>PUFA01000007.1:11145000-11550000 GCA_003508835.1 Eonycteris spelaea | reverse complement strand
TTTATTTTTTAAAGTTACTTTTTAGCTAAGATTTTCTTCTATTTATTGCTTTCAAAGTAATCACACATATAAGACATGTGCTCTAAATAATCATAGCGAAATACAATTAAAACTGACTGTAAATCAATAGGAAGAATATAATTTTCTATTGAAATGCAAAGTGTAAGACTGAAATTATCTCTGATTTAAGCAAAGTGAAAAGATTCTTATTACAAAGTACATTTATTTTAACTAGTTTTTTGAATTTTAAAGGCTATTTTAAAAAGTTGAACCTTTTAATTTTTGAAAGTCTCACAATAACTTAATTTCAAGTTCTTTAAAAAGAAATGTAGATTTTCTGAAGGTAATGAAAAGATCACTGGTTCTGTTTTTGAAAGCTATTTAAGATCATTTAAATAAACTTAATTGTGAAGAGAGAGGAGGCAGGCGAAAGTTATCCTTTTACTACGTTGTCTCAATCTTACTAATATTTATATTACTATCATATCATCTGTGTATGGGGTGTGGCCCAGCTCCTCCTCCCCTGCAGTCTTGTCTTTGTGGCTGACGTAGGTGTTCGAGGTTGGGCTAAGAATCTTGTGAGCTGCAGTAGTTTCAATCTTTGCTTACCACTGTCACTGTAGATCACTTGGCCTAGCTTTTTAAGCATCTTCCATTAGCTGTGAGATGTTCCACAACCAAGCTAACTTATGTCTGTCTGGATCACACTCGAAGAGTTCCCTGACCTGTTTTGAGTCTCCACTTACTTAAACCTTAAACTTCATTTCTGTACTTGACAGCAATGCCATTGTTTTGCTTTTTTCCTGATTGGAAGGCTGGCAGTCTCCTCTGAGACTGATGCCAACTGAGCTCTGTGTATCAGCCAGTAGGAGTCACTTGGAGCAGATGGTCATCATCCTTTCCCACAGCCCAAATCTCTGGTCTGGATGGCAATGTCCCAAGACCACACCTACATACATGCCAACTGTCCTTATTTACTATGATACTTCTTCTTATTTGTTTAGCTTAATAAATCATTTTCCCTAATATCCTTCTAAATGACTCATGTTCTGATTTCAATTTTCTTCGATATAGCTTCTTATTTACATTTCTCCCCTCTCTCCCTATCCTTTATTACTCATGTTTTTAGAACATGTAGTTTTTAACTCAAATTTCTTTTTGGTTCCATTCATATTTATCTCTAACTACAGAGATGTTATATAGTTACTGGTATATGTGTATTAGGTTAAAATTCTAGTCTAGTGAGAAAGTCTACATATCATTACTCCTACTATTCCATACCAACTTAAAATATGAAAGTTGAATTTTGAGTATTTTATTTTATCAAAAGCAAACAGGTAAATGAACAACTATTTTATGACTTTAGGAGCATCTTAAAAGCCTTTAAGATAAAATTTCTAAAACAGTTGATACCTAATCTATTTATAGGATAGAGTTAATTCCTAAGAGGGCTAAAGTTTCATAAAATACTTAAAAAATAATTAAGCTACACAGTTCTCCACTCTTGGGGATGTATAATTAGTGAAAACATCCTAAGCTAACTTGTTTGAAAATAGCAGTTAATTATTAAACCATGTCAGTTTTGGACTGAAAAAGCATTGTATCATATTATTTAGAAACACACAACATTCTGGAAAAAATTGGCTTAGGCCCTATTATGATCATAATGTAATCAGGTTAAAAAAAAATCAGTTCACAACAACTTGCAGTTAATTTTCTTTTAGACTTGTCTGGAATATCCAAGGAAGTCTCCTAAGTAGAGGGGTTTACAAGTAGTTTTATTCCTGAAAAGTTATATCTAAATTGTTATTGAATGAGGTAGGCTATTGGACTTATACTTAAATGGAGTCTCTCATGAATCTTATATAAAGTGAAAAGATCTTTTGAAATATAAATTTGCTCAAATGTTTTTATAAATCCATATTTAAAAACTATCCAGCATACTTAAACTGATTATTTCTGTACTTAAGGAAAAGGACTTGCCAAAGCATAAAGCGAGAGTGGCAAGACATAATCCAATCTATTAAGCTGGAGCTTACAATAATTTTCTTTCAAGGAAGAGAGACATCCTGAAAAGATCATGAAACTCATAGGAAAAAGGAATAGCCCCTTTTGGGTCTAGAATATCAATGTTACATTTAATGTTGGTGACATGTGTGTTTTCAAAGTTGAAAAAAGTGGGTCAAAGATATTGCTAATCAAAACTTTAGTTTTTTCCAGTGTCCATGTAGCCAGGGGCAGGCTTCATTTTCCGAGCACTGGAGAAGCCACTGTGTAATTTGCTGGGAATTTAGGTGATATATAGTTCATCCCAAGAAAGGTGGCAGTTAAGCTCATCAATGTTTCTGATGACTTAATACAATCACTGAGGCTGATGAATACAAACGACTCAAGTTGGTAATTAGCAAATACTTGAAAAAGGTATGACATATTACAGAAAAAAACAATGTTACTGGTGCATGAAAATAAGCGTTAATAAAAACAAAGCAATAGGCTATTTTGTTCTTAGCAGAGGTTTATAAGAAGATAAGGTTTACATAGTACTAGAATTATTAATTTTTCGTAGTTTGGGAGAAGGAAAGTGAATTCCTATTCCAGACATTTTTTATGATAAAAATTTATGATAAAACTTTTTAAAAATGAAAGGATAGTTTGCATATCCATAAATAATACATTTTTCTTGCCCTCGCATAAGGTAATGCTAATGTTAATATAATTGCTTTAGTCAGCCATTCAGGATAGACGCAACTATTTTTAAGCAGAGAAATTCTATAGAATTACACATTAAACATTCATAGCACCTCAGAGCAAAGGAAAGACTAAAAATTTAAGTTCTTAAACTTCCCTTTCACAGAAAATGTGAATGGGGAAGAAGTTCTTGATTTTTAAATTACTTGGGAGAATTATTAATGCATTATGTGGGCACACTAAGGTAAAACTTCTTTTTGATATTTGTTTTATAGGTACCAGAATATAAGATTAGCTTTACAATGTGTACAGTTATTTAAATAAAATTGTATTAAGCAATTTTATTAATTTTCAATGAACAGAATAAATTAAAGTTAGTTATAAGCTGATATTTAGCAATAAGAAGACAAGATATATTACATAATATGACATGGGCTTGTTATTTAAGATCTTTAAATGTTATTTTTATATTAAAAAGACCCACCCTCCTTGTCAACATATCATTAACAACAGAATGAAAATAAAAGCTTAATCATTTCATCTAAAATGTTTTAGTGTGAGGTGAGGTCTTGCATAATATCTTGTGACACATACTGCCTGATAAAACTTGTGTTGGATTTAAAAAAAAAGAAAAGTGGAGAACTTTCTAGGCTGACGACTTTCATGGTCAAAATAGTCTAGTCTAATTGAGACACAAAGTGCAATTACCATCCACAAAATCTTGAATTTACAATCTTAAATTCCTACAAGTCTATTTGATTTCAACAACCATTAACCTTGTAGCTATATTACGACACAACTTAAACAGATCCTATTACTGGTATGACAAAGAATGAACATGAGATTCACAAATTAAATTAAAGGCTGGACGTTATAACAAATCCTCAAAGAATTTATCTAGGAGTAGACTCAATCACAGGATGGGGTTCTGAATACTTTCTGATATCAGAAGGTGACAACTGAGTTAGGTAACTTTAAGCTTTATTAGAAGAACTTTTAAAACCACATTGTAAAATAACAATATTAACCATGGCATGACTTGGAATTAAACATAAAATTTACCGATGATGTTAAGCATAAAATTTCTTGAGTCCTGAACTTTTGTAGAAAACTATAATGGGTAGGAAGGGAAAACATAATGAGTAGGAAGGGAAAACATAATAAGTCAAATAGACTTTGATTTCTCATCTAAAGCCAAAGAAATGACAGATGCTTTTCTAGCATATATTCTAATAAGAAATTCTGCTACATTTTTGTTTTAAAAAGATATATCCAGCATACATTTTTATAGAAATACAATAAACGTTAACCTCTATTTCTCTGAGCCACTGAATTTTACCAACACATTTCCTTTTCTTAGACCAAATTTGAGCAAACAGTTAGGCCTGGCATCTTGTGTAATGAGTCCTATCAAGCCCAGGATTCTTTTAATCACATTCAAGTGGCATTTGGAAGTACTTCACCCCTGACAAAGTTAGTGTGCGTGTATGCACATGCATGAGTGTTTTCAACTTCAGAAAATGAGCACTGAAGAGGGATATTGAATAACCCCAAGAGCTTATTAACCACTACTTCTTGTCATCTTCTTAAAGAAACACGGAAAGCTAAAGGGCTTCTGTAAGGACGAGTAGAAATAACGATGTGTAGCATATTGTGTGTAAGAGGAACAGGATGCTTATTTGTCAGCTTCCAAACGACAGGCTGCTGCTCTGTATTACTGTTACTAAAAATACTGTGCTTGGCGTGGTGGATGTGAAAAAATCTGCAGTCTGAGCTGGAAAGAATTCAGTGAGGTAAATGTACCCAGGACCTTCCTTCTTTCGCTAGCTTTAGGCTTCCCTTATTTTCCCTTAGAAATTTCTCTTCACTGCATCCTAAAGTATACCTAAAACTCAGGGGCTCATTTATTTAATCCCTTCCAAGGCTGTCCACACTCTGGGCATAGTGAATAAACACCAATTAAACTTCTCAGTATATTATAAAGAGGAAACTTATCAGTCAGTGAAAAATATTGTTTTGATTTCTGTGTATTCCTTAAGATGACATGCACTGTTTTAAACATACTTTTTGGTGCTATTTCTAGATTTCACTAGATTAGTAGATTCTCTAAAGGTTAAAATGAGACAAATCTCAATCTGGCTCAATACTATCTTTATCAGAATAGTTTACATCAAGGTAGACAGCTTTTTAATATTCCTCAGTTAATTGATATTATTGTTCTATCGGTATGAAAAGACAAGCAGGAGAACCAGGTAAAAGAAATCAATTACACACATTAAGTAAGAGCTTGAAGTCATAGAGATACAGCAGAAAAGTTAGAGAAGAGTTTATTTGCTTAATATTCATATAACTTAAGTCCCTCCCCTTCTGCTTTCCTTTTTTCCTTCTCTCCCTCCCTTTCTCAACAAACATTTATGGAGCAAGTACTATATATTAGGCAACAAGCTAGCTGGAGATACGAGGAGACTTTTTCCTCCAGAAAGTTCCATTAAAGAGTTAATATAAAGGTGCTGAAGTCACTGAGTGACTTTAGCAGACTAGGGAGGTCTGAAGAGTAGATATTGCTCCAGGTGAATTTCAAGGGCAAGTAAGAGTTAGGCACTCAGAGTCTTAGGAGAAGAAAGCAAACAGCAAATGCAAAGTCAGAGAGGGGTGTGACAAGCAGTCTGGACTGTTTGGTGGACTGGAGTTTATGGTTTGTGATAGTCAAAGATGAAGATGAGAATTAGGCAGAGGGCAGCCCATGGAAGGCTTTCATTCTGAAGGCAGTGGTGAGTCAGTGAAGGATTTTAATCATAGGAAGTGACATGATCAGATTTATACCCTGATAGTATTACTCAGTAACACTGGCTTCCAACATTATATAAGTTTACATCAGTACAATATGACATCTGTCTATACTATACTGTGCTCGCTACCAAAGTGTAGTTTCTGTCGCCGCATGATTTTACCCTATTTATCCATTTCATCTGCCCTCCAGCCACCTTTCCCTCTGGTAACCACCAATCTGATGTCTTCCTCTATGAGTGTGTGACATTTATTATTGTGATATTTGCCGAATGGCAGTTTTCTATTTCTCTTTTTCCTTCTACATTTATTAATTTATTGAATTATTTATATATCAGTGTGGGTTTATTGTATCCTATGGGTTAAAAAATCAATACTATCATTATTGATTTTTATGGCTCAAATGGTTTTAGCTTTGGTCATTAGGAGCTCCTTCAGGTTCGATCTTGTGTTCCTTCAACATGGTCCCATCTTTTTTCTAAAGCATTTTTTTAAAAAAATGCTTTTTGGCCCTAGATGTTCAGCCTCATCTTATATTTTCCCTTGGCCCTGGAATCAAGCACTCTATGAGCCCTGGTTCTCTTACTGGAAAGCCATGTTTACAGACCAAGGTCTGGTGCTAGGTACACCATTGTTACTGAAGTACCATTGCTCTCTTTAGGCCCAGGAGAGGGTATTTCTAAGATAGGTTGGTTAAGAAAAGCCTCTCGGAGGAAGTTGTTCTAGCAGAGACTTGAGTGAAGTGAAGGAAGGAGCAATGTAGAAGACCTGGGAAGAGATTTTCAGGCAGAGTGCACAGCAAGTGCAAATTGCTAAGAGAAGAAAACTTGGTTGGCAAGGAGCAGCAAGATGAGTGTGGTTGCAGCTTGGTGGGCAGGATAAAATGGGGCTTAGGGTCAGGACTATAGCTACAGAAGTGGTTAGATTTACTGTATGCGTACATTTATACAGAAATACGTCAAGCACGCATAAAACTCAGAAAATAACATTAAATGAAACACCTACATATTTATCACTAAACTTAATCGCATTCTAACATTCGGCCACATATGCTTTAAATAAAAAAGTAGTAACAATCCTTGCATATCTCTCCCCAATCTATATCTCTCCAGAAGTGAGCACTAAATAAATCTGACATTTATCTTTCCAATGGACAGTTTTAATTACTACTAAATATGTATGTATGTATGTCTAACTATATACATATATGTATGTAAACACACACAAAATATATATTTATATGTTTAAAATTTTATGGAAACGGTATAATGCATGCATCATCTTGTAACTTGTTGTACTTCATACAGATTTTTGATTTGGAGCTTTACCACGTGACACGTGTAGCTCTAGCTCATTTATTTTAAACTGCCCTACAGTAGTATTCCATTGTGTGACTATAGAACATTAATTTACCCATTCCCCCACTGATCAACATTTATGTTGCCTTCAATTTTTCTCTTCTACAAGAAATGCTGTATTTGACATTTTTAAATTCTTTTTCTCGTGCATAACTGAAAGTTTTCTAAAGTGGAAATGTTGGGTCAAAAGATATGTACTATATCAAGATTATAAGGCACTGCCAATTTGTTCTTAGAAGTTGTAGCGATTTATAATCTCATCAGCATTGTATGAAAGCTCCTATTTATCTAAATTCTTACCAATTTACTTGACTGCCAGATTTTTAAAAATTGCCAGTTTGACAGGTATGACATGACAGTCATTATTTTCATTTTCATTTTCCCTGGCTACCAGTGACTTAAACAGTTTTCATGTTTCCTCTTTGGTGAATTAAATATGCTCATTTTTCTATTGAGTTGTTCTTTTATGACATGCTCATATCTTTTGTTGGTGATCCATATTCTAGAGTCTTCACTTCTTACTTAGTTTATGGTATCTTTCATTAATTAAGGGTTTAATATGGGCAAATACTATTGTCGTATTGTCATATTTTTCTCCTACAAGTTTTAAAGCTTGACTTTTCACATTTAATTCTTTAAACTAACTGGGAATTATTTTTTGTGTATAGAATGGAATACTTTTTTTCCTATAAGAATAACAATTCATCTCAGCATCAATGACTGAATACTTAGTACTTTCTCACCCTACTCTCTGTAATGCAACATCTGATATTTCCCAATTTTCTGTATATGAGGGGTCTGTTTTTCTAGGCTCTTTATTGTCATTTATTGGCTTATCTGTCTCTCCTGTGCCATTATAATGCTTTACCTCTTTATGCCCTTAAGAAATTTGATATTTGGTCTTAGTTATTCCTGACTTAGTTATTCCTGACTCTTTGCTTTTCCATTTAAAGTAAGGATCAGCTTGTCAAATCTAAGAAAAATTCTATCAAGAATTTGGCTACAATTTGCATTAAATTTTACATTTTTATGCTATTGAGTCTTTCCACCTGTAAACAGCCCATCTAAAAGTCTTACAAGGGCCTTCAATACAGTTTTAAAACTTTTCTCCAATAAACATCATGTACATCTTTTGTTAGTGTTAATCTCAGGTGCCTTATAGTTTCTGTTGCCATAAGAGCAATTTCCCAGCTGTGTAATCCTAGGATCCAAATTACTCAGCCTCTCAGGGCCTTAGTTTTCTCAACAGATATTGGGGATCGAGTAATAGTACCTACTTAATAAGGTTTGTGGTGAGGATTAAAGTGTAAAAGCATTTAGATCAATGTCTGGCAAAAAATGAGCTCCTGGTAGATTTTTTACTTTTCTTCCAACAAATTCTGAATTCTTTGATAGGTCAGGCATCATTTCTAGCAATAAAAATACAGCAGAAAACAAAACAAAGTTTTCTTCCCTCGACATAAGTAATCAATATGAAGTGCTTTTTAGGCCTGGTACTTACTAAATAGTGGCCACTGCTATGGGGTGACTGAGGCCTAAAGGAAATAAGTGAATAAGCCATTTGGTTCCATGGACAAACAGTGTTCCAGGCAGAGGGACAGCAATGCTCAGTCAGATTGCCTGGTGTGCCCCGGGAACAATGGGCAGTCAGCACACCTGAAGTAAAGAGGGCAAGGACAGGAGTAGAAGAGGACAGACACAGAGTAGAGGGCAAGATCACACCGGTCTTGCGGGCTACTATGAGGACTTTTGCAGTGAGTGGGTTTTTTAATTAGCGACTAACACAAGCTGATGAATAATAATCATTACTTATTATTATTATTTCTAATTAGGTATAACTAGTATATAAGGAGGTACTGAATATAGTATATTAATTTGATGGTGATAATAATAACAGCTAATACATCGATAATGCTTAAGGTACCAGGCACTTTACATTGGTTAAGTCATTTAATCTTTTCAACAATGCTTTCATGGGTGAGTAAACTGAAGTATAGCTAGGCTAAGTAATCACCAAGGTGACATGGATGGTAAGTTGCAGGTCTGAGATCTTGTATCTGGCAACAATGTTGAATTCTCTAATAGTTTCTGGATTTCTTGGATGTTAACATTCGCATTATCTGACAATAAGGACAGTTGGCCTTATCCTTGCCAGTTCTAATAATACTTACTTCTTTTCCATTTTTTTTAGGGGGATAATATTCAAATGGTTAGCATCTATAGTAACAATGTTAAATGGGCTTGGAGAGTGTGGACATTCTTATTTA
Organism: Eonycteris spelaea; assembly: GCA_003508835.1. Taxonomy (NCBI): domain Eukaryota; kingdom Metazoa; phylum Chordata; class Mammalia; order Chiroptera; family Pteropodidae; genus Eonycteris; species Eonycteris spelaea. The sequence continues at coordinate 11,540,900 of PUFA01000007.1, read as the reverse complement.
TGACTTTAGTAGAAACATTTCTAAATTTTTACCACTAAAAAAAGTTTCCTCTTTGATTCTGATGATCATCCATTATCAGGATAAGAAATTAACTTCTATGCTGTTTCCTAGAAAAAAAGATTTTTTTAATTACCAAGAACGAGTGCTCAACTTTATCAAGAACGACATTGCAATGTTGAACCATTCCTGTTTATACGAGACACCCTACTTAGTAATGGTGTGTGCGCGTGAGAGAGAATGAATAAACTGCCACATTCTATTTGACGGTGTTTTATTTAGGATTTTTGTACCTACGATTAGTAGTTAAACTGATCTGTAGTTTTCTTTTTCTGTAGTATCCCTGTCTAGTTTTATGACATGCGTTGAACAGCTTTCCTTTTCTCTGTTCGCAGCTTTTATTGAGAGGGTTACTTGGGAGTTGTGATAAACTGTATTTGGTATCTTTTTCTTGTGGGAAGACTTTCAGTTATATCTGGGATATTATAAAGGTAGAGTTGTTGGGACTTGTTAAAGGACCAGAGGGAAAGTTGAGTGAGAGTGGATGACACCTAGGTTAGTGGTTTAGGTGGCTGGATTCATGGAAGGCACTGAAATAGGGACCAGTAGAAAGGTAGGAGATGGGTGAAAGGTCACTAATTCAGTTTTTGACCTGATTGATTTTAAGTCTCTTTGGGATCATGAAAGGAGATAACCAAGAGGTTACTGGGGCTTATCTATGCTGGAGACAGAGCTTCGGGTCTGTGGTTCATCGATTCATTTCCTTTTACTCATCCAAAAAAATATTCATTGCGTGTCCATTCACTGTTAAACTCTGGGTAGGCAGCCTTTCTCCTCTTCCTCCCAGTTCAGCTTTTCTGACAGGGATTATGCCATTCCCTTCCCCCCACCATTTAGAATTAATAGCAGCTACATTTCTTGTGCTTCTCTTCCCTAACACTAGATTTTTAGTTCCCTCTCCTCTCCCAGATTTTCCCAAATCTAGACCTGAGAGAACACATGACTGATTGGGGAGGGGAGGCAGTGGAAAGAAGATTATATGTAGTGTTGGAAATTAATTTTGAAGTTGGAAGACTGTTAGGCATAGAGTAGAAACTTAATTAATGCTTGAAATAAATTAAGCCCTTAAAAGAGCTTTGGTTTTTGTTCTTGGCTATAGCTGGAGCCAGCTTTACAAATAGGTGTCAAAGCCAATTTCTACCAGTAGACTTGTTAGAAAGTCATCGTTTAAAATGCTCATATTACTCTGAATTGAGGAGGGTTTAAGATGTGACTAGGACATACCTTTTTAAGACGCAACCTTATCCTACATGAAATCAAGGGTTAGAACTTGGTGATTTCGTAGATTCTTTCAGCCTTTCAATTTTTATATAGTTTATATTTAGAGTTACTGAAAATGAGATATTAAATACTGAGGATAAAGAATTCTCTCTGTGGAGGTCTTTAGAAAAGTTATATTCTTTCTGTATATTTCAGTTGACTGCATGTCTGCCTAAAGGTCAGAGAAAGGAAAGGTGAATCATGAATACAGGGAATTTAATGTAGACATAGAACTGAACAAACCAGGGAAATCACAGGGAATGAAGACAAAGGCCTGAATTTTTACCACAGAAGACATTCAAATGAGCCCTGTAAGAAATGTGCTATCAGAAAGAAATTCTGAAAAGGAGAAATCAGAAAGTATACAGAAAGTACTCTAAGTACTTGGAGGTATTGGGTAGAAATAAGGAAACGTCAAAACAAAAACAAACCGAAACACCTCCAATACTTCTCGTGGAAAGTGAACTGAGCATCAGGACAAGGGCGACATGTCACATCCATCTGGGTCAGGATGTACCTCCAGGCAAGACAAGCAAGAACTCTGAAAAACCAATGACTGCATCCCAGGCAGCCTGAGGGAAAGGCTATGGTGACAGGGAAGAGAGATGTTTTTGAGTGAGAATGAGTCAGCCACGTCCTCAGAAGGAAGCAGTTCCTTTGCTGGAGATTTCTGGGCTCTGCAAGACCTGGCGTTTCTCTGGAGCCCGAAAAGGCCTTACTGTAACCCTTGGGTACCTCTGTTACCCACACTGAGGTAGAATTCTGTCGCCAACCCATTTCCCCTTCCTGGAAGTGCTGCAGCAAAGGTGGAAGAATAACTACCAACCAAACAATATGCTTCCATCAATGTTATAAAAGTTATAAAGGTTCGTAGAAGTTCATAGAAGAAAATCAAGCAGCTGAAGTGGTCCTGATAATGTTCAATGAAAGCATTATTTAGATTTTTTTTTTCTCATACAGCAGTTACTGTGCAGTTAAATTTATGCATTTATTTTTTAAGTATTTCTCCTTCCTTCTTTTCTCTCCTGGAATTTGTCCTCTTTTTACCTATGCTCCACAGAGACCTAGTCTAAACACATGTAAAAGCCTCCAAATTCTCATGACAGACTATAAATAGAAATTAAATAATGGATGTTTTAAAGATCACTTGTTAGAATTAGAAATCACTGATAGAGGAAGTAATTTGAGCAGTTGAGTGGACATGTACAAAAAATTTAAATTCAGGTAGCTGGGGGAAATATCTCCTAGAAAAGACAAAGACTACACAAGGCCATATATAACAGCTGCATTTTTAGCATATTTTTCTTCGTTCTATAACTAATCTGTGTCAAAGCCTTGTTGATTATTTATTGCAAGGGACTTGATGTGTCTCTTTCCTTCCTCACTTTTACTATACGGTTTTTGACACTTTCATAGCCTCACACTTAAATCGACTACGTTCCTGACTCTTTTCTCTGCCTCTGCCAATGTGTCTTGCATACTTCCACCATACTGACATTTATTATATGTTGGTGTTAGCATATTGCCAAGAACCTAAAATGGCTCTCCATATCCTTTACGGTTTTCAAGGCATTCCACGAATCATCCCATTGGTTATTTTCCCCAACACAAATGTTCTTCAGTCAGGCTAGTTTCTATGCCATTTCCATGTGTGCCACTGGCATTCGGACCTTAAACTCATGCTTTTCTCTATCAAGAAGACCTTGCTCTTTTGGGGTTTTCCTAATCTATCACATTTCAAGGTTTGGCCGAGTCCTAGCATCTTCCTTATTCTAGACCTAATTGACTTTCCTTGCTGAGCTATAATCATAGACTACTCTGCGTAATTTTATACTTTATTATATATGAATGTTTCTTATCTACTAGACTTTTCTGCCTTATTATATTTGTAAGTTCACTGAGGGTAATAGAGATAGTCTGATGTGTGTGTGGGGAAAAAAGACACCAATGTATTCATAGTCCATTAAAGTAAATGTCAACCAGATACCTATGCTATAAGATCTAGGTTTACTTTGCTGTAAAGGAATTTATTTAGGTGTATAAGAGAAAGAGGTAATATTATTAACTGCTACTGTGAGGGAACAGAACTAAAGAACCTGCTCACCTTAGAAAAAGAAAACATTTGGAGGATGTTCTAAAATTATCTTCAGCTGCTTATCTCTAAAAGGAATTGTAATCTACAATTGTAAAATATTCTGTTTTGCATCTTATAAGAAAAGTTCTTTTTTTTTTTTGGATATAGTCCAAATATAATTTTAAGTAATAATTTTTATGCCTTAATTCACTTCATCTTGTAGAAAAGTTGTTTGGCACTAAATATAAAGGAGGCTTTCAAGACTTGACTCTAACTTATCTTCCAACTTTACTTTCTACTACCTGGCTCGCAGGTTGCTTGCAAAAGTCATTAATCATTGTTAAATAAGTCAATCTCTGCTGCTGCTCACTCTGGAGCACACTACGAGAGTTGCCCGGGAGAGAAGCAGCCAAATTTAGAGCACCTGTTTTCGTGATTTTTTATTTGGGATTCATATTTAAAACTACTGCTACTTTTCTCTACCCATGGTGACTTAATACCAATGATATGCCATTTCAGAGTGGAGTCGCATTATCTTCTCAGTGTACCTCAGTTTTGGCGGTCTGGAGGATGACTTCCTCTCTCTTTGGAGTAACCCCAGATTACCCAAAGTGAATTTTATGTAGGTTATGAAATTAATATGTTATGACCATCTCAAATGCATCATACATATTTTGTAAAATTCCATCTAGTTCTTTTCCCTTGATTTGGTAACAGAGAAATGAACCTTTTTAATGTAATTTCAACCTCTTCCCCTCCACTTTTCCCTCCCCACCCTCTCTAGCTTCTATGCTTGTATTCCTCTCTGCTTCCCCTACCATGGATCATTCTTTAAAGTCTATTTCATGAGTTTCTTCCATAAGGCTCTCAGATCATCCTTTCTAATGCAGCCTGTACCACAACCCAAATTCTTTTACTCTCTTGCTATGCTAATTTTTTTTTTTTATCTCTATGAAAACACAAGCATTGTCTGCTTTGTGTTATGGTACTCATGCTCTTTCTGTCTGCATGACATCCCCATTTGACTGTAAGCTCTTTAAAGAAGATTATATTATATCCGTCTTTCTATGTTTATCTTTCCAACCATGGTTTGCACAACATCCCACGTGTATATACAGGTTTTACACATACTGTAAAAGTCAGTCCAGTCAAAAACAAGTAGTATATATATTTAAAAAGTCTGAAAATAAATGAAAATCTATGTCTCCCCAAATCACATAAGTCCACATTTATTTTATTAAAAGAAGTTAAGAGGTTCACTATCTACAATCATCAACCTCAAACTTTATTTTCCTATTTCACATTTGTTGGCAGCACAGAAGCTGCTAAAGAGGCATTTTGAACTAAAGCGATATTCTTATATTTTATTCAACTCTAGTATAACAAATATTTCAATATTATTCATATCTGCTTATGTAAAAATCATGGACAACTTGCCTGTATTATTGAAGCACCATAAGGCATAATTGTATCTAAATGATTCAGGATAAAACACACACCAAACTGTTTTGCTGAAATCAACTTATGTAGTTGAACAGTTATTGTGTACTATTAAACAGTTGGCACATTTCACATCTTTGGCATGTAAAAGCCAATTTGGGTTTAGACTTATGTTGTTTAAATGATGCCAATGTGTACTTCTCACCTTCTTAAATATATCAAAATTCCTCAGGATGCCAAACAAAATCTATCCTCTGGGAGCAAAATGTGCCAATAGTTTAATGGTACATGGAATCGTTACTGGAAAAACTTGAGAGGGGTAAAAAAAAAAGACCTTTTCCCTAATAACTGATTAAGGTCTCATAACTGAAAATAAATTCTAGCTCTGGAATATGTCTGGTGAACTTTAGGCCAGTGAGTCAAATCAGATAACTCACCACAAAAATTTTAGAATCATATCTAAATAATTTCTTCAACTCTATAGCCTCTGGGTATAAAATTGGCTATCTTAAAGTGTCTCTTGGCAACTCTTTACTGTTTTAAAGCTGGAGGGTAAAGTATGTCTAAGGATATGCAAAAAAAATTTCTTCATTTTCAGAATTCAAGTAGTGGTAGAATACTTAAAGAAATGAGGACTCCATGAGTAAATATTAAGGTAAAATGTCCTATACATTCAAAATAAATAGAAATGTTGATATCATAATCATAAAAATTATGGATTTGCCTGTGGTCTGGCAAGTTTGCTTGTTTTATGCATGAAGAAGAGGAAGTTCAGCAAGCAATATATATAATGTAAAGTATTTATAGATACACATGTGGTATTTAATGCCACTTTACTGGTATTTTTTAACTTATTCTTTAAAAACCTATATAGGTTGCAGTTTTAAAATAATGGTTGTGTAGTATAAATTTCAACAAGAATTATGTAAAATTAGTCATTATTACTAAATAAAAAAAACTATTAAGTATAAATGGTACTATATTTTACTTAAAGAAGTTTGTCACTATTAATAACCTAGACAGATTGGAAAGATTGGAGAAAGTACTGAGAGTAGACTGTACATGTCAAGAAAACAGTTTCTATATGTGTTTTCCAGGAGAAAATCACATCTGAAATAGCCCTAAGATAGAAGACATCACAAATAAAAAGTTAGGAAGCACTAAAACAAAGTATAGAAAAATTTCCTCTGACACCCATAGTAAACACCAGTTTCATACTTTTGAAAATAAACATGCAAGCAAACAGTTGAAAGCTGCATTTCAATGTAGGATGGTCATGTATATATGGTCCCATCAGCACTCTGAGGCAGGTGAGACAGAAACCCACTTCTCAGGTAGTACCCCCTTCTCCCCGCCCCCAAACTCAGAACACAGGATGCAGAATCTAGTCCTCTCCTTCTCTGCCCGGGGAGAAAACAGGAGGTAGAATGTCCTCCCCATTGCTTGACACTATGCCAGGAGAGGGACTATGGCAAGAGGATGCCATGAATTTTCCTCCTGGCTTCAATGTAGCTAATATTGAACTTGACTGGGATGCAGAAGCCTCTTAACTGGTTTCTAGGTTTCTCACAAAAGTAACTGGTCCATGTACTGCTGTTCAGTCAGTGTCTCTGTAGGAGGAAGGACGGTCTAGGGATTCCTATTGTGCCATCTTGCTGATGTCACTATCGGGCTTTTCTTAAACTGGCCTTTTAAAAAGATAATCTCACCAATTAATGGCCACTAAACTATCTGAAGATAGACAAGTGTCAGCCAAACTAATAGTGCTGTCATCAACGTGGCTGAATTAAGTAGACGAAGCAGAAGAAAACACAAACATTTTTGGTAAGGCCCTCATTCAGCCTGTGTCACATACCGTCATAACCGATTTGATAATTTTGAGTAAGCTGACTGGCTGTTTGATGTAAATGACTGCATGTATAAGGTTGGAAGTCAGTTTTGAGTTATATTAGTCAATGAGTCAATACATCATATAGCTGAAGCAGTTAAGTATATAGAAAGCTCCAAAATTTTCCACAAAATTACTATGATATCCAACAAAAGAGTAGAAGATTATAATGAAAAATTCTTTTGAGATCTTAAGTCTAATTTCCAGTATTCCAGTATACTATTTTTAATAGATATTTTTTCATGGATTGTGACAATTTACATTTCACTCCTAAAATGGTTATTTATCTATTATTTGATTTTATTTTTGCAACACTTTTTGGAGGTAATGCCTGAGGAAATGGGCCCATATATATTTTTATTGCTAACTTTGTACATAGATACTAATTGCAGAAACAATCTGTTTAGAGACGGTGGAGCTTTTGTAGTGACTGTTAATACGATGTAGTGGAGCCATTACAATCGACAGGAGATGCCCTATCTCATAAAACATTTGAAATATATTGTACTTATGACTTTCTTATTCTTATAAATGAACAAGCACATTCAAAATGAGCTATAATTAAAACACTGTTTTATTGGTTAAAAAATTTTCTTTTGGATTTGATTTTCCTCTGAATTTTGGTAGAGAATGAGAGCCAAGAATAACTTGAGATTTTCTCCACTACATAAGACTATTCTGTGATTTAATATAAATAAATTACCTGCAACTTCTTTCTATTTGTTAGAAAACAATTCAAATAGAAAACCCAGCATACCGTCCTAAGATTCATGGTACTATTTATCATGAGGTAAGAAATCATATTGTACTCTTTCAATATAATTTTAATTTTGGTTTCCAAACAATATATATCTCTTTCCAGGTTAAAAGCATTGAAAGTACACATGAACGCTAAGGAAAATCTTAAAATTTCCTGAAATGCATTAGCCATCCTATTTATATAACAAATATCGTGTTTGTTTATGATGGTCTACATCATTAATCTAGATAAATAAATGTAGAAGTGAAGGGAGCTGGGTTTGCTGTTTTCTCCATTGCCCAGCAACCAATGGCTGCACCTGTTTTTCAGGAGGGCACTGCGGCCCGAGACTCAGGGCTGCTGCAGCATATGCCACTCTGTATACCGACACTGACCGCGGCCGCGAAGCCTACGAACTCACATTTGCTCCTGGTCAACAGGGCAGATTTCGGGTGCTCACTTTTTTTACAAAATTTATTTCCCGAAAATGTTAATGTTTACCGCAACCAGATGATGGATACACAGAACCTTTCTTTCTTTTTTTTTTATAATAATATCCGTATATTTGAATTTTTTGACAAAGTGCAAATGCCCAGTAAGTTAATTATATGCCTTCGTTTTTTAAAACCAATTTTTCTGAACTTGGAAGTTATAAGAGTAAATTGCTTATGATAAACTAACATACTGTAAAAGATAATATCAAACGTAGAAAGCAAAAACTAAAAGTGCCCCTTCCTACTCCTAATTGATAGTTTCATTCTCTGAGGTAACCCATCCTTCCTGTTAACAGATTACATATTCCTCTTTGTTATTAAAAATACTTTTCAGAATAAAGAGATATGTAAAGTAACTATGAATCTAATCACATCAAATTAATTTGAAATAGATTTTATAAATGACACATCAAAAATATGTAATATGAGGAAAACAACTAAAATAAAAATTTTCCTTTTTATTAACCTAGTATTTGAACATTATTAAAGATATAAGGCAAGGGGCTTTAAGAACCTCTTTCCCTGTTTTTCTATTGTTGGACGTAAAGCTTATTTCTTTTAAAAGCTTTTGTTTATAAGCTTTAAAAAATAAGATAGCAATCGTTTATGCTTGATTTAAAGTAACAGGTAATATTACTTTAGAGACAGGTAAGCCTCTTTAAGTGAAAAATTATACCAAAGGTATATGAGGAAGATGCTACTTATTTCCTCAGTCAACAAATCTGCTATTCAATAGCTGTGTACTTGGAGTAATTATTCTGAATGTTTGGTGCTGTGTGATATTTGTGCTGCAAAGATGTTTAAGATCTGTGTCTCCTCAACCTGCCACCAATGGCTGTGGTAACTCACTACCTTTCTGAGGCTCCGTTTATTTATTATTCAATCGGGCATAATTCTTGCCTTGAGAGTAAGAGTTTACCAGTCTTTGATATTCTTTGGTAGATACAGTGAAACGTGAAAAGCAAAACAGACACATCCCCTACATTCATTGACACATTAATAATCGTGTGGAAGAATAAATGAGAACACAGTAGCTTTTGCAGCTAGGCTCCCTTGGATTCTGAAATAATTTACAAACAAAGGAAAAGTCCTTTTGACACTCAATGAAAGGAGTTATTTTATCTTTTATTCTTTAAGGATAAAAGTTCTTTATCAGAAAGAACATGAGACCTGATTATCTCAAGTCCTGGTTCTATCATAAACCAGCTCTCCGAGCCAACAAAGTACCAGATTTAGTCTCAAATTTCTTTGTGTATAAAGTGTACTTAATATCTGCCTTATTTTCGTAATCAAACTTTTCAGTTAGCAGTTATTACGTGTAACAATACAATGAATGAGACAACTCTCCTTTTGTTATTCTCTCTTACCTCCCAGAAAACCCTGACTTTACATGTGCTCACTTGAAAGTAAAAGACACTAAAAATAAAGCTCTTTTTCTTTGCGACCAAAGCTGAGGACACAGATACCGATAAATGTGTTCGTAAGGCTGCAAACATCAATTTCAGAAATTATTATAAAATTATAATAATTTTTTCTCAATCTTGTGCTACAAAAAGATATTTCATTTGGAATGAGACAAGGTCAAGTTTCAAAAGACATAGCTCAAGCTTAGAAAGTCCAAGAACTATTTGCTTCTCAGAAACAGAGTTCATCATATATTATACTTTTGTTTTTTAATGTTTGCTAAAGAAACATACGTTATTAATATACAAACTGACACATCAATCTATTAGTAGCATATAACATGGTGTAGTGGTTCTCAAAGTGTGTTTTTTGGAACATCGATTCTGTATGATGTGAGTTACACAAAAGGGGTTCTTTGATCAAATAATTTTGGGAAACACTGGGCTAAACGAAGTTATGTGTATTTTTTCCCTTTAGGACTGGTATGTTACTTGACCTATGAATTTCTAAGCGGGGACTACATTTTGCAGTTTCCTCAGCTTATTTGACCAGCGAATCCTTTTGATCACTTGGTGCATCTGACAGGATTAGTGACGTGCTGCATGCATTTGGGACACGCTGGCATATCCTATCCTATAAGATTAGTCGTCAAAAATCACCAATGATCCTAATATTGCTTACATTCTCCTTTCCATATACTTCCCTGTACACCACCCCCTTATTTCTTCCTTTTTAAATTGCTATAATAGTACCTCTCTGGTTTCCTTTCTTCTTTGTTCTGCTTCATTCTGCGTGTCACTGAATAGTCAACTTTCCCAAATTTGCCATTTCCAATAGGTCACTGTCTTTGCTGAAAAGCCTTTCCACTGCACTCAGATTTAGATTCCTTAACCCTGTCCACGATAACTCCCTGATCTGATGTCCCCGACCTGCTTTTCTGATCTTATCTTGCTCTTCTGCTACCAAAAAAAGTTTTATGCACTTTCCCCAAATCTGCTCTCCAATTTTCCATATCCCAACCTCTGTTCATGTGCTCCTTTGGCTGAAATATTTTCAATCCTATCAATTTTATCATAGTTTATTTGATATACCATCCTCCCTCTTTAAACCTTCTCTTAGAATCTCAGCCTTTTTTGAAAGGGCAAAAGCATAAACGTTTATTTTTTACTTTATGCCAAGGACTTCTTAAGTACTTTACATCAAAAAATTATTTCTTTTATCAACATATGAAAATAACAGTATGATGAGTGTACTTTTATTGTTGCTTGGCATCCTTGAGAACAATAGGGATTAAGTGAGGCCTAAAGAGAGTTCTCAGCAATTGGGCCCAGGCAGTTTGCTGGTGTCTACCCAAGACAACGACCTGCCTGACAAAGAGAATCCAACAGGCTGGTGAGACATACCACTGTGGTCAGGGGAGGAAGTGACACAACTGTTATACTCTGACATCAGAAAACAATATGGTGTGGACACCTTACAGACCCTCTGAAAAACTCATATTTCTAGCCCTTGAGAGGACCAGCATTTGGATGCCTGCATCTGAGGTGCTGAGAAGTAGTTATCATCAACAGAGGACCCTAAGAAAGGGCAGCTGTGGAAAGAAACACATACCCTGTTACCTCTCGATTCTTCCTGGCTCTGCAAAGACAAGGGAGAACTAGCATCTTCAGGACTGGACTCTGTTCTCCAATCCCTTCGACCACTCAAAAAGTGAGGATCCCAGTTCATGACTACACTGGATAAAGATGAGATTTTAAACTGCCTTTGAGATAAAAGTTTTAAATGATACTGAATTTTAGTAAACAAATGACTCCAAAGTTGCTGGATATGACAAAGGTGTACTTAAGTAACAGGAAAAGATTTGACAATGCCAGCTGAAAGCCATCATGAGAGCAAATAAAACTGTTTAATTTGTATGGCTCCTGAGTTGAGAATCCTCAATAAACTGGTTAAATAAACAGGTTGGCCTTGGCTCTTATTCCATTTTTCTATGGTGACATATTATACTACAAAGTAAAAGACAGTCAGCAGAGGAGAAATAGTCATGGCCTCTGGCCTGGTTACTTGCAAATTCTACAAATAAAGTTGAGAGTTATTAGGCCCTATTTGTTGGCAGTTTGAAAACATAGGCATCAATGAACCATACTGCATATTATCTCTGAATTCTCCTATTTTGGAGAATTGGGTTAGACAAGTTGACCCAGCAATTCCTCCATTATAATTAGGCAAGATTTTTTAATGGCAATTTCAATCAAAACAGTGATTTTATAATAGCAATTATGACAAAGATGAAATGATTGCAGTCAACATTAGTATTTTTACACTAAGAAACATGAAATCTCCTTTAATAAGGGAGACAAAAAGAAATTTAAGTCAGCATTAGGGGAGATATTGGTTGACATCCCCTTTTTTCCTGTCCTGCACTCTTTTTCTTCCCAATGTATCCTTCTAAGGAAGGATCTAAGCGTGTACCAAGAATATAACAGAGGTGCCCGGTAACTTTCTTTGTATTTCCTTGCCTGAGACAGAGAGGTTTGAAGCCCAGCCCTGTCACTAATTAAATTAGCTGCATAACCTTGGCCAGGGCAATGCGGGGGTGAGGGCTGGAGTAGACATCTACGGAGGTTTTAAAATGGTACAATTCTAGCAGTGTCCACAAATCCTCCCTGCTTTCTATTTAATCTCTCCAGCTGTCTGACATTACTTCACAGAGAAGCCCATTTATTTGATAGTGTCTTTTGAGGCTCTAACTAGATCAAGGAAACAGCCTGTTAATAGAGAGTACCCAAGATAGAGTACCCAATCAAGCAGAATTTTATCTTCCAGAAATTTTCTTTAAGACAAAGCCTCCAACATTGCACGGTGTTCCTAAGTGTGATTTACTTTTTCAGCGAATGTCTAAGCTATTCACTCCTCTTTTAGTTCTCCCATAAGGATTTTTGGAAGCCAGACTGCCCTGGTTTGAATCCTCAACATTCCCTTCATTATAGAGTGATCTTGGACCCAAGTAACTTCATCTGTAAAATGGGGATAATAATGGCATATACTTCATAAGTGCTTCTGAGGATTAATAAATACATACAAAACAAAGTGCTTAGAACAGTGCCCGGCATAACAGATGTTAGCCATTATTTTATTATTTTATGGGTAGATTGGATTTAGCCTGCAGGCAATTTTATGGGTGTCACAAGAAGGGGCCCTGTGCTTGGGGTTTAATGGTCTGTGACTGATGTCTTGAAATTTAAAATTTTATCTTTGAGTTTGTGTTCTGTAAGTGAAGTCTGATGGTACAATGGAGCCCCTGCAGAGAGAGAGCTTGGCTACAGCGTGGTCCCTTCCTCCTGGCTTGTCAGGATGGGTTCTCCACTCTCTGCTCTGCCATCCCCTGGTGCTTCAGCACTCAGTGGCCAGCCCTCCCTCCCCAGTGAATGCTGTTGCTCTCTGTCCCCGATCAGAACCTGAATATGGGTGTGAGAAGGGTCAGCATTGGCACGTACCCTATAGCTATAGCATCTTGAGGTGGGGCATGGAAACAGCTGTCCTGCCCAGGGTTGGCAGTGCCTCAGAGTATTTGTTAGGCACTGGGCAAGGGCAAGCTTCTTGCCACCTCTGATCCAGGTACCTGTCACATTCCATTGTGGAGGCTGCAATACCCACTCAGTGGGTTGGAGTAGGGGCTGTGGAAGGGGAGATGCCTGGCCTGACTCTCCCACATCTAGCCAGGCACAGAGTACCAGTCTGATAGCTGGGAGGAGAGGAAATCTGACACTTAATAGCTCCTAATCATGGGGTGAGACCTCCTGGGGCCTGTGAGAGTCTGTGCTCTGAGAGTATCCATGTACCTTAAAGAACATGACCTAAATTAGCACCAAAACACACACACACACACACACACACACACACACACACACACACACAAACAAACAAAAACACCAATACAGGTTGAGAGACCATGGAATAAGGGAAAAAAATTCATATTTTAGTACCTTTAATGGCACTTTTTCTATTTCTTTTTTGAACAAGGGGCATCACATTTTCATTTTCACTGAGCCTGTAAGGCTTACTTTCTTCCACAGAAAGCTTTTTAAATGTACTTTTACTAGGCATTATTACTGAGAAGTCACAGGAGACAGGTTATTCAACTCTCTGAATATGGGCGATGGTAGTCATGAACACCAGGTACGAATTTTAACATCAATGACTCTTAATTTTTTTCTAATTTAAAAAGCTCAGAGCAGCTCAGTATTTCTAAGATTACCCTTCAATCCATGCAGTAGAAATCAAGGACTGCCTCCAGCTTGAATCCTCAAGATTTAATCATTAGCTCTTTGGACAAAGGAATAAATATTAAAAACAAACACAAATAATATTTTTAAAGTCTCCTGTGGGAGGTCTTCTTTTAGTTGCAATAACCAAGCTGGATAAGTGTGTTTTTATCTGAGAGGCATCTCAGTTATTTAAATAGTTGAAATACTATGTGCATGATGACCAGAATATAAGTGAGGAAGGCAATGGAGAGGGCTTTGATATTAGTCAGGGAGCAAGTAGTAGAGGTGAACTTAGCATTAGAACAGTTAATAAGTTGTCAATGAGTATTTAAATTATAAAGGCTGAAAGGCCAAGCCTGATAAGAGCACATAAAAATAAAACCAACAGTACCATGGATCACATGGATTGTAAACATGTTTTTAGTTTGGTCAACATTTTGGTGTTTTCATTTCAATATTATTCTCAATAGAATCATTTCACCTGAGAAATGATTTGCTCATTTATATTTCCTGATTGATTAATGTCCCCAGGGTGCTGCCAAATTAGAGTCTGCTACCCAATATTCCCCACAACAAGACTTGCCACTGGTTCAAAAGTGTGTTGAATGGAAGAAGACAAATCCAGATTCCAGCTGAGCAGTCAGGAAGCATCATCATGGGTTGAATGGAAAATCAGGAGTTGAATGCAGGGTTTTAGAAAACAGATTTTTAAAAAACGCCAATGTGGTTAAAAATTCTAATGAACCAAAAGCAGTGTTGTGGTAGAGTACTAACTGTATTTGTGCCAACTAGGTACCCTGCAGACTACAATATTATAATTTTCCGTTTCTTTTAATGGCAACAGGTTAAGAGCCACAAAGGAAATCTTGCACACTAAGATCAAATGGAATCTACTGGCATAAGGCATATTGGCATTAGAGTAGACTTACACATGCTGACATGTCAAAGCCTTGAAACGGAAACTTCAGAACTTCCTCATGGATGCTGAAGGCAAGTCATTGACTTCACACTAGCTACAAGTACATCTTTCCAGGGACAGCATTCAACCATGCAAACAACAAAATTGGGCACACAAAGCCTGAATATGTATTTGGAAGTCTTAAGCAGAACAAAGTAGGAGTCTGCTCCCAAAGCTTCCAGGTTTCAGATAAAAATCCAAGACTAAATACAAAATAGGGAGTAAGGAATATATTGAATAGCAATTTTGACTGACAGGGAAGCTTAAGCATTGAGCAATAGTCTCCATTCCTGTACCATGATCACGAACTCCCCTGGCCTGGCTTCTCAGGCTGGGCAAGAGAGCCAGGGGAACATGATTTCATTCCATCTGGTCCTTGGCACTTATTTTCTTTTTGCTTTATCTTGCAGTGCGAATCTGCTCATGCCCTGGTGTCCTCTCCAACTTTCTCCATAGCTATGCTGTTTATGTTTCTTAAGTGCAGGGGTTCTGCACGGCATGCCACGTTTAGATCGATCGCTGGTGGACACTTAGGGAGGGCATTCAACAGAGCAGCTAAATGTGGAATGACCTCAGTTGATTAGTGAGTACTATTTTAAGTTCAGGTATAAATGTTTCATGAGTTCGAATTTTACCACAAGACTTAAAAAATTCTGAAGTTTTCCTATTCCTTGCGAAGTAGTCCTTTGCTTAGCAACTGAAAGACACTTTCATTCTTTTTATCTTTTTTTAAAATCTTTTTTTTCTGGCCTGACTAGAGCACAAGAGGACTGGAGTTTACGTCTGCGTCAGCGGGTTACCACTTCAGGACAATTCAAGCAAAACAATTTGAAAAAGTGCCAAACTATTTTGGGATTGGGCTGACAATAGTGACCCTTCATGATTCCATGAATGATGTAAACAGGGAACATATTGCTGAGGTCAAAGAAAAGGAAAAACATTAAAAGTAATTGCCTAAAGAGAAAAAATGAATGTAAGATTTTAGCAGGGTAGACAATGTTTGAAATGGAGATCATACTCTGTGTAGGCAGTAAGTTTAGAGTTTTAGTTTTCCCAGTGGCAAAACTGTGTTAATTATAACTGTCTCAAAGGTTTCTGACTTTGCAGTCACAGAACTGTGCTGAGGTTTTGTGCCTGTCTTTCCTTCTGTTTTCTCCATTACCAAGGAATTATCCCACTACCCGAATAAAAATAGGTGATGTAGTAGTCACTTTGTAAAAACTGTCAGAACTTTTAATAAAGGAAATATTCCAAGAAATCCACTTTTTAAAGGTCATTCTAGTGATCATGTAGTGGAATCTTCTGATTTTCCCCAATATTATATTGTGAAAAATTTCAAATATGTATAAAAGATGATTTTTTTTAAAGAGAATATACAACACCTAAAGTGTACGATTAATCTTTTTTTCTATACTTGCTTTATCACCTCTCTAAACATCTATCATCCATCAATTCATCTTATTTTTGGTGAATTTCACTTGATCTTAGCCAAAAGGTTGAGAAGCAATATTTTTGGTGAATTTCAAAGCAAGCTGCACACATCAGTATACTTTATCTCTAAGCACCTCTCATGCATATCATTAACTAAAATTCAACATTTGTTTATGGTTCTTTTTAAAAAAAGGTTTACTGTGATATGTTTCACTTACTATACAATTTACCTCTACAGTTTTTTTTTTTTTAATGCATTAAAAATTTTGCTGGAGAAAATAAGGAACATTTTCCCCCTCTGTCATTCTTTTATGTGTCAGATAACACTTGTGGCTTTCAGATCCTCTTCTAATAAACACACAGATTGAAAAAGATCACAGATCTTTCCCCCAACCCTAATAAAATAAGAAATTTCACTACTAGAATAATAGATAACATAATTATAAACTTCAACTTCAAATCTGGCCATTTAGACAAACGATGTTTCATCGCTGCAGACCATGGTTCTAATGTTACCACAGTTTTGTATTTATTTACAGGTACAGACTGTATTTTCCAAAAATAACTGCACAGTACCACCATTCTACATGCTCTTGTACAATGTGACCTCGACAGTGTGATCAAGTGGCAGGTTTAATTCTTATTCCCTTGAATCTGGGTGACCTTGTGGCTTTTTGGATCAAAAGAGATGGCAGATGTGATGATCCATAATGGGTCTTAAAAGACAGGCAGTTTCTACCTTGTTTTCTAGGACACTTACTTTTGGAGCCTTAAGTTGTCATGTAGAAGAAGCCACCATGTGAGGAAGTACAGGTCACATGAAAAGACTATGCACAGCTGTTCCAGAGGACAGCCTCAACTGAGGTACCAGCTGACAGCCAGCATGTACCACTAGATATGTGAGCGAAGATGCTCCTAGTTGGTTCCTACCTTCAGCCAGCAAATCTTTGCAGCTCAGGACGTAGACATCACGGAAAGTACATCAATGGAACATGTCTGCAGTGTCCTGTTCAAATTCCTGACCCACAGAAGCCTTGAATGTATTAAAATGACTGTTTTACATCACTAAGGATTGTTATACAGCAATTATAACCAGAACAGCCCTTCTCTGTTTTTAAAATACATAATTTTTATATGGCAGATATATTTGCATATAGAAAATACATTAAAATTATCATACACTATGATCAAGATCCAGGGACACAAGGATGATTCAACATTCGCAAATCAATCAATGTGATAAACCACACAACAGAATGAAGAATAAAAATCATTTGATCATTTCAGTAGATGCAGAAAAAGCACTTGACAAAATTCAACATCCATTCATGATAAAAATTCTCAACAAACTAAGTATGAAAGAAACATGCTTCAACATAATCAAGACCACATATGACAAGCCCACAGCTATCATCATACTCAATGCTGAGAAGCTGAAAACATTTCCTCTAAGATTAGAAACAAAACAAGGATGTCCACTCTTACCACTTTTAGTCAACCTAGTACTGGAAATCCTAGCTAGAGTAATTAGGCAAGAAAAAGAAATAATTGGCCTTCAAATTGGAAAAGAGGGGGTAAAACTCTCTCTGTTTGCAGATGACATCATATTATACATAAAAACCCTAAAGACTCCACTAAAATCTTTTAGAACTAATAAACAAATTCAGTAAGTTTGCAGGATACGAAGTCAATATATGAAAATCAGTTGCATATCTATACATTAAGAGCAAACCATTCAGAAAAGATATTAAGAAAATAATCCCACTTATAATTGCATCAAAACGAATATCTAAAAATAAATTTAACCAAGGAGGTGAAAGATCTGTACCTGACAACTGTAAGATAGTGATGAAAAAAACTGAAGACACAAATAAATAGAAAGATATTCTGTACTCATCAATGAAAGGATATTGTTAAAAGGCCCATATTACATAAAGCAATCTATAGATTCAAAATTCCAATGGCTTTTTTTTTTTCATGGAAATATAACAAACAATCTTAAAATCTGTATGGAACCACGAATGACTCTGAATAGGCAAAGAAATTCTGAGAAAGAAGATTAACGTTGGAGGCATCACATTTCATGATTTTAAACTATATTACAAAGCTATAGTAATCAAAATCGTGTTTATTTACATAAAAAAAACACATAGATCAATGAAACAGGATCGTGAGCCCAGAAATAAATTCACTTATATATGGTTAAATTTGACAAAAGAACCAAGAATATACAATGAGGAAATGATAGCCTGTTCAATAAATGGTACAGGTACATGCAAAAGAATGAAACTGGATGACTATTTTACACCATATACAAAAATCAACTCAAAATGGATGGAAGACTTGAATATACGACCTGAAACCACGAAACTCCTAGAAGAATACAAAGGGGATAACCATCTTGACATCAGTCTTGGCAACAACTTTTTGGATTTGACATGAAAAGCAAAGATAACAAAAGCAAAATTAACAAGTGGGACTATATCAAACTAGGAAGCTTCTGCACAGCAAAAGAAACCATCAATAAATGAAAATGAAACCTAAAAAGTAGGAAAAAATATCTGTAAATAATGTCTGATAAAGGGTTAACATCAAAATATTTGAAGAACTCATACAACTCGATAGTTAAAAAAAAGCAATCCAATTAAAAAATGGGCAGCGAAACTGAATAGACATTTTCCCAAAGGCATAAAAATGACCAACAAACAGGTAGCTGAAAAGGTGCTCAATATCACACTAATCACCAGGAAAATACAAATCAAAACCACAATGAGATATCGCCTGTTAGAATGGCTGTAACCAAAAAGAGAAAGGATAACAAGTGTTGGTAAGAAAGTAGAGAAACGGGAATTTTTTGTGCACTGTCAGTGAGAATGTAAGTTGGTATGGCTATTATGGAAAATAGTGTGGAGGTGTCCCTCAAAAAATTAAAAATAGAACTACCATATGATTCAGCATTTCCATTTCTGGGTATATATCCAAAGGAAATCAACTCACTATCTTGAGAGATATCTGAACACCCATGTTCATTGTAAAATTTTTTTACGATAGCCAAGACATGGAAACAACCTAAGTGTACACTGACAAATAAATGCATAAAGAAAATGCGATATACACAGACAGACACACACAGACAGACGCAATTTAATCTTATACAGCCATAAAAAAAGAAAGCCTGCCATTTGCAATAACATGGATGAACCTTGAACATCACGCTTGGTGAAATAAGTCAGATGGAGAAAGACAAATACTGTAGGATGTCACTTTTATGTGGTATCTAAAAAAGAGAAACAGGGAGAAGATTGGTGGTTGCCAGAGGTGGGGGCTGAAGGGTGGGAGAAATGGGTGAAGGTGGTGAAAAGGTACAAACTTCCAGTTATAAGGTAAATAAATTCTGGGGATGTATTGTATAGCATGGTGACTGCAGTTAACAATGCTGCATTGTATGGTTGAAAGTTACTAAGAGTAAATCTTAAAAGGTCTCATCCCAAGAAAAAAATTTGTAACTATGTAAGGTTATGAAGGTTAACTTACTGTACTAATAATTTCACACAACATATGTAATTTAAATCTTTATGTTATACACTTTAATACATTGTTAAAGTTAATTATATCTCAATAAAAATAGAAAAAATAATATGTAACTTTTGTTTGGCAGCTATATCTGCATATAGGAAAAATGTTATAAGATATAACTTTAGGTAGTTAATATTAAGTTGTATAGTAGGTAGAAATATTTATAAATGCTGCTCTAAGAATTTCAATGATATTTGTCAATCAGTTCCAGCCACTGCCTGAATAGTAATGCTAGTTGCCTATTTTATGGAATAAATGTAGCCTGAATGAACATGTTTAAAAAAGGGATTTTAGCTGACTATAAGTTCAATATGAATCAACTATGGATGTGGTTACCAAAAAAACCGAATACATTCACAGGACCATAAACAGAAGCATTACCCTAGTGCCATGGACTCTTTTGTCAATGTGATAAAAACCATGAACCCCTTTTCAGAATAATGCTTTTAAATGTATAAAATAAAATACACCAGATTACAAAGGAAACAAGTTACACTGAAATGTTATCAAAAAATAAACTCATCTCTGATATTGTAATATCTGTGTTTTTATTAACTATTAAATAACAACAGTAGCAGTGGGCCTAATAGTCACCAAAGGAGATAAACATAAATGGTATTTTGAGATATCTGCAGTTATAATTTTATATGAAAAAAATCTGTGATTTCTATTGATGACAAAGTCATGGCTACTGCTAATGTTACTGTGATGTTACCTTAATTATGTTCACAATTAAGAAAATACTAAATTTCAGTGGGAGGTTAGTGAACATAAGAATATAAATTTCTCTTCCACCCAAGTTGCTGGAACCTCTAACCAGAGATCTCTTGTTCTTAAATCCCTTCAATGGAACAAACACTTATTTAAGATTCCACGGGCTTATGGCATTTGTGGCATCCTCATTCACATTTTCCTTTCTTTGATGCTGCTTATTTAACAATCTGAGGAGAAGGTTTGGACAAAAGATGAATGAGACTCCAGGCTTGGGGCAGTTTCTTATGTTCAGAACTATCCATTATCATCTTAACAGTCCATAAAGTTCCACCCATTAGTCCAAGTCCAGTTCAAGTCCTACTTTCTCTAGGAAGGTGATATGATCTATAATGATTTCTTCTTTCTCTGAATCCCTGATGCACCTGGAGTCAGTTTAACACTCATTTTAGCACTTAATTAGTCTCTATTTCATCCACCATCAGTTTCGTCTCCTCACCTCATAGGGGAGGTCTAGAGAAAGCAAGGGTGTTTGCCATCTTATATTACCTAAAACATACTGCTAGGTACATTGCAGGCACATGATACACTCTTGTACAATGTCCATCCTAATGGTGATGCTGTCCAGTTGTGCAAAACACCTCTATGGCTTTGGGAAACTGAGATTAATATATTCTTTGCTATTACTGTCAACTATGATAGGTCACTAAGGGTAGGCTACACGATGTATATTTTTGATACTAATAACACTGATATTTTGTGCTACATATTCTTCTAAGCGTATTTGCATATTCATTTAATACCTGTAACAGTACCATGATGTAGTTACTGTATTTATCTCCATTTTACAAATGAGGAAACTGACGTGTAGACAGATTAGTAAAGAGATGGAATTGAAAAGCATTTTTCACCAGACTTAGTGCACTTAACCGCTACACCATACTGCCAATCATATTCATAGATCCCTTGTTCCTATACAAGAAATCCTTGTATAGACCTGCAGATTTAACATGAAATCACTCCTCTGACAATTAGCTTTTCTTGTACTCAATCCCTATATCCCCTGACTGGCTAATCATTAACTCAGCCTTTGTGCTATTAGAATTTTATTACAATAAGAGCAGCTAACATTTACTGAGTGCTTGCTTTCTGGCATATCCAGGGATTAGTGATTTCATGTATAGTTAATCTCTGTAACAGCTCTATGAGGAAGGAAAGGAAACCTAGGCTCACATAGAGTAAAATATTGAGTAGTAAAAGAGCAAGAATTCTAACCTCAGGCTGTCTGAACCCATGCTTAAAACAGTTCACTATACTACCTCTCTATGTGTTTTTGTCTTCACTTCTGTAACTAGATTCTCAAGTCCTCGAAGGCAGAGATTATGTGTTATATTTGCTTGTTGATTCTGTAATACTTTAAACTCCTTGATCTTAATCAATACTGAAAAGAATGTTTCTTGATAGATAGATAAAACAGACATTTCACAGAATTCAGCATGGTATATAGTATGAAGACTTTGGGATCCCTTACTGTCTTTTGGGAAGTTACCTAAAGTCTTCCAGCTTCAGCTCTTATCATTAAAAGGAGGAAAATATACCTAATTATAGAGGTTTTAAGAATTAAAAGGTAATAATATCTCTAAAACATTTATAATAGTGTCTGCCACATAGTAAGTTCTCAAAAAATGCTAGCTTTCTACTCCCTTTTTTGAAATACAATTTTTTGGTCATGTCCAAACAATGACTGAATTTAGTATACAATTTTTGTAAAAATGCCTATGTTTGATTGTGCAATTATTGTGATTTATAGTATTTAGTCTAATTTATCTTTTTTGTTTTCTTCAAAGTCAGGTAAAAATAAATGTTAGTTTATCTTAAATTGGAAAAAATTCCTTTTTGAGCCAGTGAAGTAGTTCTGTATCTATGGTCTATCAAAGTGGTTAGTTACCAAGGAACAGATAGGAAAGCAACGTTAAGGTAGGCAAAATAATGGTCCTTCAAAGATGTCCACATCCTAATTGCTGGAACCTATGTACTTGGCAGAAGGGAATTAAATTTACAGATGGAATTGATGTTGCTAAATGGTTGACTTTAAAATAGGGGGGATTATCCAGGTTTATCCCAGTGGGCCCAATGTAATCACAAGGGTCCTTAAAAGTGAAAGAGAGGTTTCAGAGAGAACCAGAGAGATGGCAGCTTAAGAAGGACTCAGCCCAATGTTGTTGGCTTTGGAGACAGAGAAATGGGGTCACAAGCCAAGGAATGCAGGTGGCCTCTAGAATCTAGAGAGGGCAAGGAAATGGCTCTCCTCTAGAGCTCCAGAAGGAACCCAGCCCTGCTGACCCCTTGATTTTAGCTCCATCAGATTCTTTTTGGATTTCTGGTCTCTGGAATTGTAAGAAAATAATTTTGTATTGTTGAAGTCACTAAGTTTGTGGTAATTTGTTAAGTAGCAATGAGAAACTACTATTGTGTGTAAAGAATACCACAAATTTGGAATCGTACAAAAACACATTGTGGTTTTAAACAACTTTCAAGTGACTGTATAAATAAAAATGGTAATATTTCTCTTGATTCTACTAGGTATAGCAATCAAGTAAAATGCAATATAGTGAAATTCATCATTACAGGTTTATTACTAGCATTTGTTTTTAATTAGCTGGGTTAGAGATAAAATTTTTCTTTGCAATTTATTCTTTAGTCACTAGAAATGTCCTTCTATTTGTGAAAATGATCAAAGAAGAATAAGGAAAGAGTTTTAGTTATAAGAGATGTGATTTTTGTTTGGACAAAGAGAAGCTATTTTTGATGCCGTCACTCCAAAGCTCAAAATACTATTTTGGCTAATTAGAACTAAAATGTGTTGCCTGGCTCTCAAATCCTCCATTTTACTAAGGTTAAGTGTATGTATCATGTGCCTCAATATAACTACTTTTATATACAAAAATGATACTTCTGATCAAAACGTGCTAGTCTCTTCCATATTACTGCAGATTCTGCTCATTGTTAAACCTTTTCTTATGGTGTCTCCACTCCATCTGGAATGTTCTTTCTCTTCTTCTCTGCCCATTCAGCACAAATTAATTTTCTCTAAGTATCCATAGCACTCATATTCTTTAACTGCATTTTAGCTTCTATTTGTACATTATTCTCTATAATTTGCACGTTATTCATTATTTCAGGTTTGCATGTTTTGCTTCCTTGTTAGCTCCTTGATAATTGATGATAGTTGATGGGTACACAGGGGTTCATTATATTAGTCTCTACTTCTGTATATGTTTGAAATTTTCTATAATAAAACATTAAAAATAAACTACAGGAAGTATCTTTCTATCTATAAAGTATTCTTTCAATTTCTAGGTTTCTCTTTCCTCCGCACTGCAAGGTTGGTTGAATTGGTTTGCCTCTAAAGTTATACCTCTTTTGGTTGAAGAAACATGATGTAAAAGAAGGTATGATGCTATGCTCAAAGGCTCATGGCTTTATCCATTATAAGAGTTGATTTCTATAAGTTAGTGTACATTATTCAAGGTCAAACTTTGACCATTGCTCAGTAGAAAAGAGAAGCATGAATAATCCAACTCATTGGTTAATAATTTATACAATCTTTGAAACATTTGCTTCAGTGTTATTGATACAAGATTCCTTGTTAGCATATTTCTGGCAAGAAATGATTGAGGCAGGTTTTCATCAACATTTAATAAAGAAAAAGTTAGAATCAACAGTAAAACTCACTATTGCTAGTTTATACTATAAAGTATTAACAACACAAAATGTTAATTAATTTCTAATTCTCTATTCTATTATTTAGATTTCATGAAGGTTGATTGGACTTGATCCATCATTTTACGGAAAATTAATTATTTCAAATACATGCACCACTTTATGCAACCTGCCTGATTTGCATTGAGGAAAATTCAGCAGAAGTAATTGAGGCACAAGCAAATACTGGCACTGACTGAACTCAATTTTCATTCCAAATTTCTGCAAAATCCCAAGGCACAGCAATATCAGATGCAAGGGGAAAACAAACAAAAGCAATGTGAAAAGGGAACATGAAGAGAGAATATTACAAGAATCAGGGAACAAAGAGATTGCAAAACTATTTCAGTGCCATAGATGAGCAGTGAGGGCTTCATTCAGGCAAGGTGGAATAAGATATCATATGGCATCCTGACAATTGATGTCTTCATTTAAATGTAAGAATTTACATTCTAATTAGAAAGAATTTACATCTTAATCAGAGGCAGCTGTATTATCTTGTTACTGTTTTTTTCAAAGGTAATGAACTAAAGTACTGCTGTGCTTTTTCAACCAGAAACTAAATAGACAGCATCCAGTGTTATTTTATAGCTTACCTGCTGTAAGCTGTTATTAATATTTTCAAAGATTAAATTTCTAACTAAAATCTTTTAAAAATGAAAGTTGTATTTGACATCACTAGAATAATATGATAAAGACTTATTTAAAGTATTCAAACAAATCCTTGTCTAACTTGTATTTTAAATGTACATATTTATCAAGCTAATAGAAGCCTCTTATGATTTATTAATATAATATTGTTTTCATTTGGGTGGATATGGAAAAGCTACTGAAGCAGATATGTATCATATTCTGGTGAAACCTAGTTGTTCATAAACTTTCATTTGGTTGTTAAGAGATCATTTACCAAATATAAAATTTTACCATTTAAAGTGTATTGTTTTTTCCTTCTTATGATATTTACCAAGGAAAGGTAACAAATATGTATTACAGTTTAATATTTTGCTTGTTTTATGCTATTTATGCTACTACATTAATAATAACATTTAAAAATGTAATGTTTCACAAATACACATAATTCTGATGGTGTCCAGGATTGCCAGTTAGCGAAATTAAAGGAAATGATGCATTCAAATTCATACTTTTCTATTCTAGGTTGTTCATAATGATGGTAACTAGACTTAGGTATTGGTAGTTGGTGATATCTTTGCAAAATCAAGCCCATCATTCATATGAGAATCAGCATGAGCTCACTGACCCATGGTTTAGAAGAAATTGGGCTTGGCCTAAAAGAAATCAAGCAGGAGAAAATTACAAGTGTTAATAAAAATGTAAAATGCCACCTTTGTCCCTAGTACTATGCATCTTTAGGTTATTGATAGTTATTTTCATCAGCTGCATCATTAATACAAAGTTGCAGTATGAGCCAGTTTTTAATTTGTAGGCTTATGATTTAATTTATTATGTAATACAATTTTTTATTACACCAAAGAGAAGGAAAATAATAAAAAGACTAAAGTTGCACCTACCAATCTATTAAATGACTAATATGGTTAATTTGGTCAAAATATCTGATTTAAAAAATCATAGAGAGTCTTAAATAATTTTGAGGTACATATTTATCTTTATCATCATATTGACTTCCTGGATCCATACGTATACAAGAAAAACAGGTTATATACATATGTGCTATATTATAAAAAAAGAACAACAGAATAATTCCAGGTAGATAAAAAAAGATAAACTTAATTTTAAGGTGACATTTTACTAACCTAGGCCACTCTGATGACAAAGAGGAGATAATTAGTTCACTGGTGCTTTTTCTTGTATTTCCAATAAAGACAGTTCATAGAGGAAATGATTCAGATGGGCCTGACTGAATTGCTGGCTCTGAAAGATGGCTTTATACTGCTGTCAGAAACCGGCAGCCCACTTTTGAAAGGTTTATTTGTCTATGGCTATTCTGTGTATGATTTCTTATGAGGGCACCTAACACTGGCCACATAGTACACACAGTGCCTTCATTTTCAAAAGTATCCCAGATAAGTTTTTGATTATCCCCAGGTTTTATGGAACCTGTTTACTTTTTCATAAAGAATATCTAAAAATAAAGTACATTTTGCTTTTTATCTTTATGTATGGTTCAAGTGTAATATAATAGACTTTGAGTTACAGTGTACCAGAGTGTTTGTTATATATACCTTCACCCCATTTCTACTTGGCCCCATATTTACTCTAACCATAAATATTCATATCCAATCTAAAAGAGCATAATAAAACATAATATATGACTTCTCTTCCTCTACCTCTTGTTTCCCTTATCACTCTGGGCTTTAATCGCAAATGTTTCCTAAGTAGACTTCTTGCTTATCTAATTTCTCCCCATCTAATTCCTCCTTCATGGGACTAACAGTCTAAAGTCATGGGTTATAGTCTCCCCTATGGTATCGTAATCTCTGTTAGTTTCATGGTGTAGAAAAGACATGGATTCTAATCCTGATTCTGGCACTATCTGGGACTTACTTATTTTTATCTGTAAAGTGAAAAGGTATGAAAAATTTATTTCAATGGTCTCTTTTACTCTCAAATTAAATGACTCCATTCTTACTCATCATGTCTACATATTGTGTTTCAAGTTATTTCATGCTTATTAACATATAATTCTTCCTTCAACCCCAACCCAAAATGCATTTTTGCCTCTCTCTGTCCATTCAAATCCTTTTCATTTTTCAAGGTGCATTTTAAATCTCTTCTGCTCTGCTAATGCTGGCCAACAATATTCTCCTGTCTCTCTAATTCATATAGTTAACAAATATTTATTGAGTACCTACTCTGTACCAGGGTGATGGGGACGCAAGAAAGGAAAAGAATAACATAGCCCCTGCACTAAAAGAGCTTACAGTGTGGTGGGGACAACAGATAAGAAGTTAGTAACAAGGATTAAAGATTGTGATAAGTACAAGAAAGGCAACAAAGAGCTTGCAGAGGGAGTGTGCGCATGTACGTTATTTATAAGTGTGATTAGAGAAGGCTTATTTCCTATAGCATTCTTGGTATAGAGTAATAACTAATCATTGAATCTATTATTCTTTTTAAATAATATTTGACTTATCCTGGGTATAAATCTTGTTTCCAAACTAGACTGCAGTAACAATGACCCTTATTGCTGTGGCTAACATAAATTGAGTATTTAAGATGTACCAATTTTAGTATTGAACAATTCACATGTATTTCATCATTTAATCCTTAGAACAAGGTAGGTATTTTCATTATTACTCCATTTTACTCAAGATGAGGACAATGGGCCTCAGAATTATACTAAGATATTGCTTAAAGTAAGTGACAATTAGTAAGTAGCAGAGCTGGGACTAAAATCATGCCTGCAAATACCAGGGCACGGTATGGGAATCACCATGACACACTCCTTCTTGGAGACAGCGATCGTATTTAGAGGGTTTCACGTCAGTCCTTTGCAAATTCCAGGCACTTAACACAACTTGGTTCTTTCAGTAGACGTTGCACTCCCTGGAGGCAGCTTCCTTGTTTTTAGCATAAACTTTATCAGCCTCCAAAGACTTTTTTTTTTGGAGACAGAGAACCTTGGATTGAAAATCTTGGGTAAAGGAATTTCTAATCTAATATCTAAAACAGCTTCTCACCATCATTTTCCCAACTGGCATCAAGCTGCTGTATGCATGTTTTCTTACTCAGAACACATGAACCCCACACCAGCAACTGTCCACTCTAAGTTTATATTCTTTCACTCAAATTATTTTGATTCAATAAATGAAAATACTCAATGATTATTCAATAATAAGGACGTATAGATCAGAGAATTGTTACACACACAGTAGGAAATGTAATAAAATCACTTAATCAAGGACCCCCTTTCACAAAGTGAGAGTTTGATCTTAGCCATGGGTAATTCAAAAGAGCAGCTTACAGAAAAAAGTATATTTGATTTAGAACATGCTTCAGCATTACTTTTATTATAGTTGTTTTAGGAAGAAAATAGAAATTAGCTAGCTTCTGTAACTTTGTTGCTTAAATCTTTCCCACTGCTGGGAAAACCCAGCATCATCTGTTAGGGCATTTGTGTTGATGTACTAGTTGACATCAGAGCTTAATAAAAGCACTAGTTTGTAATTCTTTTTTGGCTCTCACTTTTAATGGAATTAATTAATAACTTTTCAGATATGTCTAGATTATAGTATTTATTTAGCTTTACTGAGGTATAAGTTGATGTACAAAAAATTGCATAAAATGTGTACATCTTGATGAGTTTGTACATATGCATATACCATCACCACAATCAAAGTAATTAACCATCACCACAATCAAAGTAATTAACATACCTATCATCTCTAAACCTTCCTTGTGTTCTGATGTTTTTTTTTTTAAGGAAACTTAACATAAGACCTAGCCTCAACAGATCTTAGAGTGTACAACATGGCACTGTCAAGTATAGGTACTATGCTGTATGGCACATTTAGAGAACTTACTCATCTTATGTAATAGAAACTTAATACCCATTGAGCTACAATTCCCCATTCGTACCCACCCCCAGCCCCCAGAAACCACCAATCTATTCTTTGCTTCTATGAGTTTGACTATTTTAGATACCTCATATAATATCTATATAAATAGGTCCTTCCTTAGTTAAAGACATGATGGAACATTGTCAATAAAAACTTGAAGTCTGATGCAGATAAAGTGCAATGTGGATAATACACTTGCAGATAACTGACAACTAGTTTTTAAAATTATGACTTGAACTGTATGCTGCTAAACTTTTAAAATCTAAATTTAAATATTAAAGTTACATTTCATAGGCTTATATGAAAAATATGAGGTAAAATAGAAAATTTTAATGGCTCTGTTGTCTTTCAAGAATAAAGAAAGAAACTGCCCAGAAATTAACATTAAACATAAGAAACAGAAAAGGAAGGAATCAAGACATTTTTAAGATAAATGCAAAATCAGAAAATAAATTAATCAAAACAAAGAGAATATAGGAACAAAATATGGGGCTATTGGTTCACTAGTCTACATTACTGATAGAAATTCTTTTATTTTAGAAGTTCTTTAAAAATATAATTCAAGAACTAGGACAATGGCACCAGGTAGCTACTAAATTTCCCAGAGCACGAGGAAACTCACTCCCAGAAGACAAGTAAGAAATAGATCCATACGTGATTCATATTCATTTGAAATACAAAAACAAGAGTCTAATCAAGAATCAGTCACATTTAAATACCCATAGATACTAAACAAACAGAACTTACACCTAATGAAATAGTTTATAAAGCACTCAGAAGACTTTTCTAGCAGCCTCTCTTAATTGGGTAAGAGAGGCTGTTAGAAAAAGAACCAATCAGGAAACAGAAAATAAGAATATAACTTTCAACAAAACAAAACAAAACAAAACAAAACAAAACAAAACAAAACACAAAACATAACTTCGATTGGCTAATAGAACAGAACCAACAGAGGAAGGAATCAGTGAGCTGGAAGATAAAGAAATTCTCACAGATATAAATCAAAAGGGCAAAGAAAATCATATAGAGAAAAGTTAAAAGATGAACACTGGATTCAGAAACTAACATTTGTGTAATAGGCATTACAGAAGAAGAAAGAGAATGGTGGAGGAGGGCGTAGACAATCTGAATATAAAAACAGGAATTTACTATGTTAAAAGACTGAAGGACAAAAGTTAAAAGCAGAAAAAACATTTAATCGATAACTTCATAAACTAGAAAGCTAAGGAATCTTAATACATTTAATGTTATATTGAAAGTCTTGGACAATGACATTGGATAATAAAAAAGAAATAAAAAAGTAAATATCAGAAAGGGAGAGAGAAATGATCATTATTTGTAGATAATATGATCATCCACCTATAAAATCCAAGAGACTGAACTAAGTAATTATTAGCATTAATGGTGTGGATCAATAAAGTGGCTAGATACAAGTCAGTATTTAAGCACCAATACCAAAATGTAATGAAACAGAACAAAACAAAAGGATCCCATTTACAATAGTTAGGAAAAAACCCCTCACAAAATGGAATAAACCTGACACAAAATGTGCAAGACTATTCATTCCTTTCATTTCATTCATTCCTTTTCACAAATATTTACTGACTAGGCAATGGGAATACAAAGGTAGGAGAAAAAAATGACAAACTCATAGTACTCACCCTTACAGAGTTGATAAAGTAACTTGGGGTAAAAAACTTTAAAGTCATAACAGTAAACATAAAAATAATAAACTGGTAAGTGCCATGAAGAAGTACACAGTGCACTGAGAGTATATAAAAGGGGAAATTAATTTAGTCAGAGAAGTGGATGGTTTCTCTGTGGGAGAAATTATTATAGAGCTGCAGGGAGCATTATCTAGGCAGGGGGAAAATGTAAAAGGTATTCCAGAAAGATTCAATAGTGAGTGCAAAGGCCTTGTGGCAAAGAGAAAAACGATATTCTAAGGAATTAAAATTAAAAAATAAAACCATATGTGATGTGTTAGGCTGGATAATGCCCTTGCGTACCTCCAAAGATGTCCACGTCCTTAATCTCTGGAGCCTGTTAAATGTTACAGATGGCTAAAGGGACTTTTCAGATGTAATTGAGGATCTTGAGATGGGGAGATTGTTCTGGGCCCAATGTAATCACAAGCATCCTTATAAAAGGAAGTAGAACTGTCAAATTCAGAGAGGAGATGTGATGAAGGATGCAAAAGCTGGAGTGATGCATCCATAAGGTAAGGAATGCTGGCAGTCTCTAGAACTAAAATAGGCAAGAAGGGGATTTTTCCCTAGAAGACCTCAGAAGGAACCAGCCTTGCTGATACCTTAATTTTAGTCTACTGAGACTGATTTTGGGCTTCTGATCTCTAGAACTATAACATAATAAATTTGGGCTATTTTAAGTTACCAAACTGTGCTAATTTGGTACAGCAGCAATAAGAAACTATTACAGAATTAGTATAATTTAAAGAAAAAAGCATCAACTATTAAAGTAGAATTGATCAATTTTTACCATGGAATTATATGGACATATCTGAATTATAGAAGACATTATAAAATAATACATTGTTTTAGAATAAAGGGAAGTATTCATCTGTGAGTCCATTAAATTTCACTCTTATGACATAAAAAAGTGATTCAATATTTTTGTATATAAAAACTTATATTTTCAATAGATTATACTTGCTAAAATGAAGACTTTGACCAGTTGATATCTTCAGATGAATATTAAAGATATTATACTGTATTCCTACTAAAATTAATTATAAGGTTTATTTCATATATATTGGTGTTAACTATCACGAAACATATAGAAATACAACATTTTGAAAATTTCACATGCAGAATGTCAAATATTTGTGATGTTTAAACATCACAGAAGTTAATTGAGTACATATTTCTTGCATTCAGAGAAATTACTAGATGCTTTGATAATGGTGGCCTATTTTTTCCTTTGGAAGAATAAAATTTAAAAATAAGACATAACCATCATTATCATTTATTAAGAGAGATAATAACTATACTACAGTTACAGAAAAATCTTAATGTTTATAATATTTTTGAAGAAATTATTGAACTGTCAAATAGATTCTGAGCCTGCATGTTTCAAGTTTGTACAGTAACAATTTTTAAATCTAGTTTCCAATGATAAAAAATTAAAAACAAGTAAATTTATATGATGACTTTCAAAGTCTTAATTTTTAGACATAAAATAATCTTTAAGTCATATACTATTGTACATTAAACAATATAGTGTTTTCTTTCACCTAAATTAGAATTTGTTTCAAGAAATAAAAAGTTTTATGTTTTCTGTTTGAATCAATTACATATGGTTTTTTAGTAGCTGAGAAGTTTTTTCTATTTTCAAACACATACAAAACCCTACACTATAAAAACAGGATCTGAAATGATAAGAGATAATTTGCCTTGATACATCTGTGATCAGACGATTACATTGCAAACTAAATATGTTGTTTTTTGAATACTCTATTACTATTGTAAGCAGAACAAATGCACAGATGGCATGGACAATAAAAATATAATTAAGCTTTATAATATTGTTCCTATAAGATTTCAGAAGTATGCTCTAGCTTAAGTTACAAGTGCTGAATATGTGAAAACATATATTTTTGAATTTTAAGTTTTTGGACAAATATGTGAAAAAATTATATTTAGTTGTTTTATGCCATTTCCATTTACCTCCATATTCTTGGTGTTCAGTTTTAAACCATTTAAGAATTATTTTAGGGAAGGGTATATTAACTAAGAGAAAAAAAATCAATTGTACTAATTCTTTTTCAATCAGAAAATATCTTGATTTCTTCAAAAAATAAACCAGCATTTACCACCAGAGACATCACAGCCTTGCTCTAGAATAACCTAGCTGGATAATCACAGCCAAGACACAAGGTGCCTCGAGAGAAGAAACTGAGGAGACAAATTTTCGAGGTTCTTTTTTGTCTAGTTATTTTGCATTTCAATAAAATGGCAATTAGATAGCTGTCTCAAATTCTTTAATAAATGAAGCAGGATATAATTATATAAATTGTGTTAAAAGTAACATATTTGTACTTTGAAAAACACTGGTTAACCTCTTTGATCAATAGTAATTGCTTAAAACTAGAAGTCCCACAGGATGTATCAATAAACTGGCTATCTAAATCTGAGAGGTGTTAGGGCTGTTTCAGCTCTCTGGGGATAGCTGGGCAATAAGGGTTATTCCATAGAAATACCAGCACTTTTCATGCCTGTCTTCTCTTTTTGTTTCCCTTGTTTAGCAAGCTTGTTGACTAAGCCACTGGTGCAAGACCTAGGAGGCTGAAGGGGTCCTAAGAGACCAAACAGAGGGTCATAGAATCCTTTGCACGTGTCATGTTTAGCAAGTCAAGTAAACAAAGTAAACAAAGAGACTTGAAGGCGGTGACGATAAGATGCAGCCCATACATGCAGCCCTCAAAAGACACGTAAGAATTGCAGGTAACTTGAGTGTTTTAATTCATCTGCATTGTTTAATAAAAAGTGCTAGCAGCTATATTTCTTGAGTGCTTTCTGTGCATTTCATTGTGTGCTAAGTGCTTTACATGAATAATATTTATTTTCCCAATAAAAATGTTGTATTGACTACTCTATGTAACAACCTTTTGAGCAGATATTATAATCTTTATTTTATACAGAGGAAAACTAAAGTTTAGAGGGTTTGAGTAACTTACACAAGGTCACATAGCTAAAAAAATGCTGAGTCAATTAAAAAATAACTTTCAGGAATTTTTTTATACTCAGAATTTATACCTAACATAGTAAAAGCATATATCATATATTAAATGAATAAACAGCATATGTTTAGAGACTAAATGTTAGATAATGTCTATGACAAGGAAAAAATCACATACGGATGAAAAACTATAAATCAGACTTTAAATATAGTGGCGAAATATACATAAAACAAAATTTACATTTTTAAATGTACATTTCAGTGTCATTAAGTATTTCACACTGTTGTACAACAATTACCACTATCCATCTCCAGAACTTTTTCATCATCCCAAACTGAAATTCTAAATTAAACAATAACTCCCTATCCCCCTCTCCATATATATGTGTATACATATATATATATGTATACATATATATATACACACACACACATATATATACACACACATACACATATATATTTAAATCTAAGACTAATTATTTAATTAAAGTCTCAGAAGGTTAGTACTTAAAGCCCTCCTGTCTTAACGTGTATAAGTATATTACAATCCCAGGTACCTGTATGAAATTATAGGAAACCAAAAAGTTTACTTTTGGATATGCAGGTATAATTATATTTATTAAATAAAGTAGATTTAGAAGGACAGACAGAAACATAAGTCATCAATATATTATTTGCTCCCTACTGTGCTGTGCTAACAGTTGATATTCAGTCTTTGGCCATAATATACAAAAACTAAAGATATATAGGCTGAGAAGTGCTGTCTTTACTGATCAGTATTGAAAATGTACATCTATTACATTAGGTAACATAAGAACAGCTAAGGCTAAATTTAGAAATAATAGATTGAAAGTGTGCATATTTAGAATCTACAAAAACCCTTAAATCTATATGTAGAGCTCTTAAGTTAGTAAACTGAAAACACAGGAAAAGAAATAACTAACTTGGCCATCAATACGTAGGACTAAGAGTGGAAAAAAACAGTTTTGGAATCCAAGAGACACAGCTATTTAAAAAATTATGTTCAGGCCATAGTTTTTGACATATATTTAAAATAGGACATTGAATATATGTGCCCCGAGATAAATCAAATTATATTAGAAGTTAAATAAGGCAATGCCATTAATAAGCTTATTTTAAACATGTAAATGTTTAAGTAGCAAAACTATAACACTTCTTGGTTATTACATTTTTTTACAAAGATTTAAAGAATGAGAATTTAAGAGATAGAAGATATAAGCAGCTTACTGAAAACTCATTTAAGCAATTGTGACAGTTTAAACAATATTTAACCTTAACTATATCAAAAAATACAGGATGCAGGACCATTTTCTTACATAGCAGTTTAAGACAACAGCTATTTGAAAGTTTAAAAACACATTAGGCATTAGGGATAGTGTCAGTGATTGGTAAGTCACATAAGAAAAAGAATTGTGATTGAAGTCCACGTCTGTGCTCTAATCCTGTAGAGAGGAAGGAAATCTTATAGGGTAAGAGAGTTAGGGATGAGGTTGAGAGGCAGAGGAGAGGAAGGAATCTACTCATTACTGCATTTACACTACTATCTAGGAAACAGGTGAAGAGAGAGAAGGTTTTCTATATTTCTTTGGGATGCATTTGAAATTGCAACACAGATCATGCCCTCTTGAAACCAATGATGTAGCTCTAAGGGAAATTTTGTAAATTGGACACTTTCCTGAATAAACTACCATCAGAATTTGAACATATAGGTCCCTCTCTTGCTTCAGTAATCTGTTATTCAGCTATCATCCAAGGACTGCTGGATTGAGAATTAGGAGACTTAGGTTCTGAACTTAGTTCTGTTATTTTCTGTGTGAGATTGGAAAACTTATTTATCTGGGCCTCAGATACTTATACAAACCCAACAAGCTTTATCCTCAATTCATAAATCTAAAAACTTTAAAAACCTTAACTCATTTGGTGGTAAAATTAGGCTTGGGCTAACATAAAGCTATGACATAAAGCTATTTACAGTTTTTTATTAAATCTATTTCATGTGATTCCTCATAGTTTTATTGTAGAAATAGTAATCTATTTGATTATTAAGTATTTACTACATCACCTTTTAAATAAATATTTTAGGATAATTTATTTTGAAATTTTCAAATACAGAAAAGTATGCAAAACCAGAACAAAGAATTCCTATCACTCTCTCACCTAGATTCCCCAACTTTTACCATTTCGCACATGCTTCATCTCTTTCTCTTTTGATTTAAACATAGATATACTTCTCCAAAAATTATATATATGTTTATATATATCTCTCATAATTAGCCTTTTCTGAACCATTTAAGAACAAGCAGCATATATGATTCCTATTGCCTCTAAATACTTCAGTGTGTATTTCCCAAAATAAGGCCATTCTCCCACATAATCACTACATAATCCTTCAAGTCAGGATATTGACATGGATACAACACTACTGTCAATTCAGACTCCATTCACTTTGTCAACTGCCTAAGCAGTATCTGGACACTCATTCCATTCCGATACTGAGTATGACCAAGCCTTTCAAGTCCTTGATAGTTTTTCAAGAATATGGGATTTTTATTCTGTAGGCTAACCATAAACCTAGATCCATTTGATATTTCTTCGTGATCCTGCCTTTAGGGCAGGGAAACTACTGATATGACACTCTGCTCTTCTAGTGTCTCTAATCAAGGTCATGTGCCACATGTGATGTCAACCCACTTGTGATGTTACCTTGATCACTTGGTCATGTTGCACATCAGGTTTTTCCATTGTAAAGTCACAATTCTTCCTTTTGTTAACTGATTAGTAGTTTGGAAATACTTTGAGATTCTGTCAAAATCCTGTTCCTCATCGAACCTCATTAACCCACCTTAGCCTCCACTGACAATTCCTGTCTGAATTGAATATAACTATGATTGTTGAATGGTGAATTTTCTATTTCATCATTCCTTTAATGTTTATTAGTTGGTATTCTATACTGAAAAGTTTTCTCTTTTCATCCATCCATCCATCCATCCATCCATCCATCCATCCATCCATCCCAGTGTGGACTTGTGGATTTCCATTATACTCAGTATTATTTTCAATATTTATTTTGAAGCTCAAATTTCCCAGATTTGGCTAGAAGGGTCCTCTTCAAAGTGGCTCCTGTGTCTTTTCTCATAATTCTTAAATAGCTCCCTGTTTTTTGGCACAAATTCTAATCTCCTGTTATGGTTTCTGTGCCCCAGAATCAGCTGTTTTACTGAGATGGCTTCTCCCCACCCCTCTTTTTTTTTTATTACTGGGGGATGATACTTAGAAACCAGTATCTGGGTACGTGTAATATTCTTTAGGCTATTATTGCTTCTAAGCTCTCCAGAAGATAAAGCTAAGAATATATGTATGTATATAGTACATAAACACACACACATACAGATGAATCTATTTCTACATTTATCTGTATATATGTGTGAACATGTGTGATGTATAAATTTATGTTTATTTTTTCAAAAATTACATCTTTCAAATGTCAAGCAATATTTTCTACTGTAGCAGGCTATAAATTGTTATTCACTAGATTCATAGCCTACATAATTACATGTATTTTGATTTTAACCTCTTTTAGCCTTAGTCTTGTAAGACTGAGAAGTATTGCTCTTTTATTTTGCCTTCCAATAGCAACCACCTCATTCTCATTCTATTCCCATAATTTTTTAGTGAAGAAGATTCTGTTAGGGTTAGAGAATTGGTTAGGAAGAAATATAAGAAAAAAATATAAGAAAAATTTTCCTATGGATGCACCAGTGCAATTACAAGTATAGGTATAGAAAATGTATATTTTTGTTCATTCCTAATATAAAAGTAAAAAAAAGAGATATGAATTAAATAGCAAGGATTTAGAAGGATATTTTAATTATTTTCAAACATACAATATACTTGAGGACAATAAATAACTCACAGAAAGATAAAAGGTTTATCTAAAATAGGCTTATATGACCAAAATTTATCAGTTTAATACAAATATGTGTTTAAAGTTTCAAATTTAAGTATACTATGCATATTTTATACTGAATTAGACTAACAAACCGCCCCCGCTACAGCTGGGAAGGTTAAACAGCAGTATTCAAATCTGATTTAGATATAACAGCTGTTCAAATGCCAGGGAGTATTTTACTTGAAAATGTGACCATTTAGTTCTGTAAATATAAACTGCTGTTCTGGCTATGTGCATGTATTATTTTACCCAAAAAAAAATCCTTAAAAAAAATTTTCCCCCCTAATATGTAGTAGAATCACTACTTAAGTTCAATGGGTCTTTTTCTTGAACTTTCCTTTTTCCTTTTTCTTTCTCAACTTTCTGAAGAACTGAGTGGGACAATTCTATTTCATCTCCTTTCTCCTACACCACATTCCCTCATTAGCTGCTTGTGTCAATAAAAAAAACCATAATTAATAATTAGAAGAGTGGTATACTTTCGATGGGACACTGACTAGTTGTATTTAAATTCCTCATTTTTTGACAGAAACAAGTTTAGACATTTAAAATTGTAGACAATAATTCCATCATGGCTACATAGTATATGTGAATTGTATAAATACCATTGTCAAGGATAAAATAAAATCCTACAGTTTCCAAGAATAACTACAAATATACTTCATTTTAAGAATGTTATCACCATTAAAAGTCCATGGGAGAAAAAGTAAGATGATTTTTAAGAGATTATTTTCCAAGGGAAGCCTCCTTAACCTGGTTCTGAAGACAAATATAACTTCCTCTTCCATTATACTTCAGAAACTGAGTAGAAAACTCAGATACAGAGAAAACTTTCAGCAGGAGGAAGATAAAAGCTAGGCACAGGGGACATTATCAACCTGTTGGAAAGGGAAATGAAGACCTAGCGACAGATTGTTCTTCCAATGTCATATAGAAGTCAGCAGCTGCTTCTCAACAAGAAACCAGTTTACATCAACACTTTATGTCCTTTGAGTGGGAAGTGGAGCCTATTTCCCTCCTTTCCTTCCCTAATAAATATAGGGCACTATCCACAAGTCAGAAACTCTGCTAGGCTTTGAGATTCAATGATGAACAAGGTATTTGTGGTCTCTGTATTTAGGAAACTCAGCATGTAGAAGGGGATGATAAAAGTAATTGCAATCATTACTTTTAGTTGCAAAAAGTAATGATCACTGTTTTGATGAAGTACAGAATGCTTATGAGAGCACAAATGAGAGATATCTAATCCAGACTCGGTATAGATAGATCAGAGAAGCCCCAAAGGAGGAGGTGACATTTAAGGTAGCCTGAAGGATAACAGTTAGCCTGGTTGAGATGACAGTGGTAGGCGTGGAGGAGCTATCAGATTATTAGATGGAGAGTTATAATCACAGGCAACTCCATGTGTGAATATGCTTTTGAGGAACTGAGGGAATTTAAGTACGGCACAGGAAAATCCCTGTTTTGCTGACGTGGTCCTGCTCTTGCTCTTCAGCAAAGCCAGAGTGGAGATTGAGCACCCATCACTCCACACTATTCCAGAATGAGCACTGGGGCAAGAAGTAAAGAGTTGATATTTTGGGACAGGTAGGACTTCACTGGGTCCTTGAAAATAGAAACCAATGGCTTATTATTATTATTATTTTTGATTCGGTCAATTCAGAAACTTTTCTTTAAAAAATAGAGTTTTCAAAATGTGAAAAAAGACTAGACTAGAGGAAAAAATTCCACTGAAGAACCATATATTTTTTTAGATCATAGCACTTATTGACCATGTGAACTTGGTCGGTTACTTTGGATTAAATTTTGGGAGCCTCACCATTAAAATGAGAGGTTCGAACGATGGCCTGCACTCTTCTCTCCTGCTGTAGTATTGCGTTCTGTGAACAATACAAATATCAGCATCGCAGTATCAAAACCCTGCTCCTTGGATTCCCGAATTACTGTAGAAATCTTCCCATTCAAGCAGAGCGGCTCCAATTTCATCACATTTCTATATTGGGATTCTGAATAAGATTTTAGATAAAGGTTCCATGGCTTAGAAATTTGAAAATCTCTTTTTGTTTTTTTGCTTTGTTGCATTGACCCCCAATGCTTAAATCCATAGTAACTTAAAACATGAAGCAGTTCTCCTATTGTCTGAATACAGGCCCAAATATCTGAGTTCTTGAATGATGTTCCAATACCTTGTGATAAGATAGTTATTATTCGGTAAGAGGCTGATTAAGGGATATCATAAATTCTATCAAAATAACCAGCTCTATGTCATCTCAGGAAACTAATTAAGAAAAATGGCATTAGAAATATCTCTATTCCTAGTTCAAAATTGTCATTATAAACATTGTGCTTACTGTCCTAAATTCAGAAATAACAAAGAAGCTTGTCCTTTGGTTAAGCAAGGGGAAATATATGTAAGAATTTATTTGGTAATATTAAAAAACATTGGCAGTTAGTAAAGCAGTCCTAAATTAACTATGGACTATTTTTTAAGCTTGAAGATAAAACTGAGGCTTTATAAACGAGGAAATGATATACTAAAAGCAAGACACTAAATCGATTTTAAACACCAAACACAATTTATGCCTGACTTTAAAACTCATCCACAAAACATTAATCTACACAAAGACCAGAAGCTGAATGAAGCATAATTTGTGAAACTGATACCTTTCATCACAACCTCTAACTGAAAAGGTCATTAGATATATTATATCTAAGTGAGCAGCTTATCCCTGCTTCATTACTGATAATTAAGACAAGTAATATTTTCTTGACAGTAATGTGTCCGTTAACAGATATAGTCTAGTTTGCATAAAAATAAATAATACCACATACTACCACAGATTAAAAAAAATTAAGTACCGTATAACAGGCTTCATTATTTTTTTCCTAATTTCCTCAAAGAATGAATAGGCTCAGAAAACATAATATACGTATTAAGAAATTCATCTTTAGTCATGTTTTAAATCCATACGGTATATAACAAAAAGGTATTCTGAAAAAGAGATCAGTCATAATGAAGGTACTCATGACTGGGTATCATTTAAATGATCTGCAGTAACTTGCTTTGTTGAGATACTTGAAATGTAGCTTGAGATGCAGCAGCTTTTTAATGTTAAAACCTCTTTAGTCTTAATGTAAGAAATTTGGAGAAGCACCACATGGTATTCTGGTGTTTGAAAGAATTAAAATCATTTCCAAAGTGTCTGACTGAAAACTAAGAATTGAAAAACCACAGAAGTACTTTCAGAAGATTTTGAATAAGAAAGTACATGAAACTATCCACTTGATAAAGATCATAACTACTACTAGACACGACTACTATTTGCTATGTGAATAATATGTACCCTATGTACCAAGTACTTACAGCCCTTTCTCAGTTTATCCTCACAGATATCTCATGATGCTAATACTATCATTGTCCCAATTTTACAGGTGAGGAAAAAGGTGAAATAACTTGCTTGTATTAACATAACCAGTAAAGAGTGGTGGTACAGGTCTGGTGGACTCCAGAATCTGCACTCTGAAGCCCATACTACACATTCTTGTCAACAGATTTAGTTGTTTGAGGTGTTACCTGTTTTAGGACAGCCAACTAGAATTGTGTCTTGGAAATGCTCTGGGTTATTATATCTTAGAATACATTTAGATCTCATCAGAGAAAGGGGATCTTCAAACTACACTTGCTCCTTATAACCCAGATCCTTAAATATGTCTTTTGAGAATCCTTGTTAAGCTATTAGTTCAAGTGTATCACAACCCTCAGGTATGCTGGAGTAAGAAAAAAGGTTGACAACTATCGAAACATTACACATTGTCACTTGTAAGAGCAGTGAGCTGGGGCAGCGAATGGGTATGTGTAGGGGGTGAATAGTGTGAAAAACTCCTCTCCCCAAATTAATGCTCTGCAAGTACTGTGCCTGGAGAAGGTAGTATGCTTTACTGGTGGTGTACAAGGAAGGTTTTGCAAACAGAAGTGTATTTGGAATCTGGTATTTGCCAGTCATAGAATATTGGTAAAGTTACATAAGCTCTATGGCCTCTCTTTTACATTTACATGAAGATAAATAAAATTAGATATATAAAGCAACTGATGTAGCAGCTGACACATAAAGATTAAAAAGGTGAGGCAAAGTGAGGTGAGGCCACTTTCCCAAGGTTACATAACTATGTCATGTAAACTGTTAGTGGAAGAGTCTTCTACTCTGAGCCTGGAGGAAAGAAAAACAAATATATGTGCATAGGTGATGAGTATATATCTAAATGTATGGTTAGAAGAATGGGTGGAATGGTGGATACTTTCTAGGATAACTAGCATTAGCAGGATTCGATGGAAGAACACGATTAGTATTCTCATATAGCTGTCTGTCAGTTTGAAAAAGATGCACTAAAGATAACTTGACTGTGAAATTTGATTCTTTCTGTAAAGTCCCCTACAATTCAAGTGCCTTATAAATGTAAACACTTATCTTTATTATTTATCTTAGGTGAAAAACAATTACCATCCATACAGCTTTCATATTTTCAAACAGTTATTATCAGATAAGGATTTTATTGTTCTGGCCAAAAGCAAGAATTCCAGGGCCAACATTTTCTCCAAGTAAATAAAAAAAGGTCAAAATAGAATGAGGATAGGAAGCTACTAGGATTATACGTTCTCATTAATTCAGACTTTGTACGACTCAGACTTCTACTATTCAGTAGAAGAGGATTGATGTTAAATTGGGAAACCCTTGTCTGATATGGAAAGTTATATATTTACCTTTCCACAGAGTCATAGAAGCTCATATTTTAATACAATAGACCACTGTAATATTAAAGATGCAAAACGTGTATTTTCTTTTTAGGGAAAAGAAGAGGCATTTGAAGTATTTGGTCAATGACCAAACATCATTTCAGTGTCCACCTTATGTGCCGACTCTCCCTTGAAGGGTGACGGGGAGGATGGGTGCACTGGACTGGTGCAGAGGTCTCTTAATTTGCTGCATCTAGAAAGGAAAGAAACAGCTATGCCCCAAACGCTGGCATCGTAGCCAGCAGAATAATGTGGGAACAGATGGGCTTTTGAGTCTCATACTCCAGGGACTAAATCTTGATTTTGCTATCCAGTAGCCATTTGATCTTGTGTAAGTCTTCAGGTCTCTCACATGTAAAAATCGACTAATATTTTATTTTGCAAGAATAAAGTGCACAGAGGACTAAATGAGACAATGCTTATGAGAGGAGTGACGTTTTGGTGCCATTTCACAGGGACCACTCATATTCTCTTGGTATATAAAGGACAGTGGAGGGTAGAATTACTGCCTGCTAGTGAGCATTTCTTTGGGTTTCCATGAGCAGAGTCATACTTTTTTGCCTATGTGAAAAACCATCACCACCACAACAACCCATCAGCCCTTATGCCAAGCCTTTTAAATACGTTAACTTATTTAATCCTCACAGCCATGCAATGTGGAAGGTGCTGTTATTATCTCCATTTTATGGATGAGAAAACTGAGGGAGAGAGAAGTTATTTGCTGAGCTCACACAACCAATAATGGTGGAGTCAACTCTCAAATTCAGGCCATCAGGTTGTTGAGTCTCACCAGAAATCACTATGCAATACTGCTTTATAGAGCACATAGAACATAAGATGAGGAAATAGTAGGTATAGACTTTCCATCATGAGCAAGGATCTAGGATGGGGGTTTGACATATATAATTCTCCAGTTCTTCTTCTGTCCTCCATTCTGACA
This sequence comes from Eonycteris spelaea, assembly GCA_003508835.1. NCBI lineage: Eukaryota > Metazoa > Chordata > Mammalia > Chiroptera > Pteropodidae > Eonycteris > Eonycteris spelaea. The sequence continues at coordinate 11,497,897 of PUFA01000007.1, read as the reverse complement.
AAGGCTTCAATCTAAAGAGCAGTTAGGAAGGAGAAATGACATGTATGATCTGAGTGGGTAAGCACTATTTTCAAGCAAATAAAAGCCTAATGAAGCTAATAGCATTCTCAAAGTACAAGAAGATGACAATTAATAACTTTAATTAAGAGTTTATGCTTAAAAGCTTCTCAAAGTACTAAGTGAATGCCGAGTGAGGTACTTACATGCCATAGGAACTTGGTTCAGCATTCCACTCAGTTACAAAGTTAATAAAATGCCATAAAATGGTGAAACCAAAAATCCTAGTCTGTGTCTAAGTTACTGCTCTCTCGGTAATAAGAATTTTTTTTTTCTAACTCTTACAAATCTGACCTTTTTTTGTGTAGACTCAAATTAATCTAACATAGATGTAGGATCTAGGCATTCTTATGATTTCTGTCTCTAGGCACTCTGCACACACTGTGCACTCTTTATGAGTGAGTGACTACACACACTAGTAAAATAATAGTAACACTGGAAGTTTGTTTTCTAGCAAAATATTACTAATTCTTTGACTTTGGTATTAATGAAACATGTCAGAATAACTATATTCTATTATGAAATTTCCTTTACTTCGATATATCTGGTGAGACTTACTGGGGGTCTAAAAAGACCAGAGGAGTGGAAGAAGAGGATGCCTAAAAGATTAGGTTTGTCTTCAAATTTTAGTTCGAATGCAACTACTTGGGTTATGACTTTCAAAGGTCAATTATTTTTGGCTAAATAAGTAGAAAATTGGTCCTGGTAAGCAGGCATGTATCTCCTGGGGGTGAGGCTGGAGGTGGGGGTAGGCAGAAACCACTGCATTGTATTACAGCAATGATACAATAATTTCACATTCACATATATAAACAGTATTAGCATAATACCATTCTTTGTAGGAAGGAATGTTAACATTTAGAGGGCTATAATTATTTTAGGAATAATGAATTTCTATAAGGCATCTGTTTTTTCCAAAGTATTTTGGTTAAAGCCTGATTTGCGTGAAAACATAAATAACCTCTTGCTCCAGACTGGGAGCATCAGCAAGCTTTAACAGATGGCCTCATTTAAAAATCATTTGTAAGATATCTCACATTTATCCAACACGCTGTCAACTTCTTCCTTTTATTCAATCATGATTTTACATATTTCTGTCATAAATATTTTTTAAATCTGTGCATTCATGGAAATTGCACACTTTAGTATTTATACTTAATTTGGTTTGGGGGCAACCCCTATTCTTTCAGACTTATGCCACTAACTAAAAAATGATGAGATGATTAATTATAGAAAATTACAAAAGTTGAACATTAACTCCTGAAAATGCAACAAAGAGCAACATTTTAATCAAGGAACAAGTGGGAGAAACAAAAGAACTGAAGAACTCTATCTTGCATCTCTGGCAGTTATTTTCTCCTTTCTTTCATACTGAAGAACCAGAAACACAGTGGAAATTTGATGACTATTTCTTCACCTTCCATTCACTTAAATTTTTTTTTTAATGTAATTGCAAAATCCATTCAGTCTTTAGCCAACTGTATGCAAACAAGGTTCTGTATACTTATCCCTGAAACTTCTTGGTCAGTGGTCCCCTGTGACCTGCATATTGCCAAATACAATGGACCTCTCTATCGAAGGCTTAATTATTGGCTTTCCATTTATTGCTCAGAGGATGTAGCATTATTCCTTATTCTCTCCTCAAAATTCTCACCTCTCTCAGTTTCTATGAAACTACTCCTCAGAATTCCTTTGTCTTTTTCTCTTCTGCATCAAAGCATATTTTCCAATCTTACTCTAAACACTTCAACTCCCAGCTAGATAACGATGATTCCCAAATCTGTATCTCCAGCCCATGTAGCTCCCCTAAACAAATTCACACAATCAAATGTTCATAGGTTACTCCCACCTGCAGGTCCCATTCTGCATGTCTCAAACTGCACTTTTTCCTGTGGTCCTTCTTTTTAATGAAAGGCAATTATCCTATCAAGTCACTCAAATCAGAAATTTGGAAGTCACCTCAGACTCTTCCTGCTCCCTCTCCAAGTGACTAAGTTGAGTTGATTTTATCTCATTTCTGCCAGGTTCTTGGTTTTGTTCAGGTCATTGTGATGATGACAATGACCCAGACTCTTATAACATTTTCCTAACTGGACATATTCCTCCAGTCTCGTCATCCCCTTCAATTTGTCCTTGTACACTGCCGCCAGAATGATATTTCTAAAACACAAATCTGATCAGTGATCCCTGCATAAAATTCTGAAATGAATCCCCATGGGAGAGAATCTGAAATCATTCTCTCCAGAAGGTACATGATCTGGCTCCCTCATTCAGGTGTAAAGTTAAGTCTTAATGAAATAGTCAAACGTTTGCATCCAATTATAGTGAATATGTTTGCATTTAAGATAATTAAGACGAGAAGCCATTTCATACTCCCCTCTACCCCGCACCCCCCCCCAAACCACACACACACAAGAAAATGAAATATCAGAAATATGGTATAGGAAGAATCTAGAATAAAAAGTAGTCTTAGAATAAACAATAAGAGACCAGACTTATTAATACTGACAAGAGAAAGAGGTGACAATCTTAATTGAATTAAGGCTAACATGACAAGATAAATTATAGACTACTGAAATATAAAAAATATATATATTTTCACAAGTGAGTTTGCCTTTCATCTTTGATAAGTGATGCAGCCTAGAAGAATTAGAAAAAGAAACTGTATTATAACACATTACAGAGAAATTATCTAGTAACCCCTCAGAAAAACAATTTCAGTATGTAATTTTCACAACATAAATCTATTAGTGTGCTATAATCATTAAAAATATATAAAGAAGAAATACTATATTTTAAAAATAAACTCTATTAATGAAATTCTTTAAAACATCTGCATTTCATGTGCCTCTACTAATTTATTAAGGCTTGGATCCAAATCTGTTTTCAACTCTTCTGTTACATATTTGCAATTCTTTTCCCTTTTCTTGAAGTAACCACACTCACTATTACATTGAAACCCATTTCAATTAACTATGTAATTGAAATACGTAGTAGAAAAAAATGACAGGGTGAGTAAATCATTCAATTTTGAGATGTCTTTTTTTCAGGTAAACTTCCTTTGTATTATGAACTTTTTTTTTTGCATAACTGCTTTAAAAAACTTTTCAGTATTATGTCCTATAGTACCAATTTATGCTTATTATGTGTATATATATATGAAATCTCATTTTATAACTTTTCAGTAGGACCACACTCAAGACTATTACCTACCCATGGAAACAGTCTCCCGTGTTTGTTTCTAAAACTTTTGTCTTCCACATTTAGATTAGAATACGTCTAGAGTTGAGTTTTGTTTATGGTGGGAAGAAGGAGTCAATACTCCTTTTTTTCTCATGTGGACATCAGTTGCCTGAGTACTATTTATTGAAAAGCCCATCCTTTCCCACCTGCATGATAGTGTTACTTTTCTCATAAGTCAGGTGATCATATATGTGTGCATCTGTTTCTGAACTCTTTTCTGTCCCATTTGCCTATTGCTTTATCCTATGTCAATACCACAAGCCTTAATATCTGGAAGTATAAGTACTCCAGCTTTGTCATGTATAAAGTTTGCCTTCTTGGATCCTTGTATTTCTTTAAATATTTCCATGAAACATTATGCTGGAATTTGATAGAGTATAACTATATTTGCACTGTATAACTACACCAATTCTGGAATAAATGACACTCAATTATACTTGTAGTAGATTTAGTCAGACATTCAAAGCTGTGCAGGATGTGACAATTTTTCATTGGGTGGAACTGCTTAGAGCATTGTTAAACGTCAGATAAGCTTTGCCTCACCCATTAAATACTACTGACAATCACTGTGATAACCAAAACCATGTTGATATGAAAGGTTAAAAAACCCAAAACACCACCACCTCACTAGTAAGGTCTTACTCCGAACTTTAAATTCTATGGTTCTTATTATCCATTTATTTAAGAAACACTCACTTAATACCTACTAATGTAAGCCATGGTGCTTATGAAGTGGTGAACTGAGTTAAAGTCCTTAAACAGGTCTTTTCTATAGCTAATCAATTTTGAAATTTATATCTAGGCAATTAAATTTACCCCATCATAAAAAGATTGGACAAATCTCTTTAATTATTAAATTGTGAGCTCTTTAAAATAGAAATAATGTCATTCATTTTTGCATTTCTAGTTCTTCTTATATAGCAGATTCTCAACTAGATGTTTGGCAAATAATTTTAATATACTTCAAGATGATTTCAATTCATTTAAAGCTTTAATCTTAAAAAGTCCTTGGCCTTGAAACTTGCAAAAATGATGATGGGTTTAAATGTTCACTAAGGTAAACCTCACTGAAATTTGGAGATCTTGAGCCTATTTTATTCCTGAAGCAAAATTCATCATAATATTCAATTGGCCAATTTGTAACTTTAGCATTATTGTAGTTTAACATGGTTTTAAAACTGTATTTTTATTAATCTGACACTAGATATTTTGACCTGCTAGAAAAAAAATAAACTTGATAGTTTTCCATAAGCTGTTGATAAGTAAAAAAATGCCAAGCTTTGTATTTTTATCATGCTCACACGAGATACCACAAAATCCCAGAAAAGGTTACAGAGCAAAAATCAAGATGCTTACTAACAAGACACGGCACAGAAAGAAACTACACGTGTGTATAAAATAAGCTTTTCTAAAAATACTTTACATGGCTAACGCTATGTTAAATGAAATAGGACATAAAGATACAAAGAAGTATGCTGACCAATCTGGGTTTTGGTGGGAGGACAAGGAGGATAAAGAAATGTAAAAATATATTTTATTTATATGAACATAATATGCATATAAATAAAGCATTTGGTTAGTACCAAATAGACTCATTCAGTGAAGGAAGTATTTTGGCACTATGGATGAAACAAAGGCATAGAACATATAATTCCCGACCACAAGGAACTTACAGTCTAACAGATCAGTCAAAATAAGTATATTGCAAATACAAAATAGAGTATATATTTTATATTCCACATGACTTTGAAGATGCAACTCAGTATCTTCTTTCTGTAGCTTTCCCTGAACATGGTTTAACAACTGCCAGAATTAATTACCCATTATGTCTTTGCATAGCATTTCATATGTAACTATTTTTGTACCAATCAATCTCTATTATAGTTATTTGTTTATAAGTCAGTTCTCTCTACTACATTAGGAACTATTCATGGGCAGGGGTTGTGTTCGTATTCTTGCAAAGGTCCTGGTACATGGTAAGAACTCTTAAATATTTAATCATATTGAGTTAATATAGTATCATACAAACATATACAAATGAGATAACTGAACAATAAGCAACAAGGTACTAACTTTACAAGTTACAAACAGAGAAAACAGAGGTGGGATGAGAGAGGGGAGAGAGAGGCGGAGAGGGAAGGGGAAAGAAAGAGAGGGAGGGAGGGAGAAAGAGAAAGATCAATACAGGATTGCAGCTGTCAGGTCAGGCTTTGGGAGTAGGTGGGAAATGAGTCAGTTCTGAATGCTATATGTAGTATATCAGGATCTCAGCAGAGTAAGGAGGGTAAGGATCCTGGAAGTGGAATTGGTGTGATCAAGGTAGTTACCAGACTTTCTCTTCTGTATCTTTCTAATTACAGTAGCTGTGGGGAAGAGAAATATACAAATAAGAACTTATAATTCTTATTAATGAGCCACTAATCTTATAGTCTTTTGAGTAATCTTTGATTCTTCCTTTTCTTTCATCTTTCATATCATGGCAAATCTCAAGTACAGTACTATCAGGTCTTCATTTACAATATCTCTTAGATTTGCAATAGCTCTGTTGAAACTACTGCATAGTTAGGTAAGACATGCTGAAGCCTAGACTGCTGGGTCACATCGAGCATCAGACCTGCAAGATTTTAGCTGGTAACACTAGGCTATGATAGCCTGGTGAAAACAACAAAGATTAGGTTTCTTAAAAATCCTCTGCTAGAATTGGTCCTAGAATTGAGTGGGACAGAGAATGTAAGAGGGAGTCAAGTGAGAGTAGGAACTCCCAGAGGTCAGGGACATGGGTTAGAAGTTAAGAATGTATGCACTTGGAGTTACACTGTCCAGGTTAGGAACCTGGCTCCATTACTTGTTAGCTGTGTAACTTTAAGTAAGTTATTTAACCTCTCTGTACCTCACATATGAAAAACAGGGACAGTAATACAACCATATAAGGTTGTTGTTAATAATTCAGTGAGTTAGTATGTGTAATTTGTATGGTGTCTAGCACAAAATAGCACAATTAAGTCTTGGATATTTTGGGGGTGAACACTTTCTAAACCATTATTATTATCTTTGGGAGATAAAAGGAGGAGGAACACTCAGAGAAGAGAACATTCAGAGAGGCTATAAGAGAACTGGTAGAAGTTAGTGGAAACCAAAGAGAAGAGAATAATTAAAAAGATACATAGGGAAGAAAGATATATGATGTAAACCAGGACAAGAATATAAAATTCCATACAGGAATGATACTTTATTGTAATAACCTCTCTAATGCTTCTTCTGTACATTTAAAAAATAAAATTGTATAACTTTGGGCATCACATGATTCAATAAGAATATTCTGATATCCTCATTTGACTTTGAGGACTAGTTGGGATTTAATGAAATAATACAGGTAATATGCTTGGTACATTGCTGACACTATTAAGTACTTCATAAATGACAGCAATAAATGATCTCATTATTATTATTACTATTAGTATAAGCTTCCACATTCACTCATTCTTTTGTATAATTTAAATATGAATGGAGGAAACAGATAATTTGTGATAACCTGAGACATCCAAACTCATTAATTCAAGAGTATTTATTGAGACCTTACCATTTGTCAGACCATTCTAAACAGAACAGAATAGAGAAAAATCCTTGTTCTTGTCAAGCTCACATCCTGGTACAAGAAGATGGAACATAAACATAATAAAAAATTTATATTAGAAGTTGGTGAGTGCTATGGGAAAATATAGAGCAGATTAAGAGTGAGTGGAAATGACAGAATGGGGATAAATTGCTACTTTAAAACAAGCGTTCAGGAAAAGCTTTATTAAGAAGATATTTCAAAAAATATTTGAAGGATGTGAGGAAGTTAGGTATGAAAACATCTGAAAGAGGAACATTTCAGGCAAAGGAAAGATGCAACAAAGGCCCTCAGGCTTGGAGTGTTCAAGAAATAGCAAGGAGGCCAGTGTGGCTGGATCAGAGTAAATCTCTGGAGAATAAAAGATGAAATCAGAGAGTTAAGGCAGCAGGTCCCATGGTGTCTTGGTGGCCGCTGAGGAATTTTGAGTGAGATGAAGAGTCGGTGGAGAGTTCTGAGCACTGAAGTGACATGATCTGTCTTATGTTTTAAAAGAATCATCGTCTGGCTGCAGCATGAGAACAAATTGACGGAGGGCAGGGTTACAAGCAGGTATCTAGCTAGAAGGCTATTACAATAACCCAGGCAACACATGATGATGGCTTGGACTTCATCCTGACAGCACTGGAGGTGGTGAAAACTGGGTTAATTATGAATATATTTGAATACAGAGTCAACAGGATTTTCTGTCAGATTGGATGCTGGATAAATAGTGACGTTGCTTTATTTAAAGAGGGAAAAATATCTTACCCTAAACACCTGAAAAAGGTGACTACAGTGTTTTCAGAGAGGAGGCACCTCTACCACCTCCACAGTCTAAGTACCGAAGAGGTGCAGGGAGAAGAGAAGCTGTGCGTAGTGTTTGCATTTCCCACAACGCCTACAACGTAACTTTAACATATATGCTTCACAAATATATATTTTTTAAAAGTTAAAGTGTTTTAATTGATATATCACACTACCTCCTCATGACTCTTGGGGGCAAGAACTCTGTTTAATCTGTCACAATCTCTTCCCTGCCCTCATTCTTTGCTATTATCTGACGGTAATGATTTTTCCTATTTGTGAAGAATTTATATGCTATGGAAACCAGATGGATAAACAAATACCTTTTGTAAGATTAGCAATACAATAGGAAGAAGAAGGTTACAGTAATTATGAAGCATTTAGCTACAGTAATTTCCAAAGTGTCATTACTGCCACATCATGTACAAATACACACAGCACACTTTACAATCCCAGGTGCTTTTAAAAAAATGAGGTACTAGAAACTTGAATTAATGAAGACATTGTTACGATATTATATAAAGGGATACATTCAATTTTGTTTTAGTAATATGAACAGAATGTTAATTCAGTTCGTAAATGTAAAATTAAATTGTTTCAGAATAAATCTTGAATAAATCATGTTTAATTTTGTGTCTTTGGGTTTGAGAGAAAAACCATGCCCTGGCATTTTTAATACAGGTCTGACGCGAAGACCCTAATGTTACAGAGAAGAATGTTTTAGCTCCATTTACTTCCAATTCTAAAATCCATAACTGGCAAAATGAAAAAAAAAAAAAAAAAGGTCGCCGTAGGTCAAGGATAAAAAGGTAACTCCTTAACTGTTTTTATAAATGAGACTTTCCATTATCAGTGTTTTGGCATAGCTTTCCAGATATACTCATAATACAGACTTCTATTCAAATTAGATAGAAATACATTTCCCCTATTTCTAGCTTTTATTAAAGAAAATGTGTCAACTGAAGACATGGTGATGAGTGGTCAGCATCACATTTAAATGTTGTTCTATTAAAATGCCAAGAGCATGTAAGCAATTTAACACACCAACTCAGAGGCAATTTTTTTCTATATTTAGTAGTAAGTGAAGAATGTATCTTCAATGCTCTGGTGAGAATCCTTTATTAAATAAAATGTTTTACAATGTTAAAATTGTTATTAAAAGTTTAAATATAATATTCTATTAAATACTCTTAAAGTTTTCGAAGGTTTTACACACATCTTGTAATACTGTTCATTTTCTAAAAGACCAATAGCAGTGACTACTTTTTCCAGCGATTGAATTGCTAAATGGTTTTATCCATGTTGGATCCTTCTAACAGCCATATTTTGTTAGTTTTTATGGTCATATACTACCTCTTTCTTATGCCAAAGGCACTCTATAAAATAAGTTGTAGTCTAATAGCATCTCTAAGAATCCTTCTTGTTCTATGGAAGTAGAATAATGATGAGCTAATTATTGTTTTCATTAGATACATAATTAAAAGAATCAAGAAGTAATACTACTAGCACGTTATACTGTGTAGTAGAAATTCCAAATATATTTTAGCATGTTTAAACACATATTTCCAGGTATTTTCTTTTAAATAATTCATATCTATATACTTAATATCTACATATAAAAACATGCATATGAGATCTTATCAGAAACTACCATCACATCATGATAGTTTTATTAATTCTGGGTTTTACTCTTCCACCCTTAAATTTAACAGAATATTATTGGTTTATATGGAACCATGTGGGAACATGTTATTAGCTGTATAGTAAATGAACTATGCATGTATTGGCTGCTCGACTGAAGTATTATTTTCTAATTCACATTTATGCTCAATAAAATCATATCTGAGGAGTTATATGTAGATTTTCACAGTAATAGCAAATCCATTATAAACAAAATCTTCTCATAACAAAAGACTTCAAAGTCCCAAATGACAATTTTATATTTTTACAAAAGTAATAACTATCAACTTCAACAAACACAAAACTTGTACAGCCCGCCCTTAGAAACTTCTACAACAGAGAATCCTTTACTGAATCATGTCATCACACTATGGAATACACTCATGCTGGCTCCCACGCCATTAACTTAAAACAAGGTCTAGTTAAATAGGCTGGTGAAGGCCATCGAGTGACCTACAGAGGTATCTAGAGTTTTCCTATCTGTACCAGAAACTGGAGTTTGAAGAGTGCACTATCTTACAGTCATCAGCCTCATCTCGGCTGCCTACCCCTTCACCCACTTCTTATGCTCCTCAGAGAAAAAACACAAAAATGAGTACTTACACAGCCATCCCTGCTTAAAACAAAGTTTTGGTAGGAGTAAGAGAAATGGTCGTAAACGACGTAGCAGACTCAGAACTTGGTAACACCACTTAGCCCCAGTAGCTACACTTAAGTCACATACTTACTTCAGAGTTCACAGAATTCCATATGTAGCACAGACAGGGAGGACACGTGCTTTTCACAGTCCCTTTATAAGTAAGTCACTGTTACTTTCTATCTTGATCTTGAGCGTGTTGCTAGTGGCCATTATTCACTGGGATGTTCAATGAGCCATGAGAAAGGCTGTTGTCAGGCTGTGTGTTTTTAGGTATCTATATTTAGTTATCTGCATCTAATACAAATATGTGTCTATGAGGGTTTTAGGTGATAGGCTAGGCTAGGTTTTTGTTATGTGCTTTTTAGTGCAACTGGAAAAAAGTAGGAAAGTGGGAAAATATCTTGTTTATGAAGACATAGATCTTATATCTAAATTTAGCTGAGTTATTTATAATGCATTAAATATAATATCATGTATAATGCATGTTTACTTTTAATGACTGATAATGTGATATTTTCTTTCAACGGTTTACGTAATATAAAATAAATAATTATGTACTTCCTATTGCAAATATTAAATACCTTCTAATGGCACTAGGCTAGTTAAATTATTTATGCTCTCAACCTTACCTATTAGTTGAGCTACAAAATTCATCTTTTCAGTCCTGTTCTCTAGTGTAAAGACACTAATTCTTTTTTTTTTCTTTTTTCTTTTTTTTTTTTTTTTAGTAAAAAGCTTCTAAGTGGACAGTTGTGATTCAATGTGTAAAAGTGTAAGTGAAGAAACCATTCAGCTAACTTTTATAGTTTTATTTTGAAAATTAGGCTGATGTGTAAGGAAACCAAGGCCCTTTACTTTATATTTGAAATCTTTAATTATAAGCATTATACATTTGAAAGGCATCCTAAATTAGGTATTATCTTAGCCCTACCTTTATTTACTTTTACAAAATCATCCTGATGAAAGATATAATTATAGCATTATACAAAATTACTAACCCATTTTTTTTTAATGTTTCCTAAGTGATAAACACATTACATATGGATTAAGGCAACAAATCTCTAACTAAAATAACTAGGAGTTAATTAAAAAATGGGAATTCTAAGTCTTATTTCTTAGTCAGGAAAAAACAACCTTATGAAAAAGAGTGATTTCAGGGAAATATTTTATGAATAAAAATTTCAAGATATAATTACAACTTTCTAAATATATATAAAAATGGTTATTTTAATGCCCAAGTTAGAAGAAAAACCCTGAAGTACATGACTTTTGACACTATCAAAAAAGCAAAAGGCTCTCTTGGCTTTAATTTTTCACATTGTATTATCGTGGAGTCTCATGGTGACAGAATCATGATGTGACATTTTTATCCTTATCTTTGATGTTTGCAGCATAAAATTATTACTCTTAGAGTGAGAAGTCTCCTACTTAGAAAACAATGAGGCTTATTAAGTAAGAATTGGAAGGGGAAATCATCTTCCCTAAATAGCAGAGTGGCTCCAAATCCTCTAAAAGAATGGTTGCAGAAGATGACCAGGAGGACACAACACTTCCAAATTGAATTTTAAATAGTGATTCAAATTATCATACAATAATTAATCACGTTTCACCCAAGTGATAATAGATATAAATGTCAATTGACTAGAAACAATGAATGTGTAAGCCCATAGGATATTACTATCCAATGTTATCAAGATGTTATCAACTTGGCACCTCCCCTCTAATCAAGGGTACATTTTAAATGCTCAGTTGGTTTTGCTTTAATTAGTGATCCTGATAGGTATCTATACATTTCTACCACATGTCTTTAGAGGGAAGAGATAACACACACTAGCTAAAAAAAAAAAAAAAAAATGCATTTAAATGGAAAGTTTTTGATAGAGTTTTACTGCATCAAGTAAACATTGCCATTAAAAAGATGAGTTTTATGTAAGCCAAAGATTTAGAAAGAAGTTAATATATTGGAAGGGAAGGGTGAGTGGAGTAAGAAAGAGCTAGCAAATTCATCACCAAGAAGGCAAGATTGGATCAGGTGTTTATTTTTTTTTAGATTCCGGATTGATATGAGGGAGTATTACAACCTTAAAGACAAGAAACAGTTTGATAACTAGGGAACATTTAAATAGTGTGTTCTATTATGGCTACTATAGTAGGGAAAAGGTTGTCCTGGATTTGGGGTTTGAGAATTGATTACTATGCTCTTCCCAAAGAGCCGACAACTCAGACTTGTATGGAGAGCTAATTAAAGATGCAGTCAGGTTTCAACGTTGTACCCATAGTATATACACTGCACACACACACACACACACACACACACACACACACAGAGCATCAAAGGAAACTTCACCCCTTCAAAAGCAAAGATGAGGAAATTGTTTTAGTGGGAAAGAATGATTCCTTTTTGATACAAACAAGTGACTTGAGTCATGGCAATCATTTGATTAAAAATAGTCTGAAGAGCATAATAATTTTGTTTTATATGATGATTGGTATTCAGATATTTTCCAGGATAATTTTGTGTAACTTATTTACTAGAAGGTATTATCATTTTACTTCCTTTTCTTGTCACAACAGTGTTGAAGAAAAGGTTATATTAAAACCCCAAAAAGCATAATTATTTAAATATTATAAAAATCATCATTTTAATCTGCTTGTTTTCTAAATTTAAAATAAACATTCTGCTAATTACTTTTTCAGATCATAGCTATTCAATAATTACCATTTAAAAAATTTTGCACATTTACTGTAAAGCAATATAATATCAACTCTTGTGATTAGAAAATAGATGCTTATGGGAAAAATGGAAGCAATTATATTTTAAAAATATGCAGATGAATTGTATAATAAAAAAGTACATTTAATAATCATGTAATTAGATGGGAGGAGTAACTGGGTAAGATGAAGGGATCACAGATTCTACTGCCAGAGTCAGTGTATAAGTTAGGCTTTTTTCATTTAATTGCTTTTATAATAAAGAATATTATATAAACAGTTTACTAATTTACTTTGATTGTACTCCTTTTTCTTCAGAAATCCATGTCTCTTAAGTATATGATGCTGCTCACTGGGAGAAATTATTAAATAAAAGAATGTAGAAATATATAGTTCATTTTGACTTTTTTTCCCCAGGATACTTATTTTAGGTGGTGTTACTGAAACTGTAATTGGCTTAACCATTATATTAGCTGAAATAAAAATACTCTAGAAAATAAAGTTGATGATTATTAGGCATCAGGTGTTTTAGAAAAGCCACTGATTTTACCACTGATTTATAAAGTTATAGAAAACATTGCCCTTGCTAAAAGGAATCTTTCTAGGGAACAATAAACTTTAAAGTAAAGGATACTTAGGAGTAAACTTATTAAGTGCTTGCTCTGATGAATTCACAGAAGTACATGGTCAAAAGTTTTCAAGCCATCTGAACACCTTTAGATGAAATCACTTTTCAACAATTGAGGACAGATTAAAATAGATTCCATTTTATAATATATTTTTATATGTGTTCTTTGAAAAAACATTTTAGTATCCAAATGCCTTCATTAAAATAACCTCAATCTTTCCTTTTCCATATTAAATCTGTTGTTCACTTGGTCCTCTGTGTTAGTTGTGAAAAGTAGCCTTACTATTAAATCCTTCATATACATTTTTGAAAGTTACTTGAGATTTCTTTTTTCCAGGGTATTAATAATAAGTCCATTCACATCTCCTTGTCCACCATCTCAAAATATTTGTTAATTTCTGATTCTAAAGGAAAGGTATTTTTACAAAAAGAATATAAGGCAGCTAATAAATTTATTTTCTTAGGTAATGATTTTTCACTAGACTCTATACAACAACAGGAAAAATGATAAGTTTACATGAGGAATCTTTATCAAAAAAATTAAAATATTTTCTGCTACATCATTCAATGTATTGTTCTCTTCAAAAATTCTTAAAAATTAAAACTTATTTTCAAAATATTTTTATGTTAAAATGAGAGAAACTCTTCTTAGAACCATTTTTGTAATATAAAAATTTACTGAGATGTTTTAAGAACTGTTAAATTCTGGTAAGAATCAAATTTTAACAGGAAAGCTATGCTATTTGACAACTGTGGCATATAAGTAAGAGAACACTTTAGAAAACAAACATGTTTTACAGTGACTCTGTAGTTTTTAACCACATGGTGAAATTAACCTACAAGTAAAACAGGTAATGGCAGAAAATGTTTACCAAACATTTTTGGGTAAAAAGAGTTTTGCAGTATAAAAGTAATTCCAATGAAATGAGACGAGATGAGATGACATGATATGTGAAGGGGGTGGGGACACCTCCCTTCTGCTACAGGCACAGTTTAAGTCTTGTTTCTCAAATAAAAGGACCCTCCCTAGCATATGGAGTAGTTGCCATGTCCTCCCAGGGATGGTCTGTAGATATGTTCACCTCAGGCTCATCAGGAAGAGGTGAGCTGTCAAATATAATTTCAGTCATAGAGTGGTTTGGTTGAGACAGATTAGTGGTATGCAATCATGATAGATAGTTTATCCTAGCTCCAAACTGCCGCTTGGGAAATCTTGAACTCAAATGAACACAGACTCAGTTATTATTAGTGTCAAAAAGGTATACAGAGACAAAATTTGGTTGGCAGCATGCAAGATGAATCAAGGCGAAAAAGTGACCAATTGTATGTTCCAAATCGAAATTGAGAGGCATACTACAGTTTGGAAATACTTTAAATACCAGAAAAGTCATTCATTATTAATTGTTCATTGATTAACATTTAAAATGGTTTCTCTAAAGTAATAAACTTTTACAAAGACAATATAAATTACATGTGTTATCTTATTTCAAAATATTTATTCTAAAGGTGATGCAGAAGAGTCTCCTCTAATATATAGAAATAAGATGGCAAAATATTTTTTAGAAATTTATGTAATTTTAAATATTTTTTCTTTAGTTGGATATTTTAAAAATAAGACTTTTAAAGAGAAAAAAAATAGTTGTATGTAACTATTTTAACATTTAAATGTAACTGTTTGATGGCTTTCTTAGGAAGAAATCAGACTATAATAAGAAAAAAGTTAAAATGTGGAAGAACTTAATCTAAATAACCTTCCAAATATTTTCTAAACATTGGAAAATATATATTGATAAACTGTAAAATATATTATTCTATTAGCAAACACAAACTTTGGTATCTTTAAATCAGAACCCGTTCCCCCACCAAATATACACAAAAAAGAATGTCCTCAAGTGTCACTGCCTGAAGTGATATACTCTGACAAATCTAACAGCTCTTTCTGTGTCATTCCTAATGCACTTGTCACTCAGTATTATCCATCCTCATTAATGACAATGGGAAAGTTTATCTTGGAAACACATTTTAAATCATCTACTCTTTACAATGGGACCATGAAATCTCTTACAAAACACGAGGCGGGAACTACTCTGACAACAAAACCTCTTCCTGGCAGCTTTATTCTTCATTCCTGTTCAAGGAGTAATCTGTTTATTATAAAATCATACAGAACAATATATTAACCAGAATTTGAAACAAGAATAGCTAGTGTGATTTTCAAGCTTACAAGTATTTTTACAACATTTTTATTAGGCTGAAAACACTAAGTGGAGTCCTTTTTGTGCGGTTTCATGCAATCTTCTTCTCTATTCTACATTATAAACACCTTTGAAAAGGAGTTTTATTTTAAAATGCCAAGGACATTAATCTTTATATAATTATTAAAAAATGATAATATGCATTAACTAAATAAAAGCAATTTTGAGTAAAACTGTCTTCACATGTTTAAATTTCCTAACTAAAATGGCAAAATATTTCAACTCAAGCCCCTTATGGCTTAAAAATAATCTTACCAGCCCCCAAATTACTTTTAATAATATATTTATATTTGAAGGTTCAATATATTTCCTTGCTTAAGAAATTCCTAGTTTTAAAAAAATAAAGTAAAAATTTAGCAAGACTTCTTGATCCACAGTGCTTACTTAAATTTACTGTTTTAATTTGAATATCAGTTTTATATAGTAGGTAGTGTGCTTAATAAACAGGTAATCTTTTTTTTTTGGTATAATTCTGCTGATAAAAATAGATATTTATTAGAAATATATCCTAATGATGCTTATTATTGTCACCAAAATTTTAATGCTACCTTTTGATTAACTTACTGTATAGTAAAATAATCTTAAACAAGTTATAATAATAAACTTGAAAAATCATTTAATGTTGATTTTTATCACTTTTAAACATCTGAAGCTCATTTGTGAATTCAAACATGCTACGAATATAAACACTGAATTTTAATATTTAAATTGTATAAACCTATAATTCACAAAGCCTTTTCACTTCAGAATTTAAGACTATTACTTTAATATTTCAAATTATTGCTTTATTTTAAAAAAGATTCCTTTGAAGGATGTTGTAAAAATGTTATGGGCTTCATGCTTAAATTTCTAAGTTAAATTTCAATAAATACCAGTAAGTGGTTAATTTAATTTGTAATGCTTTATAAGTCTGAGGAAATCAAGAATATATACACATAAATTATACTTTTTCTCATATATTAGGCATTTATTATGAATCCAGTGATATTATATAGAAAACAGCAATTTATGTGTGGCTTCAGAAAGCAGAATTACTACTAATAGGGGGGAGTTGCGTTAGCGTCTGAAAGAATTTTCTAGCAACTGTAGTTGGTAGAGATTGAAATGAGGTACCTCAAAGAAAGTGGGCTCCACATGGTTATAGAGAGGTTGGGTGGGAAAATATGTGCACACAATAAGAAGCTGGCTTTGAAGCACTTTAAACCCTCTTGCGATTTTAACCTTTTAAGAAATCCACGTATTTTCTCAAAGAGGCATACGTGCATTAATTCTAGAAGTGCAAACAATACATAAAATGGTCATGTGAATTAATTATTACTCAAATAAAGCCTAATTTTAAGACTATAAATTACATCCTCTAATTGACAGTTCTCTCAATAAATTCTCTTTAAAGTATATATAGTCTTCTAAAATAGCTCGTTATAGCAAACTTTCTCTATAAGTGACTAAATTGTAGATATTTTTGTCCTTTCATTCAAGATCTTAACTTAATGATGCAATGTGAAAACAGCCATAGATAGATAATACATAAACAAATAGACCTGGCTGTGTTCCGATAAAAGTTTATTTAAAAAAAAAAAAAAAAAAGAAAAACAGTGGGGTTGAATCTGGCACACAGGCCATAGTTTGCTAACCTCATGTTTTAAAGCATCAGTGCCACAGTTGATTTAATGCTGTCTTTTACTTATCTAATTTTACATGGACCAAAGTATAAGAAATTTTTCAGTACAATGACAAGAGTGTTATAATAATTGAATGCTAAAACAAAGAAGTAGCCCAAATAGCCCTACGAAGAGTAGATCACATTTCCAAAATAGCTTCACATGTACACTGTTTATTGACCAAACTGCACATTAAATCAATAGTATATGTGAAGAAATGCATTCGGTCATAAATTATGTATGGCAAAACTTTCTTTCTGAATATAATTGTCTTTGAATTTCTACCTGGATTAGAATGACTTTCCTGAAGGAAACTCTTAAGAAGCCAAACTACAGAACTAGATTGGGACTTGTCAGTTCCATGTGCACAAAGAGGTCGACGGAATGAATCTTGAATAATAATTCTAACTTCTGTTATTCTGGAAGTGATATTAGTTGCTTTATTGCTAATGTGTATTTAAATCTGAACTGCAGAATATTCAAAATGTTGTATTCAAATCCCATTGTACATAATTATTTAATCCCTAACACAAGTCTCACAAATCTTTTATAACATTTTCCTATTAAAAGCTAGGAAAACATATAGGCAATAAAATCAGCTCTTTTGGTCATAGAAGGCCAGGCACATTAACAGGCAATTATTTGGTCAAAGGTGGTTAAAAGGTGTTAGGTACTTTAAACCCAGGAATCAGGACTGGTTCCCGTTAGCTTTGAGGGGCTTTTACAAATCTGGAAAATCTTTTATAACATCTTTTAAGATGAAGCATTCAAAATAATTTTCAAGTGGCAATAAAATGACAAAAAGGAAATCATGATTCAAATGGTATAACAATCACTTTTTTAAACTAAAAATTATATTTTTCCTTATTTCCTATCTGGTATTTTTGAGGCATATTATTCAACTTTATTTCAGCAATAATGATTCATTATATTATTAGCCAATATTTTCTGAAGGTTATTTTACTTATGTAAAACCTTAGAAGTATATTAAGCATATAGAAACTGTATTCACATTATAAGGCTATTCCATATAGTTTGAAATGATGAGATTTTTATAGTCACACTCTAATATGTAATGAACACTGTCAGGAGTACGCACATTCATTCATTCATTCATTCATTCATTCATTCATTATTTTTGAACACTGACATGATCAGGCAGGCACTGAACTAGGAAAAGGGGATACAATGATGAGTAAAACAGACATACATTTAAAGCATTTATTTCCTAAATGAACCATATTTTCCCAAAGCTTCAATACTTGATAAAAGAGGCTTAAATATGATGTTTTCGCTGTTCTAAAGTATGGCAGCAAAATCGAACAAATCAGTGCAGAGTAGCTATTCAAGAACTAAATAACAGAGATTACTTGGATCAGGGTTTGTTTTTTTTTTCCCCCTTCTTCTTCAAGAGAGAACTGGTTTCCTGAGTTTACAATACAGAAATCATTTGGAGCTATTTTGAAACAGACATCATTGAAGTAGAGGCTCAATCTAATCAATACTGCATTGCAGGATCAGGGTTTTTCTTGGTTACTCACACTTTATGATTGGCCTTAGTATTTTTACAGACCAGTTTTACAAGTTTTTGAAGGGTGATATATCATTATTTATTTGATTGTTGATTCAAACCCATTGTCAAATTATTTTTGTTTGACCCAGAATATTTGGTTTGGCATTGACTTCAATTTAATTTTTTTTCATTTTTAATAGTACACAGCAACCAAAAAGAAAATTAGAGGTATATAGCTGTTGTGTGTCTGAATGGCCAAATTCAGAGAGAAGACTAGAAAGTGCTGGATAAATGTATTTCATTAGTATATTTTTACTAATTTGATTTTATTTGGAGAATGTAAAATTTCTTATACCTCATTAACATATATATAAAACATAAAATCTAAGTGTATATTAAAATTATTATAAAATAGAAAATATTTTCTTTTCATCAGTTTTATTTTTATCCTAAAGTCTTAATTTATTGAAAACTCAGGTGACTGAATTCATTATTAATACTTTTTCTGTACCTCCATTTTTCTTCCCCTAAGAGCATTGGAAAAGTTATGAAAGATAATTAAAATAAATCACTATCTAGTTTGATTCCATTTTCATACCTATACTGAACAAGTTTTGAACTTCAATACAGAAAAAAATGGAGTATATTTGAGAAAAACTGTGCTGTGTTTTTCTATACCTGGACATAATCCATATATTTAAAGAAATATGTGTGTGTAAGCAGTTTTCCTGAAAAGCTGTAGTAGGTATATATTCTAATAAGTTTCTATAATGATTTATGTCAAGAACATAGCACCAGTGCATTTTGGTTTTGCTCAACATTTTAGCAATTTGTTAGTAGAAATATTAATAAACTAGAATTCTGTTAGCATTTTCCTTTGCCCACTGAATACAAGAAAAGTTGACCTATTTATTTACAGGCTCAACAAGGGCAATCCATTTCATGCTACAGCACTGACCCTTAACAAAGATCTTGTAAATGAGTAGCCTATTACAATATGTACAAGTGACCTTTAATTGCACCAAGAGGCTTTTTGTTACAAGGTTTTTCAGTGCTACACCATAGCTACAGTATAAGTTGGTAAAATATTTCTTAGGTTATTGAGCAGAACTATCAACCAGCCCCCTTCCTACCAAAATATGTAAATAAAAAATTTGAGGCATTTAACTAAGTCTACACTATAATAATACTTTTTAAATAACTCTTGATCAGAAAAATAAACTGTTTTTCCAATCATATGAGAATTAAATATTTAGAACATGCATAAATTCATTAAGTTCTTAAAATCTAATCAAATATAGCTTTGTTTTTAATAACAGCCTTTGGAAACAAAAATAGTTATCTCAAACCTGATACGAGCTTCATTTCTTCATTTTAAGAAAATTCTAATTTTAGAAAAAGACACCTCTTCACTCTTTTTACTAAATAATGACAGAATTGGAACTTTTACTACTTTGAAATGTTTAAGAATCATATGTCTAACAAAACATATCCAAATACCCAAATACATTCCAACTGTTATTTATATTAAGTAATGATATTTAAAACAAATTTTCAATAAAGTATAGGGTCAGATATTTCAACTGATTAACTCAGAAATTTCTGAATGAGTGCAATATATTTTGACAGTCTTACAAAAAACTGAAACCAAATATTCAATTTCATTAAACTGTTCATATTGGGTATCTTATTTCTGGAAGGCTCACGTCAAAATGATTTAGTTTGATTCTCTACAACAATGGTGGGCTGACTTGACAGCACCTGACAAAACAGTTCAGTGAACTTCACTATACCAGATACAAAGACCTGAACTGGCTACTCTATGAAACGTCCACTGTGGCATGGAGTTATGACAGTAATAACTTTGACAAGAATTTAATATCTACTTAAATAAGAATAGCTTTACTAGTTTTGTAGACAAAGTCATTTTTATTATACCCCAGTTTCTCTGAATTATTTATTATAATCCCCAAATCTTACCTTTTCAAAACTAATAGTTTGTATTTAATCTCATATTTTCTTAATGAGGAACATTCTTCTTCTTACTAAACTGTAGAAAACTTCTTTAGTAATATTAATTGATAAAAGAGGAAAACATTTTCCAATCATAAGATTTACTGCTTAATTCTGCTTACAGATAGTATTCAAAGAACTTCCAGTAAGTAAAACATTTGCAACAGAAAAAATATTAATGTAAATGGATCAAACCTTCGTTAGAACTAGTTGATAAAAGGGGAGGCAAAATTAGAAATGTGAAAAACTGAATTTGGTAGACTCTTATTATTTTATAAGTGGTATGTACCTTAATTTTCCCACAAGATAAATTTTGATGCTCCAAAAATGCTGTATGTAAAATAATTTTAAAAAATAAAAGCAATAATACAGAAACATAGTAACTAATTATGAGCAAATATTTACAAAAGTACCTGAATGTAGAACTTATATAAACACAATAATAATATACTATAATTAAATTTGGGACACTTTGAACCATATCAAAATAGTTGATTGGATCAAGGGAACTATACTTCCTTGTGCAGAATACTTCTTTGACCTTATGTAGCAAAGGTCTAGAAGTCCTACAGAAAGGATAGCATTTCAGGAAAATGGCTTTATATTTTTTGCAAACTAATTTTTTTTTTAAAAAAAGTGCCTATCACATACTAAAAAAAGGGAAAGAATAATCTTGCCACCCTAACATATTCACATATATAGATGTATAAATACATAAAACAGCAAAATGTTATAAAAAGGAAAAGTTATAATTAATTCAATCTGAATTTTATAATGTATTTTATAAAAATAGAGTAGAAATGCTTGTTAGTAACAGAAGAAATTTAATTTGAATGTTAAAAGATTATATATAAACCTGTGTATATACATACATGTACATATACATAATGTACACATATACATATGTATGTATACATGTATATATGTGTGCATACATGTATATATTATATAGATACACATTCACACACAGTTTTCGGGTTTGTTTTTTATTTATCAGAGCAGAGGCCTTCCAGCTTATGTATTGGAGATGAGATGGCAGTACATTGCGGGGTGTGGTGAGTAGTTAGTGGTTAAAAAGTACAGGTTTTGGAATAAAACAGGCTTGAATTTAAGTGTCATTTCTGTTAGTAATGCTGTGACTTTGGGTTGGTTAAGTTGCTTAAGCTCTCTGAATCTTATATTTTCTCATTCGTAAAATGTAGCTAATAATGGTATAAGGTAGTTATGAGATTATGAGGTAATGGCTATAAAGCACTTGCAATAGTCCCAGGTCCCTGTTAAACATTCAAAAAAACTTTTTTCTTATTAATAATTAACAGAGTCCTGAACATGTTAACTTTCATTGTAATTCTGCATGTGGAGTCAAAAGATCTGGATTTAATCCTGGCTCTTACCACAGCTCTACGACTTTGGGAGGGTTATATAACTCCGTGTATTTCCTTACATTAAAATGCATGTAGTAATGCCTACGACAAGGGTTTCTGAGGATCAAATAAAAATTAAATATGGTGATGTATATGAAAGCACCCAGCATTAATGCCTAGAAATAATGAGATATCCAATATATGTTTTTAACTACCCTTATAGCAGACATGAGTTACTTTAAAAATAATACTTTTTTAACTACTACATGTGCTCAGGATTTAGCCACAACAAGACAGTCTGTGTCTCTACTCTTGTGAAGGCTACAACAAGCAAGGTTGAGGGAGATTGGGAAAATAAACAAACAGATTAACTGATTAACGACTGTAGTAATACATAAACGTTACAATAGAGTACATGATAGCAAGTAACTGAGAATTACAATAGAGTACATGATAGCAAGTAACTGAATCAGTACTTTGGATGAGCTAGTCAGGGGAGACATCTCAAAGAAAGAGGTTGAGATACTGAACCTACCTTCTGATGATGAGAAAAAGCCATGAAAGGATCAGAGAGGGATAAACATTTTGGCCATCTGCTGTGCAATGACATTGAGGAAGAATGAAGGATGTTCTGGGTTCAAAACTATCCCTAAAACTACCTATATCAATCACATACATGATATCACATATCACAAAGATGGATACCATATTTATTTACCTCTATATTGTATTTATTACTCTTCAGGCACCTTGGAGAATATATTAGTAAAATATATGTTCTTACCTTCTAGCTGATGAAATGAGACAGACAAGATTTACCATCATTTTTTATTTTCTCTTTCTTAAAATCTTCTTTAGATATCATAAATAATACGTTGTGGGAGGAAGTGTTTTAGGGAGAATCACGTAAACTAGGTAAATTATGCTACAGTAGTTCCACAAAGTCTTTAAGAAAATCCTTGGACTACTGCAATATAATTTTCCTGGAGCCATAGAATATACAGAAATGTTTGTATCTGCAAAATTTTGGGAGAAGGAGATTTATTTCTCTTTGCATCCTTAGATAGTGATGCATCACCCTGGTCTGAAAGGTGAGATTAGTGCATTGCAGGTACCATAGGATCTTTATGAGAGACTCACGGACTGAAGACTATTTTGAAAGATTCTAAATCTTTGACTTTGTACAATCATCTTGCTATCCAAATATATGCTTTCCTTAAATTTCCTGAGTAAAATGTAGTATGAATTCAACTATAAAAATTAGTGTGATGTGAAATATTGGAACCTAAGTTCAATTTATAAAATGACCATTTTTATATAAAATTCACAGCCAAAATGTCATATTTAAAAATACTCCAAGAAATAGGATTCTTCTGATGTAAGGAATTATAAGTTTAATATCTTAGGTGCTGGTGACCATACAGAAACTTTAAGACATATAATAGCCAAACATGAATTTACTCTTCCTTGCCAAATGTAGGAATGATGTTCTGCCAGCCAAATTCACAGGAAGCATGTGAAATGAACACAAAAGCAAACAGGCCTTATGCAGCCTAAGGGAAAGTCAGCAAGATGGCAGCTTCAATCATTTGGAATAATACTAAAGCAGCCTTAGGCTTTTCTCAGAATGGAAACATGTCACAATTACTGCAATATTCTAACAAATCAGATGTAGAGAAAAGAACACTTATGCAATCACATCCTGGAAGGGCACTTTACTCAACATTTAAGTGAAAATAATTATTAAAAAATTTCAGAAAAATTGTACTGAACATAAATGACTCAGGGAAAAATGTTTTTTTTTCTTTCAATGCACTTAATAGGTTTTTAAAAAGCTTACCACTTAGAAACAATTTCCTTTTACATTCTCCTTTAGGAATCATTAATGTAAAGGCAAATTTTATAAAGTAAGTGAAAAGTTTGGGATTCAGGCTGCCAGTGAGAAACACTCATTTTCCTCCCAATATAGTATTAGTACTTTGGAAGTTTGATCAAAGGGAATACGCTTTCACAACATTTATATAGGAAGTTAAAAAAAAATAGTTCAAATATTTTGGGAACTTACCTAATCAGTATACTTTTAGCATGTGTCTAGTCATGTAGCCATCTTTGGTCAATCATCAAAAAATCAAAGGCAAATTGGCATGACTCAACCCTAACTTTAATACCGCATGATTGTGTCGTGTAAGCTTGTTTTGTGTGAGAGCCGCTGTGGTTTTAGCAGAGAGATTAACAACCGGACCTAAGCTGGCCTCCAAACCTTGCCCTGCTGATGCCTCAAGCTCTTTGAAGTCTGACCATCATACCTGGCAAAACAACAGTGGGAACTAGGATGGTGTCAGATCTAATCAAATTGTTCGCTGCAGCATAGCTAACTATGGGGTTCACTAATTGGCCCAATTGCGGATTATACTTTTGCTACAGATTCAAGACAATAATTTAGTGAAATGATGTTTTTTTTTTTTCTTTATCTCTTCTAATTAAGATTCCAAAGTGGGGAGAAATAGGATTAGACAGAGCCTCAAAACTGTGTTCCCCTTAAGGGGGTATGCACTTTTGATAGGCTCACTATGACACGTGAAATATGCAGAGCATAGTATTAAACCAACTTCTGGAGATGCTGTGAAACCTGTATGACATTACTGTCGGTCTACATCACTTGGGAATTAAAGTATAAATATGGGGGTAGTGATATAATGAATATATTAAATATAAACATGTAGAAACTGACATTTCCATTGTTAATTTGAGTTGACTTTTGATAAATGATTTCATCCATATATAGATATCTATGTTCTACTTTAATTTTCTTTCGCTAACTGCAGTGTATCTGGAATTGAAATGACAACCAATATTTGTGGAAGGCATCATTATAAGAAAAGGTATATTGAGGTATATGGTCCACAATGCCACAACTTAATAATGCTCCCAAGCCTGACATATATGTTTCTATTATATTATTTTAGTGACATAAGGGTGAACTGACAAATAAGTTAACTATTTTCCCTTCTACCTCTAGATACAGAAAATATATAGTCATCTTTCTACATCCCATTTAAAAACTAAAAAGGCTGTTGACAAAAAACGTAGGGAAGTAAGGAAACTTAGATCCAAAGATATCATGCAACAACTCTAGATAGTCCAACAGTGTCATAGTGACTGCCACACTTGTAGTTTGCATGAGTTTAGGCTTTTCCAATATATAAAAATTTCAAATAATTTTACTGAATCATATCAAGTATATTATATTATTATTATAAAGCTAATTTATACTGTGGCCTACTATTCTGGTCTTAATACTTAGAAATGAATCTACTAAGTAAGTACGTCAAAAATAATAGTTACTTAGTTCATACTAGTTAATAAATTATTCTGAGAAAAAGTTCTTGGTGATTAGAGAGGTACCGAGGTTCTGTATTCTGAAATTAGGGGTAAAGTCTGACAAGATAAACTTAAGTGAACTTGATTTACTTTGATTTTCTGAACTCTCAATATTCATTTACTATACAAGACACACGTAGACACACTATTTATGATAATTACTAGTTTTAAATCAATTAAAACCTACATACGCATCATTTATTCTTATATTGAAAATTTGCAGCAAACTGTGTTTCTCTTTTGTATATTTCAGTGTAATCTAGTAACCATATTTTCTGACTTGAATGTAGAAACACTGAACCTTAGATCTGAAAAACTGTCCCATTACCAAAGCAGAAACCCTGTTTGTAGTAATAACCTTAATATACTTTGTAAATAATGTAATAATACACTATTATCATTTATATTAGAAAATTCGATTACTAGAATACATTAAAATATGATCAAGCTGAACAATACAAAATCAAAATAGCAAAATAATACTAAATTCAAATAAAATACTGCTATGTCACCAAAGTAAATGCAGTAACATTTCAAATCCTACCAAATCTAATTGTTTATGTATTATAATTACATTGTAATTATAAACACAAAGAAAAAGTTTGTTAATTATAATCACACCATTAGAGAAACAAAAAGTACAAAAATTGAAAAAAAAAATGCAAGTCTAAGCAGTTATTTCAGCTTGGAAGAAAAGTTATGTGCCCAAGTTATACATCTTACAGAAGTTAACTGAGAATAGATCATTGGACCAGTGGACTTAATATAATACTTATAGCTGTATTATTTGGACCACTTTTAAAACTTCATAATTGATCTACATTACATATATTTCAGCAAAGATTTTATACCTACTAAGTATATGATGCTGCTTTTAGTTTTGAGATTGATATAAAATGAAAAAGATATAGTTTCTCTATATTGAGTCTATTATCTATATCTTTGTTATAATTAGTTATCTTTGTTATAAAATATTTAATCACTATATGAAAAATGTAAATGAGTCAGTATAATGTCTGGTGCACAATAAAGGCTTAATTAATGGCTGCTATGATTGAATGGAAGTTATGTGGTAAGGTGAAGGAATAGGTAGTATATTATGGATAATCAAATATGCTAGAGTTCCCATGTACAGTTTACAATATTATCAATTTTCAAAGAATTGAAAAGCTACTTCTTTTAACCTGAAGCCAAATTGAATTAACTTAAATTTTCTCTTTTATCTAGAACGCATGCCAGGATTTTAGTGTCATTACTGTAGATATGACTCTGCTATGAATTTTGTAGAGGGGCTAAATTATATAGCTTTATACTTGATGAATACTAGGAATTAGTAAAAATTTACTGTGATTAGACAATTTTTCCACTTGAATATGTACAATACTAATACACAGTCCAAGAAGGAAGAAATATTCTTTTGTCTTCTTCAAATCACTCAAAGAAATTAGAGACTACTGGTTAAAGTTGCTCTATCTGTTAGAGGTCCTTGGTGGCTGTTAGTAAAAAAATATTGTTTTCATATATAAAAAAGACTGCGATTTAGTAAATCAAAGAAAAGTTACCCTAAAAATAGAGATGAAGGTATTTGCCCATTTATTTTGGCCCTTGTTCCCACCATGCCACCTTTTGAGAGCATGCGAATGACGTAAATCCCAATATGTAACAAATCTACCTGTATGGAGTCAGAAAAGTTATTTCTGCTTTATCTGCTAAACTAAATTTTCCTTCTGAAAGTAAGACACAGATTCAATGCCTGGTATGGTATACGCTAAGACTTTACAGACTAGTTTAGTGTATTTTATTTATTTAAATATCAGGCAGTTAAAAAAAATTTATTTGTTGTACGTATATTAAAACATTGCCACTTCTAGATAATATTTCCCCCAATAAAGAAATCTTTGTTTCCAGTGTCTATATCAGCAAAGATTTGCTATCTGTTGGGATATGCATTTTTAATGCACAATGCTATGTCTAAGCATTTAATCTTATGTGAACCACATGATTTTATCCTGTTATATGTATACGTATTTCTGTTAGATTTCTTTGGTTATTTAATTTAAATTTTCTACATACAGATTGAATTTTATGGCATAAGTTATTTAGAATTTGTGTCACCTGTATTCCTATGAAAAAATTATTTTTTAGGTTATAAACCCAAAACGGCAAAAGATTTAATTGACTCTGTGGAATAGTAACTTAAAAAAAAAAAACCCCATCTATTTCATCTATTTGCTTTTTTTGTTTTTCAAATATTGCTTCCAAACTCCAGGGTGATCAATTATAATAGTCCTTTCAGTTTAGAATAGTAGGAAGAGAAGAGAGGAGATGGTACAGAAACCTATGTGGTTAATTAATGATGTTCATCAGCTCCAATGTTAAAATATAGTCGCTATTAGAGCCTAAAGTTATTCAAAGGACAGGTCCTACTTGACATTATGTAAGTCCTTTATTTTTACCCCTTCACCCTCAAAATAAGAAGATCCAATGTGTGTTGTGTGTGTGTGTGTGTGTGTGTGTGTGTGAGAGAGAGAAGAGAGAGAGAGAGAGAGAGAGAGAGATACTGTGATTTACTTTTTCTCTGGGTGCAAAATTTTTTTTCACTAGGGAATCTCCTTAGTTTGTATGGTGAAAATATGATACCTTAGATCTGGTTGTCAGAATACTCATTTTATAGTGTATATAATAAAGGTGTCACATGGAGCAAAAAAAAAAATCTTTCATTAAAAATATAAATTCAACTTCAACTTAAAAGGAAATGGTGAGGCATGCTTTCCTTGAGACACTATGATGGTAACTTTATATCTATAACTACACACATTATGGTAAATTTCTCAATAATCCGTCAGAAAAAACTGAAACACATGTTTGAACAATTACAGTGTTGAGTTCCATTTCAATGGTTTTTCTAGAGAACTAAAGCAAATTAGCTCAAGAATCAGTATTTCTACACTCTCGTTCTTTTGGCTTTAAGTGGCTTTTGAAGGGAGTATCCCCAGATGAGAAACTTCTAACACTCCAGCAGAGATGACCTGCTTGAAGAACTGGCTGCCTGATTAACTATTAACTGCTCTCAATAGGATTAGATAATTAAGGACATTGATGACCATTAATTAGGAGGAGGGCACATTAATTTGTCACTGGATAGGCCCTTACAATGATTTATAGGTTAGTGCTACTTGCAAATGTGAGGGGAAAGAGAAAAAGAGAGAAACCATTAAGTTACCTTATCAAGTGGCCAGCTAAAGAGGGCAGAGGGTCAAAAAAGGGCCAAAGTGGTCACTTAAGGGTGAAGTCCCAAACACCAAAGCAGTGCCAAGCCACATTGACCATCATTTGGTGATGAAGTAAAAAATATGCTAATTTATTGGTGGCAATTCTCTCTTTTTATGGTTTCAAGCAGTTAAGACAAGTGGCCTGCTTAAAGCTTTTCATTTGAAAAGAGATTAAACAAAATGGTTTGTCAGGGCTGCTTGGCTGTTTTATGTCTTTGTTAAAAAAAAATTGCACTGACTATACTGATAACTATCACATCACCCAAAAGCCATCTCTCTCTGAGCATTTATTTCGTTAATAAATATATCAACCCTAATTGCTTAATAGTGCTATGTTCACTTGCTCTTTAGCAAGATTAAGTTGAAATAAATCTTTTGTACTACCACTTTCTGTCACTATTGCTTGCATAAAGGTCACACAAAAAGTTTGTTTTGTAAAAATTTACTTAAAGACACTGATGTAAATTTGATGTAAATTACAGTACTTTTGTTTTATTCAGCATGGAAAACAGAAAGGTGATTTCGCTACTAGTAAAAATGCTGCTTTTAGAATGCAGATAAGGATCCTCTGTTCTTAGTCATACCCAATTGAGTGGTAACATTCACATTCCACACACAAGTAAGCACAGCTCATTAACATTTAATTAAACATGTCTTTGAAAGCCTTGGAAATATGCATGTCATACCCATCATGTAAGTTTGGAGCCTACTTTTAAATGACATTTAAAACATAATCATTTTGTCTATACTCTAATAATATCCCATTAAAATAAAAAAAAATAGGATAGTCTAAAAAAATTATCTTGTTACACCAAAAGAACTTAGAAATATTTAGCATGAAACATCTAAGAATGTCATGAAAGTAAAAGGATATGTATAATTATGGGTTATTGATAACCAGTGAAGCACTAATGAAAAGTATGTATACACACACACACACACACACACACACACACACAGAGAGAGAGAGAGAGAGAGAGAGAGAGAGAGAGAGAGAGAGAGAGAGATACTATTTACTTCAAGACTGTGAACTAAAATATAAAAATTCTCTCTTACCTCAATGGTGAATAGCTTCCTTTTTAACTTAAAAGCTAAGTCTTTGACATCTGATACATCACAAATCAAGTTATTAAGCCGAGGAATCTGCCGTATATGAATCAAACCTTTTGGAAAGGAAATTAAAAGAAAAAAAATTAAAACCGCTGTCATTGGATGCATAAATTAAGGAGTCTTAGAGCAGAATCCTGTAAATTTACACACAGGCATCCTCCCCTTTAAAACTGGAGCTTACTACCAGGAGCAATGAAGCAAATGGTGTGATTATACTCAAGTAATCAAGCAGAATAAGATAAACAGAAATCCTTGTGCGAGGAAAACTAATTGCACTTCGGTACAGAAGTACAGATGTAAAGAGGGATCTTAATACTTGTCAAAACTACAGCCGGTTTGTGTGTGATTTTCTCTTGTATTTACAGTAAGCAAATATGGCTATCACCTTGCATGCTGCCCACGGCACTGCTGAGTGATCTTTATTTTATTAAATGCACCAGTAAGCAGCCAGCAAAACAAGGCTTATGGGTTACTGATAACCAGTGAAGCACTAATGAAAAGTATTTCATTTTGTACCTTATTAATGACTTGAACAAACCAGTGAAGAAAACTACATTTTAGAGAACACTCCGGGATCAAAACATTAACCCCTATGCCATCGTAAGACACTTATTTCTGTGGCATGTTAGTCCTTTATGTAGCTGCTATAAGCTTTGTAACAGTGCTAGGTAAACCGTGAGCTTTGGCCTCTTGTCAGTAGAAACACTTGCTAATTTTTTCTGACAAGGGCACTGGATGGCTTTTGTGCAGCTTAATGCAGTTTCTGACTGAACTAGGGGTCATTTGCCATAGATGAAGACATGGAAGATTCTTCAATGCGTCATTCTGCCTGACCCAGTCCATATTTAAAAATCATCCAAAGACACTGATCCCTAAAAATCCAGATTTGAACAAATTAGTTCAAATCTTAGTTATAGAACTGTTTCTCTAGTATGTAGTTTTGTCTGTGCTTGAAAGCTTAGCAACATGTGTATTTGTTTTAGCTTAAAAGGGTAAACCTCCAGGTACTTCATTTTAGATGTGGTCCCTTGAAAACTAATTCACTAAAGTATCTGACTTCCTTTTTTAAAATTAAAGGAACGAAAAAGGTGTCATTAAGAAAACAGCTCTCAGATACAAATTAAAAATGCCACGCGGAGCTACTTAGTAAAATATTTAGAAATAAGAACGTCACACTCTCATCGGCACATTTCTCAGGGTTACTGCATGTGCTTGTCTAGCTAACTATTAAATCAGAAGGCCTCATCGAATGAATGAATGACTCCTCAGGGTCTTCTTATTAACCGAAATTTTACTGGTCACCAGAACCACCTATGAATCTGTGGGGAATAATTTATCCACGCAGAGATTTCAGTACAAAAATGATAGCCTTTCAATCCTTAAAATGTTTTAATCATATCAGTTTTTAGAACATAAAGTAGGAGCATTTGAGATCTTGGTCCTTGAAAAATGTCATCAGTTTATCACCCATAATCACTTATAAAAATTTTTGAAAAAATATTTTACTAAATTTATAAGGTCATACTACTTACAAATGACACTCAGATATAATTTATTATGGTAATAGTTAACTTGAGTTGCTTGAAAAGAAGAAAGAAATAATAAGTTAAAGAAACAGTTTATCCAGTTGTAAGTCCTGGGGATGTAATGTACAGCCTGGTGACTGTATTGTATATTTGAAAGTGTTAAGAGAGTGAATCTTACAAGTTCTCATCACAAGAAAACAGATTTGTAACTATATATGGTGATGAATGTTAACTAAACTTATTGTGGTAATCATTTCTTAATATATCTCTCTCTCAAATCATTATGTTGTTGTATACCTAGAGCTAATACAATGTTACAAGTCGATTCTAGCTCAATTAAAAAAATAAATAGTTTAATCTCAATAGCTCTCCTCCTATGATAATGACTATAATATATTAAAAGAATTATATATAGGGTTGATCTGGGCATATATCATATGCACACTTAGCAAGGAAATGATCATGAGGCAAATTATTTTATGTAGCTTTTGTTCATAGCTTATGATTTTATAGGCTCTTAAACAATACTCAATAGTTAGATTGTGCTATATTATTTTTTAAAGGTTGTATGCTGACTCTCATAGTAGTGGCAATTATCATGTAAAGTATCTTATTATCTTTTTTTTGCAGACTCTAGAAATTGCCACAGTCCTACAATCACAACCTTATACAATCTTGTAACAGGCTTCAAAAAAGCTACTCAGTGTTCAGAATAGAGTTTTTCACGTCAGTATAGTAGTTCCATGATAATAATAGCATTAATCATTAATATTTACTCAGAAAAAGTAAATAGGCAAAAATCTATTATTCATCATACTCTATATTTAGTTTAGAGTGCAGATATACATAATTACCTTTCCTATTGCAATAGTTTTATCTAAGAACCTTTATAAAAAAAAAACCCTCAAATTAACCAAAAGACTGAAATATTGTTAAAAGCTTCAAAAAATATAAGCTAAAAAGCCTGATTAACTAACCTGTGTTTATACTACTGTGGCGATATTTTAAAATTTGTTCAAAACTCAACCTAACAACAAAATGAGTAGACTGAGAAAAGTCCAAATATAATCATAGATGTTCACTTTCTGAAATGCACTTGACTAGGACTTTTAAAACATAATATAGCATAAATTTTATTTTTAATTTATCATACAGCTAAACTTTGTAAACTATAAATTGTTATATGTTGTTATTAAAATTAATATATTTATTTCAACATGGCTAATAAATACATTTTAATAAATGACATTTTCATGGCAACTTTAGGCCACTTGGACAACAAAATGTACATCTGACTGAGCCATGGCTTTTTATTTGGATGTGACTCTTTCAAACAGTTACCATAGTTTGTAGTCGCATTTTGGTGACAAGTTGCCATGGAAGACTGGCCAGGAATGGAAAACATTTAACTGATATATTATAAAATAAAATTCATGCTACTTGGTAGTAGATATTATGGATAAGATGCTTCCAGGTAATCTAGAAGCAGCTGGGACATGCTCTCCTCAAAGGTGCTGCTTACCATGATAATCCTTATATAATGGGTTGGTTTCTCTCTCAGAACCGATAAATGACTCCAGATGAACTACTGTATCTGACAAGTTGGTTATCCGAGCAATAATTGCTTTATTCTATAAAACAAGTAAACACAACACTCATGTTATATTTAAAAATATAATCTCTATACAGTGCCATAATGCCATCTCAATGACAAATAGTAGAAGAAACAGACTGTTGTTAACACATTGAGAGAAATGACTTAAAAGTCAAATTACTTTGCCCATTGGCCATTAGAAAATCTGACAGACACCAGGATTCTGGAGCAGTAGACAGTACAGTAAAATTTGTAAGGCAAGGTTGCACTGCCATCTGTCAAGCGGGACCAGGTCTCAGCCCTGTAACAGCTGAGGTCCTCTATACTATATTAGAAACAAGGAAGGGTCCAGGTAAGTGGCCGCAGGCTGGCTAGCTCTGAAGTCTACTGTTTTCCCTTTCCAGATGCTGCTATTTGGTTCTGGGTAACAATAAAGGCAAAGAAAAGATGGTAGATAACTAGCATGAAACTGGTAGTCTTTCCTTTCCTTCCCAACACAACCTGATATGAACCAAAAATATTGCTAAACAATACATCTTTAAAATGTCACATTTTAAAGTAGCAAAAGTTCTAAACTATCAGAATTTCATGGCTTAAAATACAATCATTAAATAATTTTGTAGATTTTCTTGAGTCATTTATTTATGGAAATTCAGTATTACTTTTAGTTCCTGACAGGATGGTAGGTCAGAAAATTGGTTTATATGCTATAACATTTTAGAAAATTTTTTGTTTTGAAGATCTAGGTAAGTTGTAAAAAATTTTGTTTATAAAATTTTATAATTTCAAAACTCCCATTTTATATACTGGTAATGTCCACTAGTTTTAAATTAATCTTTAAAAAAAGGATGGAAAATGTAAAACAGTCAAGAAAACTTATTAGCCTGATGTTATGTCCCATTAGAGAAAAGTCCAATTATAATCAAAGATGTTCACTTTCTGAAAATGTGATTGATTACTAAGCATACTGGTATTCCTTTGTTTCTTAAGTCCTCTTGTAAAGACTGTATAAGAAAGAAAAATAAAAGAGGGCTGGTCAATGTTACTTGACTTGGTATGAAATACATAATAGCTTCTGTCACTAAACGTTATGCTGAAATGACTGGTTAACTCACACCTAATGCAGTATTTGAAACTCATCCATAAGTAGAAATATGTGTTATATAAAGAATGCTTCAGCCTTTGAATCAGTGTTCTTAAGAGGACCAGTAAAAATAATTATTCTTCATTGTCTTCAACACTTTCAATCACGTGAGCACCCAGTATAGAAAAACTAACATAATTTGGAAATGCCTATTTTTTCTAAGGCAATTTTTCATTCAATGGTGAGAAAATAATCCAGATTGATTCCTTACTTTAATTTCTGTGCCACAGGGGATGGTCCTACTCCAGGAATAACAGGGGCTTCAGAAGCCATAAATATGTTCCTCTCAATATTTCTTTAGCCAAAGACCATTATATCAAACTCATCCAGGTTGGGTTTCAGCCAGTTATTCTTCACCCAAACAAAAATGTCTGCCAGACATTCCAACAGCTGGGAGACAGTTCACAATGAGTCAACTTGAAAATGATTCATTGTGCTGAGTACTGAACAATGTTGGGGTGGGGGTGGGGTGTGGCTGGGTTGGTTGTAGAGGGTGAGAACAAGTGGGAGATGAAGAATAACCATGTGGTTCTCCCATTAAGAAGAATCTTAGATAACAACCAGCAGGCTCTTATCATTTCATTTTTAGGACAAACTCAACTGAGACGAGTACTCTTTTCATGGACCGTCAGATGAACAAGCACTTAGAAAGGCTACTGACAATATTTCTTAATCAAAAAGGTCAGATTTCCTTTTATCTATAAATAGAACACTAGCTTTTGTACCTAAATATCTGATTCTAAAATGATAAAAGTCAATTTTTGTTAGAACTCAAATATTTAGGATTTCAGTGGTAAAAATTAGGGGTTTCTCAATTCTATGAATAATAGAAACTGTAAGGTTTAGAAGTGGGGTTAGTCTTCTATTCTAGTGGTAGATAAGCAAAATCCTGTGTAGTTAAATGGTCAACCTGACATTTCTTTATTTCAAGAGGGTTTCTTTTCTTAAAGTAACCTTAAAATCTGCTGGTAACCCATTTAACACCTTGCAACATTTATCAACATTATAGATCTTTTTAAGGTAGTTTAAGGTAGTTTGTAGTTAAGGCAATTTCTACTTTGCAGAGAAAAAATTAATGAATTGCAAATATAAAAGATGTGTGTAACTAAGATTTCAAATCTCAGAAACTCAAACATATATTTCATTTATTATATTTCTAAGTTCCATAGGTTTACATCATTGATATTAAGCACAAACTAAATTTTATTTTAAAAGCTTTTATGAAGTATTAGAATAAAAATAAACTTTTATCATACTATTAACATAAAATAAGTTATTTTTAACAGTGACCTCCTTTCTGCACAGTTTTGAAAAATAATTATGTAATGTGGCAAACTGATTAATTATGAAAGTTGTAAAGAAATCTGAAAAATGTCTGTAGAATAGAAAGCACTGGAAATTACACACCACCTAAGTTTCTGACTGAGATACTTTTAAGTAAAAACCCATATAATCTTTCAATATTTCTAAAAGTATATGAGATTTTTGGGTATTGAAGTGTACATACTTTTTAAAAAAGTTAAAATAGTATTACAGATTACTTTTGTACCTCCAAGATTCATAGAGAATATGGTCTGTTGATGTGATCAAAACCTTAAAAACCACTCTTGTCAAAGGTCTTTCAAATCATAATACTAATATTAACTGGTCTTTTAGATAAAGATAGATGAATTTACCTGAAGGAATCTAAAATTAATGGTCATAAAAAATCCTTAAAAGAATAATAATTACAATTCACTTTAGGAGAACACACTTTGGACAATAAACTGTCATAATATAACCCACAGTGTTCAGAAAGCTTTATTTAACATAATGATCTGAGCAGAGGCCTTGACACTGTAACTTCCACATTCTCATCCTAACAGATTCTAAGTTTTTTATGATATTAGCGAAGATAAGACCTCTTCGGCCTACAGTATATGTAGTTGACAATGGAGAAGTAAAGGTACTTATTTGTCAATTACTTAGACATAAATTTAAACATGATTTTTTTTGTTACTTTTGAAGTTGTTACATTACAGTTCCAGTAAGAAACATTTGAATAAGGACATTCAAGATTCACCAGTATGACTAAATTAATGATTTTACTGCATGCATGGCATAATGACATCACCCAAATATATACAACAATACTGCCACTCCTCCTCTTTGCCCATCTGGATGTGAAAATCTAGGATGGCTCAAAAATCCTTCTTATACTAGACAAATCTCCCTTCACTCCTGGGTGAAAGTTGTCAGCTCTGGATAGTAGCCAAGACATGACTAGGAGGGAAGCCAGAAGAGAAGAGAGCCGGTGTCCAGGAGTTTTAAGAGTTTGCTGGCAGTCTCAAACAGCATTGTATTAAGTTACATAAAAGGCTCTTAAAACTTTCTGTTGCAGTATAATTTCTTAATTAATTATTTAAGTTTAAATTTCATCAAATGCTGTTGCAAACAAAAGAGCAAATCGAATTGGACAGTTGTCTACCTTCATACTCCAATTTCACAAAAAACTTGGGTTTTTGTTTTGATTGTTTCATAGAATATTTCCTGTTTGCTTTTACAGAATGGTAACCTCTTTTATTAGTATACACCAAATCCATTAGATGGACTTTAAATAAAGGAAGATTAATTTAATGCTCCTTTCTAATTCAAAGCTCATAAAACCAAAACTATAAACTTTGTTAAGAGATAAAGATTCAACTACTGCCAAATAAAGTTCCCTCTGCTTTTTAATATAAATAGTTCAGATACCTATTTTGAGTAACCAAGTAACAATGAGAATACCTCAAACCTGAACTTTCTTGGACCTAATTATCTCAACAATATAAAAAATATAGTTTGTACCAATACAAAATATATTTCCTGGAAAAAATTTAAACAAGAGAATTAAAAGGTAATTAACCAATCATTCAATTATCGAGAAGCTTGAAAGGAATAAACCAATTGATGTAAAGCATTTATACAATGCCTCAAAAGAGTTAGTTCTTGGGTTATTCAAATAGGAAAGACACCAAACAAAATATGAAGGGTAGAGGACACACATCAGATCATGTCAGATTTCACACTACATAGTACAAAAGCACTATTAGGCTAATGTTGAAAAACTAAAGAAATATTTAAGTTGCTTTATGTTTGACTCTACTACATGACATGATGTATGTGTGTGTGTACTCAACAACTCAAGTTATAACATTTTTCTGAAAAACGATATGCATAAAAACAAGATCATACTAGAAGTTATGACATTTCTTTATCATGTAATCAAAAAAATAAACTTGGATAAAAGAATAAATCTAGACGTATTTAATGAGGTATTTGTTTTTCCTTGCTTAAGGTCTTTATCCTACAGAAATCAAGACTATGAAATAATAAAATTGTTTATATTGTTTGTAGTTTTTATAAACTTTCCTTTTCCTTCGCTCGAGTTATCACTTACTTCTGTGGATTAAATTTTCATTTTATTTAAAAAAATGATAGGGAAAATAATTTTGTTCATAATATTTTAAGAAAAAATATAATTTATCAAATAAAATTATACTAATAAATATTTATAATACTATTACTACTACCTTAAAGAAGGTATTAATTAAATCTTTCCAGATTTAACACTGAACTTTATTCAGTCACACACAGTTAATTTTAAAATATATAGGAACTTTTTATAAATTTAAAAAATTTTGACTGCAACACTCTCTTGGTAGCATAATATACTGATATTCATATAGAAGAATCATAAAACAAACACATTTTGGTTCCTTTATCTAATGCTGAAAATATATCCACAAAGGAACTAATGGTAAATATACTTCACCTCAAAGCCAAAAGAAATTGCTGAATTAAGCTACCAAATTTTTCTAGCAATGGAGCCACATTTTTTTGTGTTTTCTAACTGATCAAATACTTGGTATTCTAAATTTT
Source organism: Eonycteris spelaea (assembly GCA_003508835.1). NCBI lineage: Eukaryota > Metazoa > Chordata > Mammalia > Chiroptera > Pteropodidae > Eonycteris > Eonycteris spelaea. Next base: position 11,459,805 of record PUFA01000007.1, on the reverse strand, counting down.
GGTATGAAAACGTTGGTTCTTTAAAATTGAAGCACTGTTTTTAAGAACATAATTTTCAGAAATGTTATTTACATTTGCACTGACCTCAAATACAATATGCTTTGCAGAACATTTATTTTTATCAGTTTTCTTTTTCAGTAAGTTATTCCATTAAACATTAAAAAAGTCTTATATGTTCTGAAAACTCATAAAGGGAGCAAACAAAATCCTGTAATGAATAGGCTGAACAGAATAATGGTTTACTATTTAAAATAATTTTAGGCATTTTTTCATAAACTATAATCTATTTTTACATTATAGAAATTATTCATATAGATTGTATTTTTGCTTAAAATGTTTTATGGATAACAACCTAAATTAGAAATTTGTTGCTTACTACTTTATTCCTGAAACCATTAAAATGCAATTCACAGATGTCCAAAAACTCACACCCTGCCTGGAAAAACAATTGCTAATATTCAAATATCAAACAGAGCATCTAGCTGATGTTTATGATGCAGTGGTAGGTTAAAGATACTAAAGTTTAAAATCAGCTTAGAATAATCCCATATTGAGTATAAAATTATAGCCTGTCATCAGGAGCAGGCTGACAGAGCCAGGTCCAGATGGGAGACTGGCTGGGAAAAAAGCAGAGGCAGGTGGGAAAATGATGGGAACCTGACGGAAGACAGGACTACTCCCTCTGCTGGCAAGGTTCTCACCTGCTTGAATTTTTAACTAATGCCTAGCTTATCTTTAATTATTTAAGATATAACCCATAAATTATGTAAGGTGTTCCTTCTTCAGCTGGTTGTCCTATGTTTGTACATTTTCAAACTCGTTGTATCCTATTTTTCATCAGATTAATTTGTCAGAAATATAAAGATCCCGTGTTTCACAAGGAGGTCCAATTATTTATCTTGTAATTAAATTGCTCATAAAAATAAGCAAATATAGTATTGCTTTTTTAATATAAGGCTTTTAAAAATTAAAATGCCTTTGAATGATATTTGTCAATATATACACCTTCTCGAAGACAAAAAAACTCTTAGGCTAAAGACTTTGTAATCTCTTTCTCGGGCTCTGCATAATGCCCCGTAATGAAATAATATAGAAATGAACCATATAAATCAACTATACAGGGAACAAGGAAACAGCATGTCACAGCAAAACAGCATAGATGTACAGCGCAAAACCTAATCCTGATAATCTAATGATCTGAGTTTACAGATATTATGTATTAATATGTAAGAAATTAAGAACTGATGTTTACACAAAAATTTGTTAAATTTTACAGAAACATTATTCAATATTTGGTTTTCAATGTAAGTTAATAGCTGCAGCAAAAACATTTAGTAAAAATCTGTTCTAAGATTTTGGACTACAACCAGAAGCTCCCAGAACAGGAGGGATCAGCTTTTTCACCCACTGTTCTCATCTGAATCCTGGCTTAAAAGCTATTCCAGCTCCCAGCTTTCCAGAAGGCTCCATCCCAGGAATCCCTGCCTGCCATTTGGTTTGCTGATTTTAATCTCTCAGGACTTTCTTACAGTGGCTCTACTATGCTGAATTGGCACTTGCTTCTAGAAGTGAGTTATTATTAAACCTGTAGGTCAATTGTGGCACTAACAACTCTTTGGAAGCTTTCAGCCACAGTGTACAATTTGCTAGTCTAATTAAATATTAATTCTAAGTGTTACATTTTGTGGCTAAGAGCTTTTATTTTCCATCATCAGCCTGGGAGAGAAAGAGGTTACAAGGCTAATTTAATTTTCCCCCATCCTCTCAAACATTAAAGATTAACTACGTAGAGTGCGAAAACATTAAAGAAGCAGGAACTCTTTATATAATCATAATAATGTAATTAATAGCAAAGGGCTAAAACATTATGTTAGGATATAATATATGACCTGGTACTTAAACAACTTTGAACTATAATTAGTCACAAGCATGTTTTGTCTCAACACTAAAAAATAAGTATCATCCTTTTTTTGAAGAATCTTTCTTCAAGGGAAGGTATGTATTCAAGTATATAAATAGTAGTAATTCAAAACTTACATTTGCTCATAGGTATTTTTCAGATAGCTTGTAACATCAAAGATAAAGAGCTTAGTAATTTTATTTGTAAAATAAATGCAAAATTAAAAACTTGTACTTCTTTTCAGTACACCAAAAGTGATGTAGTACAGGATGGCCCATTGTAAAAATGTCGAAGATACTTCCTTCTTTTTTCTTCTACCATGTCCTAGTGGACTGAACAGAGAGGTCCCTGCCTGCTTTTGCTCCCGGAACAGTTGCGTCCATGCCTGGACACTGGGCATTACAAAGACTACGTCGTCCAGCAGCCAAAGATTCCATATGTCCAAACAGATGACTCAATCTCCATACAGTGATGAGACATTTCTCCATTTCTATCATTGATACATTTGAAAATTTTGGCTCTAAGCAGTACTTTAACAACCACCGTCACTACAAAGAACTACAGTATGACGTGCAATATGAACTATAATGCCACAAAATTATTTTGGAGAGAGCAAAAACTCATTTAAAACAAATGTTTTTTTATGGCTTACTGAATATGCTTTGGTTAGATTAAATATAACAAAAGGTTTCTGAACAGTAATTTTTTTAAAGATGTACATTTATCATGTTGACAATTTAAAATATCCTGCTCTTATTTAATATGAATATTTACAATAAGATAAAATGGTACATATACTGTTACTAATGCTCTCCATAGACAGAAACATACATAATTTTGAGTTTATGTAAAAAGTTTCAAATCTCCTTGATGAAGAAAGTAAATTAAATACATATATATATAATGCACACAAACTAAGATTAGATTTAAAAAATCAATCAGATACCAGTATGTGCAATGTGAAAGAGAAAAAAGGAAAAAGTGGATCTATAAGAATTTATAGATCCCAAGCCTACAGTAGCAGAGTTGAAACAGGGTTATGCTATTTGTTATTGTAAAGAAAAACAGATTCTGTTTATGACTCATCAGACTCATATGAAGTTAGTAAGTTTTCAAAGACTGGAATTTGACAGTGTAAAGGTAATATGGGTTTAATATGATTCAGTTCTTTTTTTAAAAAAACTGTTTCTTTTAAATTTTAAAAATGTTCATTTCTTATAATCTATTTCAGAGTAGCTGAGAACATCTAAAAAAATTAAAGGCAGATTTTCAGTTGACAATATCTTGATTAAGGAATTTATAAAAAATTGACAGCCAGAATATCTGATTTTATCCTTTAGTAATTGATAGTTATGATCAAGAGATTAAATCTGTAATTGTCATTCTTAAATATTCTCATTAATAAAGTATATTTAAAAAGACCACTTAAATAGATTATTATATGACAGAAGGTGGTATTATGTTTTCCTATAAATATGCTCATATTAACAATTACATTAAATATATTTGCCAAAATTTTTAGTCATAAACTCATAAAAGCCTGTTGTTCCTTCACCGTGCAATTATTCTTAGTTCTTGTTTTAAAAATAAAAGATTTCACTGAGAGAAATTCACAAGGCCACTGGAGTCCACATTTCATAATCTCATATTAGTGGTTAGTTCTAAAGCAGTCCATTTCTTAACTTATAGTTTAGCTGCTAAAATACTCAGCGTGAACACAAAAGTTTATGGATGTGAAAAGATTTGTTCTGAATTTCTTTACATTGAAACATACTGTATCCCTCACTTCAGCAGGTTCAAAGCTATAATACATTAACATTGTCGAAGATTAATTTGAAAATACTGTACATAAATTAACACACTAAATAAAACCTTATTTAATTTTCAAGAGACATTATAACAAGGCGTTTTCTTCTTTTCTTCAGAAAAGTAATTTTCCTTGGTATAAGCTAACATGCCGGTAATAGTTTTCTTCAATGAGATAGCTCAGAAAAAATCCCACAGATAAAATTGTTGGAAAACATTAGTTACATGATAAAAACGTAATAAAACTATTAATTGAGCAAGTGCCAATGATGACCAATAAAAATGTTACAGGCCAGTTTGAAATCTGTAATCTTTTCTGAAAAAAAAAGAAAGTTTAAATAGTTTACCAACAAATATTCTGTAAGCAAATACATTTAATGGTGGCAATACTAAGAAATTATTCTAGAATAAAAAATGTTAATTCATACTTTATTATCAATAATGTCAAAGAAGTTTTTATTCCTGTATTATTAGGTTGTTATTTATGTTTAAAATTTTTTAAAAGTGTAGATTATGACAGCTTGACTAGATTAGCAATAATAAAAATAAATTTTCTTTCTGAAAGTTATAAGAAAGGTATATATGAAAAAAAACCTTTTCCCCCTTTCACCATAATTCTATGGTGAAATGCTTCAATATTTCCTGACAATTTCATAAAAGGTACTTTTATCAATAAAAATACAAATAAGAATGACCTTCTGTAGATTGTATAAATAAAATGCATAAGCTAGGGAAATTTATTTTCCTATCGCCTCACCATGAAATCATGAAACTAAGTTTTTATTTCCAAAAAGAATGTTGTCAGTCACCATTTTTCCCCAAGAACACAATGTCACTGGGAATTGAAAATAAGATTAATTTAAGAGGCATGAAATATTTGTATAATTTGGAGGTGGATGACAAATTTCACTAATAGCCAGTTCCCATTTATAAACCCCCAAAATATTAAAGTTTCATATCTTGCTAGATAGGGACATCAAACAGTAGCCTATTGTAATTGCTTCAAAGTTATCACTTTGCAAAAAAAAAAAAAAACTCATTAAAAAGTTTCAAAGGTATTTGTCTTTCTCTGACTTACTTCATTTAGCATAATACCCTCTATCACTTCGTAAGTTATATAAATGTCTAATCACTATGTTGTATACCTGAAACCAATACTGAATGTTGACTGTAACAGAAAAAAAGAAGTTTCAAAGAGTACATAAACATTTCTGTTTTTAACAGCAAATGGGAAAAAAGCAACAGAATGTTCAGTATTGCTGAAATATAACAACCTTTGATGTGGTAATTTATACGGAAGTTTTAAAAAGCAGAAATACTTAAGATAATACGTAATAAGAGTTTCAAGGTAGGTTTTTACTTATTTTTCTTGGATGTAATCTTTCCTTTTTTCCCCCAATCCACGACAACGTTCACTTGACAACGGAGTTTTGAACAGTTGAGTTGTGAGAATGTGAGCAGCTGTTGTTATTATAACTAAAGGTCTGTCTACTGCTTGAGTCTGAGAGACCACATGTTCGGCTGTCCTCTCATCTTGCCATCCTCACCAATTAACTATTAACATGGAGGGCTGTACACATGCTCTTGGGGGCTCTTTAACAGGCTTCTTGGCGAGTGGAACAACTACACAGCAGGGATCTGGGAACTGAGTAATGCTGGAATATAGGGGAGCCGTCCGTAGTTCTGCTCCTTCTAATGACACTTTACTCCATAGTTCAGCATGTAACAAAGTCTGTATTTAACTTGGCCATTTTCACATTCCTTTTCAATACAATGTCTTTGTGCAGATACTAAAACTATATTCTGGAAAGACACAATATGAGTAATACTACTACTTCGCAGGGAAACTTGTTTAGGACTATACATATTTTTAAGACATAATATATTTGATGAATAATTTTAGTGTTTCCTTAACAGATATTTAGAATGTATTTTTACATATTTGTTTATATATATGCTTATTTTTTCCTGTGCTGTTACAAAGATAATCTTTAATCTAAAGGAAATAAAAAAAATTTAAGTTCAAAGTTGTGAGGCTGAACACAAAATATTTCAAATGCAAATATTTAAAAATAATTCTTTCTCATTTTACTTGCAAAAGTCTTGTTATAACAGTAAGTTAAAGTGAGTTTTGAATTTGTCATTATTTTACCTATTTTAACATTTTACCCTGTTTGCAATTTCCTTAACTATGTGTCCCTTTTCTACAATGAAATTAAACGTGGGAAGCATGCCAAAAGTATAATAAAGGGTAACTAATCATTACTGTACAAGTCTGACAGAATGCTAATAACTAAAGTAAGAACACCAATTGGCTGTTATACCAATCTAAGAGATATAGATATTTCGTATAACATTTAATCTAGTGTAACCTTATATAACATATTCAAATAAAAGTATCACAATTCTATTATATATAGATGTTTAATTATATGATGAAATTTCCAAGGATATCAAACTACATTTCTTTTTCCTGCCAGAAACTACTTTACTATCAAATTCCAAGCTCAAGTGTGCAAATACCTACATATATTAATTTTCTGCCCTATCTTTTACATTGTTGAAAAACCTCCATGAGGATAGGGGTGTAGCTTGTCTTGTTCACTACTACATCCTCATGGGTGCCTAGAAAAGTGCCTGCAATAAATATTTGTTGAATAAATAAGTTAGATTATACTTAGTAATTCAATTGCTATTTAAATTCTGACTTAAGAGTCTGCACGAATGGCACTGGTTACAGTGGACAGGAAGTTGATATATGATGTTAAGAGTCATGCTACAACATGGTGTGATATTATTAAGTCTTGGATGGTCTACGGCTATGTCACCCTGAACAAGCCTGATCCCATTTGATCTCAGAAGCTAAGCAGGGTTGGGCTTGGTTAGTACTTGGATGGGAGACCACCTAGAAAGACCAGGTGCTGTTGGTGTAAAAAATAAAAAATAAGGCATTGTAAGCTGACAAGGTCCTTGCAATCTGTGAGGTCAACTAAGGGTTGCCGTGCCTAAAAAAAAAAAAAAAAGACTTAGATGGCCATCTGACTTCACCTAGGCCTGCTGGTCTGTCTTAGGACTAATCTGAGAAGACCCTTTCAGTGTAGGCAGAAAGCTAAAAATTTCTTATGCTTCGATGGACTGGTACATCTTGTTTTTTTGTAGCCTGATCTCTACAAATTCTCAGTTTTGGAGGTTTGTTTAAGTAATAATAGTGAAGATGACAATTGTTAACATATATTGAGTGCCTACTATGTGTCAGCACTGTGTCAGCCCATGTCACTGCTAATCCTCTCAATTTATTGCCCCATTTTTTAGATGATGAAACTGAGGCTCAGAGAGTTAACACTTGACTAAAACCAAATAACCGATTGGGTTTATCTGCCTCCAAAATCCCAGGATCTTTCTATCGTTGATTATGATGCATTCAGAAATAGTCTGTTTCTTAATTTTGACCAGATTTTAGAATTCCCATTGAATAAGCAGTGTAGCATGGTGGTTAAGAGTATAATTAGGAGACTGTTTAGGTCTAAATCCTGTCATTCAAACTAGCTGTGTGATCTTGGGAAAGTCACTTACATTGTTTCTCCCTTATTTCCTCATTTGTAAAATGGAGATAATGATAGCATCAACCATGTAGAGTTATTATGAGGATTAAATGCGTTAATATTTGAAAAGATCGTAGGACTGCAACTTGCCCATAGACATCACTATGTAACTTTTTATTAAATAAATTCACAGTCCTCTGGTTCCGTGTATTCATAGGTCTTTGATAAGCTTTGTAAATATACTGCTCCTTATTCTTTCCTTAGCTTAAACATGGTGATTTTCCTTGCCAGTCTTTCAGAGTTATTAAGAGTTTTATCCCCTGTTTATATCATGACTGATTTAAGCAAACTATTAAGTTTTACATTTTCTCCTAAATATTTTGATATACAAAACAAATACATGGTCAGGTGTTATGTTCGAAAAGCAAGAAAATAATTTATTTGCTTTTTTATGGCTCAACTGACACTAGGGCCAGAAGACTACTATAACTAGGCAAAACTGTCTAGAGAAGAGATTTTTGTATAACCATCACCAAAGTCTGACCCTATGTTTTCCTATTTCCATTTCAAAGTAGTCTTTTTACTGGTATTTTCAACTATATCTATTGTAGTTATACAAGGATTTAAATATAACAGCAAAGTACCAAAATCTACATATTGCTTAATGTTCAGATAACCAGTCTACCTTACAACTCAATCATTATTTAATCACTGGTGTAGCTAGGGTGATTTGACGTCATTTGATAGTATTACTTACTCAGAGGCCAGAGGAGTTACTGTCACAAACATTCACAATAGGTTGGGAATATCTTCTCTAAATAATAAAGATGATCACTACCAAAATGATTTTTGAAAAATTTTTCACTCTTTTGTTTTTTGGGGGGGAATATATAAAAAATTACATGTATATATGTATTTATTTTTTAACTGTTTTTCTTTGCTTTGCAATTGTACATGAAAAAAAAATGAGCTTCCATCTTTTTTAACCTCCCCTGTTTAGAATATAACTTTTTGCTTAATCTTTCACAGGTATGAATTTGTCAAAGATTTTACAACCATTGTTTTCTCTTTAGAAATACTGAGTAACAACTGGCCTGTTAAGTCAAGTGGTTAAAGCGTGGTGCTAAAAGTACTGAATAATGTCATGTTAGCCTAGAACTTTTTTTATCTAACGTAAAGTTAACTGCTATCACAGGTAGTTAATAACTCGAGACAAATAAGGATGTAGTGTGACAGAGAGTAAAGGGTCTAATTTTTAGTTAAATAGATATGAGCTTGATACTAGCTTTGAATGTGCAATAGATGCGTGACTTTGGAGAATCACTTCAGTTTAATCTTCTTTGCAACTGGCAACACATCTAACTTGTAGAGTTTTTGTGATGATTAGGGAAACTGTATAACCTCACGGTGAAGATGGTGGGGGAGTTTGGAGTCAGGGGAAGATGAGTTAGAAGATGAATGGCTCTGCCACTTATTAGCCATGTGACCTTGTGAAAATAGAGATAAAGGTTGTGGTAAAGATGCAAGGACACAATACTAGTACCGTACTTGGCATGTAGTGTGTGCCTAATAAATATCTGTAGTAATAGCACAGACGTAGTTGTAATATGAGTACCAGTATTTTCACTGGTATCTGTTCTAGGTTTATTCATCACCTTAATCAAGAATTTCATTAAATTTAACCAAACTATTATTAAAGTATTAGCTTTATAATGACTTAATGTTATTAACAATGCAAATAATATAAGGATGTGTACAATGTCTAAGATGATTAGAGAAAGGAGCTTCCCTATAATATTTGTATGATTCTAAACTCATAATAATAAGTTGGGTTGAAACACAGTATATGAAAAGCCCTTAAAGGGAAACTGAGTTATCCACTTACAACTATTATAAATAGACAAGGAGTTAAAATTCATTTATGTCAAACCCTTCAGTCATAAAACTTGAAATATACTGTATATAATTAATGTAAGGAAATGACATTTTAATAAATTTGCCATTTATAGATAGGGTTTGCAAATATTAGAAGATACTAAAATCATATAAATTTAAATAAATATTCAAGCAGTTCCAACAATCAAGTATTAGAAATAATTTTCCAAGTAAGAAGCAATATTCTTTTTATTAACATTTATTGAACATATAGAAAAAGATTAGGTACTGTGCTAGGAATTTTTATACTTTATTGCATTTAATAACATATTATTATCATAACCCTAAGCAAGCTAAAAGGAAAATTATAAATATGTGTCCCTGCCTTTGTGGAGACTACAATGCATTAGATATATAAAATTATATGAAATCATATGTTTGAGGCAGACAATATGTACTTTGGTAAATAGCAGTATCATAAAAAGAGAACTAGTGAATGTAAAGTATGTTAACATATAATTAGGATGTTAATTAATAAGGCAAAAGGTGTTTGAGAACACTAACTAAAGTATAAAAATTCAAATCAGAATGCCTCGATCTATTAGTAAAATATAAAACTATAAAAATTTTAGAAGAAAACACAAGAATAAGACCTTAGAGCAAAGATTTGCAAAATGGGAGGAGTGGGGAAGAGAAACAACTATTAAAAAAATAGATATATTAAACTTCATCAAAATTAAAAATTCAGATACTGTTAAGAAAAAGACAACTCACAAACTAGAAGAAAATCTTTGCAAAGTTGTACCTAGAATATATAAAATCAAAACTTGATAATGATGAGACAATTCAAAAAATGGCCAAACGACTTAGACAAAAGATATGCAAATAGCCAATAAGCACATGAAAAGATGATCAACATTATTAGTTATCGAGGAAATGTAAATTATCACAATGTCATATTTTGCATGGACTACATGGCTAAAAGAAAAAAGACTGAAAATGAAAAGTTTTGGAGAGATGTGATTTCCAGAGAGCTGAAAATACATATTCGCACAAAGAATTATACTTTATGGTCATAGTGGCTTTATTCATAACAGCTTCAATCTGGAAACAATTCAAATGTCCATCAGTAGATGAAAAGATAAAGAAATGCAGTATATTCTTACAATAGAAAACTAATTAATGATACAAATAACCCAGCAACACATACAACACTGTGGATGGTGACTGATATTAACCAATGTGATTTTTTTTATATTATATATGAAATATGTATATATTTGGAAGACCTACATAACTCAGTGAACTAATACTTTCCAAATGACCAAGGAATAATATTTCAATATCTTGAATGGATAAAAGACCTATTATAAAGTGCAAGATAAACCAATGACTGTTAGCATAGCATAGCCTGAAAAAATTCATTAATATAGTGTTTGATTCCACATTGCAGTTAATGTTTTATGAAGCTATTACTTCTCAAGTTTCAGTATGTATCTAAAAAGAATATCCACAATTATATGAAAAGGCTATTAAAACAGTCCTCCCTTTTCCAACTATTTTTCTGTGTAAGGTCAGATTTTCTTTTAACGCTGCCACCATAACAATGATGGATTTTTTGAAAAGCTGATATTAGAACTTGCTGTTTTCTACTATGGAAAAATGTAAAGCAATATTACTCACCTTGCTAAACTTTTTTGTTTTGGAAAATTGTTATTTTTCACAATCATGTAATCGTTTATTATTATTTTAATTGAATTCATAAATATTTTAAATTTCTTAGTTTTCATTTATAATATGGTAAATATTAACACCTATAACCCAAATGAATAAAAGTGCTCTGAGATCCATAATATTTTTTAAGAGGCGAAAAGGTTCTGAGATCAAAAAGTTTGATAACCACTGGACTGAAGTTGTGATTTGGTACCCTTGTTACTATCAAATCCATCAACTATTTTGTAACATACCATCCAATTCACCCATTTAAAGTAATTGTGTTTTTATTTAGTATTTTCACAGATATTTGTAACTATCACCATAGTCGATTTTATAACATTTTCATCACCTCAAAACAAACAAGTGACCCTCAAACCTTTTACATATCACGCCCCTTGTTCCCCAGGTCTCTCTGTCTTCCCACACCCTAAACTCCCAGGTAACCATTATCTACTTTCTGTTTCTATAGATTTCCCTATTCAGGACTTTCATATGAATGAAAGAAGTCAAGCGGAATTTTGATAGGGATTGCTTTGAATCGATAGATCAGTTTGAGGAGTATCATCATCTTAACAATTTTGAGCCCTTAGATCCATGAACATGGGACGTTTTTCCATTCAAATTCTTTTTAGTATCTTTCAACAACATTTTGTAGTTTTCAGAGTATAAGTTTTATACTTCTCTTGTTAAAATTATTCCTACATATTTATTTTTTTGGTGCTATTGTGAATGTAATTACTTTCTTAATCTCATTTTCAGATTGCAACACATTTTTTAATGTTCGCCTTCCCACTACAGAGTTCCAGTGTCTCATTCATTTTTAAATTTCCAGTGATATATACAGTGGGCCACAGTACATATCATTTACTCAAAAATGGTGTAGAAAAAATGAATGAATGAGTAAATGATTAAAGATAATAAAACACTGCTTCAATAACTAAATTTGTAAAAAAATACAGATTTTTTTTTTTCAATTTGTTGAGAGGGACTATTTGGATTTAAGAAACTCTGATGTGAAAAGTAAAAATTTTTTTTTCTGATTTAGATCTAATTTTTATTACAAATTTGTAATTTTTTAAAAATGCTAACTTGAACAGCAAGAAGTTGCTATAGTAACTCTCAAGAAGCTCACAAGTGTTACTGACAATGTATAGAGGTATGCTATTAATTATATCCTCCCTCTGCTTGTGAAGGAATACAGCTATACCAGTAAATTTAAAAATGTTAAATGGTCACTTAAAATAGCAACTTTTCCTTAAAAGCAGATATGAAACAAATGTAAATACTTTTACTGTAGATTAGAGGTAAGTTCAAGGATTGTGACATGTTTCACAAATTTCACAGTCCTCTAAGTCTCAGCTTTTAACACCTGGACAGTATATTTAAGTAAAGCATCTTCAAATGACATTTTTCTCCTTGGAGAACTCCAAGTTCCAATTATATCTGGTATATTTCTATTAATTTAACTAAATGTAAAGTTCTCACAGACCCTTGCAGTCTCACAGAGTATAGCCCTTATTTCTCAGATTTGTTTCAACAGATGGCATTTCAGTTCAGACCTCAGTTGCAAAACAGAGATAATGCTTTACTTGGTCGAAGGCAAGAGCCCAGCTCAGATGAGTGTAAGTTTAGCTCTAAGATTAAAGATTTGGGACTTGCTGGCTTTGAGAGGCTGACTTCTAGAATAAAATCCTGTTACAATTCTAGCAGAGTTTTCCATTATATAATGTGGTTCTGAAACCCAATTTTCTGGGTTCAAATTGCAGTTTCTCAAGTATTGAACCTAGATGTAGTTTCTTAACTTCTCTGTACCTCAATTTCCTTATGTGCGAAATGTAGGTAATAACAGCATTTACGTAAAAATTCTATGAGAACTTTTAGGCCCTGACTTAAAAGTAAATAATCTGTATTTGTTAGCTGCTATTGTTATTGCTATTATTGCTATTTCCTAGAGAAGTAAATCAAAACAACCCCTGACTTCTCTACTATAAAAGCCATTTTGAATCAAAGTATTTTAGTGTATGCATTAAAAAAAAAAATAACACGAGACCCAGATTCCGGATCGCGATCCTCTCAGCCACACCACCTCCCTCTGTACATGGCGTCACCACCACTTCCCACGCTCAACCCCGGACTCCCCACTTCGGCCACGGCACCCGGCCAGGTCGCCTTATTTAGTGTCTATGACAAAACTGGCCTTGTGGAATTTGCCAGAAACCTAACTTCTGTTGGTTTGAATCTGATAGCTTCTGGAGGGACTGCAAAAGCTCTCGGGGATGCTGGCTTGGCAGTCAGACAGGTCTCAGAGCTGTTGGGATTTCCTGAAATGGTAGTGGGACATGTGAAAACCCTGCATCCTGCAATCTATGCTGGAGTCTTGGTTTGTAACATCTCAGAAGGTAATGCTGACATGGCCTGACTTCACTTCAGCCTTATGAGTTGTTGTTTGTAATCTGTACCCCTTTGTGAAGATAGCGGCTTCTCCAGGTGTAACTGTTGAAGAGGCTGTTGAACAAATTGATAGTGGTGGGGTAACCCTGCTGAGAGCAGCAGTCAAAAACCACGCTGAGGAGTATGTGAACCAGAGGACTAGCGGCAGTGTCCCCAGAGATGCAGAGCTCCCCACAGTAAAGACACCTCCCCGGAGACTAGATGTCAGTTAACCTTGAAGGCTTTCACTCATACAGCACAATATGATGAAGCAATTTCAGGTTACTTCATCATAAGCATAGTAAAGAAATATCTCAGATGCTCTTGAGGTATGGAATGAACCCACATCAAACTCCTGCCCAGTTCTACACTGAAGCCCAAGCTTCCCATTACAGTTTTAAATGGAGCCCCTGGATTTATAAACTTGCGTGATGCTTTGAATGCCTGGCGGCTGGTGAAAAAATTCAAAGAAGCTTTAGGCATTCCAGCCGCTGCCTCTTTCAAGCATGTCAGTCCAGCACATGCTGCTGCTGGAATTCCACTTTGTGAAGATGAGGTCAAACTCTGCAAGGTCTATGACAGGTACAAAACCCTTACACGCTTAACGATTAACTACATATGCAAGAGGAAGAGGGGCCGATAGGATGCCTTCATTTGTGACTCTGTTGCATTAGCTGATATATATGATGTCCCTACTGCCAAAGTTATCTCCAGAGAGGTATCTGATGGTACTGTTGCCCCAGGATGTGAGGAAGAAGCTTTGAGAATACTTTTTAAAAAGAAAAATGGAAACTACTGTGTTCTTCAGATGAACCAGTCTAACAATCCAGATCAGAATGAAGTTCGAACTCTCTTTGGTCTTCGTTTAAACCAGAAGAGAAAACAGTGTCATCCACAGGTCATTATTTAGCAATGTTGTTACCAAGAATAAAGATTTGCTGGTCTCTGTGCTCAGAGATCTCATTGTGGCCACCACTGCTGTCACGTATACTCAGTCCAACTATGTGCTATGCCAAGAATGGTCAGCTTAATGGCACTGGAGCAGGACAGTAGTCTTGGACACACTGCACACGCCTGGCCGGAGATAAGGCGAACTTTCGGTGGCTCAGAAATCATCCACGAGTACTCTCAATGAAGTTTACAACCGGAGTGAAGACAGCAGAAATCTCCAACGCCATCGATCAATATATTACTGGAACCACAGGTGAAGACAAGGACTTAATAAAGTGGAAAGCATTGCTGGAGGAAGTCCTGAATTATTAACCGAGGCAGAGAGGAAGAAACGAATTGACAAGTGTAGCGAAGTTTCTATCAGCTCTGATGCCTTCTTCTCTTTCAGGGATAATGTAGACAGAGCTAAAAGGAATGGCGTGGCATATATTGCTGCTCCGTCCAGTTCTGCTGTTGGTGCAGTTGAGATTGAGGCTTGCAATAAACTGGGGATAATCCTCGCTCCTACGAATCTTCGCTCTTTTGTAACTAATTTATCACACATTACTTTAAGTTTGCTTATGTATAGGTGAAAAATCATGTGGAATTTAAAAAGTACTTAAAAATAATAAATATTAATAATGAAAATAACATACAATAATTAGTTAAAAAAATAACATTACCATTTTATCCATTTTATAGTATACCATCTAGTGATATTAAATGTTCATAATATTGTGCTACCATTACTATGTACGATTCCGACTCTTTGCACCCAGCAAGGAATAATTTCCCCCAGTCCTTGGTGCCCACTGTACACTTTGTCTCTATGATTTGACTAACTCTATGTATTTATATCAATGGAATCACAGTATCATTTGTGAGACTTATTCACTGTGCATAAGTCCTCAAATTCATCATGTTGTAGCATTTATGTCAGAATTTCCTTCCTTTTAAAGCTGAATAATATTCCATTGTAATATATGCCACATTTTGCTTATCTATTCATCTGATGATGGATATTCAGGTTGGCTTCCAAATTTTAGCTATTGTGAATAATGCTGCTGTAAACACAGGTTTACATATATCTCTTCAAGATATATTAATCAGATCAGCTTTATGATTAATTAAAAGATATCACAGCAATAGTCAACCTCACATCACAATACTAGCAAGTGCAAAGAAAAAGAATGAATAAAAATGGACTTATTGTATATTAAAACCACAAATACATAAGAATTTAATAATCTAAATAAAAGATATTTTGCACTCCGAAAGACATTATAAGGTGGAGATTTTTGGGTTTTGGCCCTATGCATCCTACTTGAGAATCTGTCAGAGGAAAACAATTCAAGGGGAGCAAAAGAAAAAAACCATTAGGACCAGAGGCGGGACAAGAGATGGAACCTTAGGGGACCAGGCAAATGGGGGGATTCAAGGAGGTACTTCCTGAGTGTGGGAGAATCCAGCCCCACTGTCTCTCCTTTCCCCCTTCCATCTCAGCTCCAGCCCTGGCCTCTTCTTTTCATCCCTCTCCCCCAAGACAGAAGCCGTGGCCCTGGCCATGTCATCGAGTTCCTGTGTCCCCTGCATGTTCCCCCTTCCCCTCCTTTTGTGAAGATCCATTACAATGAATTTAAATAAAACCTGAAAAAAAATTTTAAGCATCTGAAAATCTCTTTTATCTAAGAGGCATATGAAAATAATTTATCAGACTCATAAAGCATTTATATTTTTCTCTTCCTTATGTCCGCTAGTTAGGGAAAAAAGTGGTTTGGAAAAGTTCTTACCTGGATAAGATGTGTTGGCATTGTGATGATACAGGCTGAAAGAGAGGTTCGCAGAAGACCACGGAGAATGTAGAGGAACTTGGTAAGGCTGTAACTGTTGTCACAGTTTTCTGTACAGCAAACGTCATCTCCCCACAAAGGTGAACCAAGATTCTGGATTCCTATTCTTAAAATGTTTTTCTGTTTTTTCTAAAGGAAAGAGGCAAACACATTAAGTTGTTTTAACCAATAGGATATCTCCTTTACTTTTGCCAGTTATTTTTATTTATAATAAATCAAGGAGATAATGCCAATAGATGTGGTAAAAAGCATTATGTGCAAACAATAATAAGGCAATATAAGGAAAATCCATATTACAAGAATATAAAAAAATAACAACTGATTTTTTCCCACTTTTAGAAAATTTGAAGAGTATCACAGGTTTTTAATTATTTCTAAATTTTAAGTGACTGCTCTAAGAATCTGTTCAAAACAGTACATATAAAAATCAGTTAATAATACAGAAAATCTAGAGTGCTTAGAAACCATTATTAGTATTATATAATTCTCTTTCAATAAATGACAAATTGCTCAATATTTTCAATTAATTCTACCATGACCCCTGCTTGATATTTTGTTTGAAAGAAGCTTTAAAAATGTATGTTTTGGTTTTACACTTGCTTCCATTTTTTCTTCTTGCAGCTGTTATTACAATAATCTAAGTTCAACACTTTTCATAAAACTTAACATGTGAACATTTAGAACTCAAGCTTACCAATATTAAGGTCATAATAATAGTGACTGATATTTATTGGGGGAAAAGAAATGGTTTTTAAATAAAAATCACTAAATAAAATCTAGGATGATTGTCAAAAAGTGTTTGCCAATAGATGTATTTATAATAAGTTCTACTGTTTGGATTATTCGAACTAAACAAATGTTTTGTAAATGCTTTCCTTGGCAATCAGCAAAATTTCTGGGCAAAGAAGGAGATTTAGCAAAACCTGGCACATGCAAATAATTGGAAAATCATGATTACGATTCTGATGGGAAAAATAAGATTTAGCTTTTAAAGCAAAGACCTGGAACATGTGTCACTTGACAGTATGATATCTGATGAAACCATACCTTAAAATATACCCCTTGCTATTGCTATAAAATCGCTAATAAACTTTATTATCCAACTAGTCATTGCCAATCACTATATATCTCCTTGATATTATACAGATAAAATTTGAATTTGTGTATTCCTTTTCAAGGAGAATTTATTGATAAAGAAAAGTAAGTAAAATGAATAAAACCCTGAAATAATAAAAGAAAACCTAGGGGACAGTGGTTAGTTAAGATGAGTAAGAGAGACTCATAGTCTGGATTGTTCAACTCAACAGATGTATGTTTCTAGGTAAGACACATACATTACTTAGGACTTAGTTTTCTCATCTCTAAAACAAAAAGGATAGGATAGAACATTGCTCTATGAGACCATATAACGCTTAAAATATATAAAGTGACACAATGTCCTGGATAAACTATAGGAATCAGGTTATGGAAAGAGGAATTTAGTCTAAGCACAATTGAAAAAGCTTCCTGACTCCAAGGGGCTAATGCATGATGACACTACCAAGGCAGCTGGTGTAATTTTTCTTTTCTGATTGTATTAAGGTTATGATAGACAACCACTAGATACCGTATGTTATGATCCTAAATAGTTCATACAAAATTTCTTTTTGTTTCTGCATTACTTGAATGAAATGAAGTAATAAGATGTATCAGAGCAGAGCGTATGTAAGAAGTATTAATAAGTTTCTGGTGAATTTGCGTACGATATCATCTGTGAAATATAATAGGTTATTCCTTTTTCTGTATTACTTAGAAACTTAGGATTTAAGTTAAAATGACAAAATTAAGGTTCATTTTTCATCTTTAAACTTGTTATCTCATGAACTGTAGCTTAAGTTAGATTCCCAACAGAAAGTACAATCTGAAAAAAGGCAGAGAAAAATTTACCTAAAAAAAAAGTCTAGATATTAAAATGAAATCCTAAGGTAAAAGGAGAGCCGAATTACATTGTTTTCCTGTTAACATTTCAGAAACTAAAGGTTGGCTATATTTTAACCTACAGTCACTAATACCTACTATTGTATGAAAAAGTACCTGCTAAAAGTTTAGAACAAAAATGAATCAGGAGAACTACAGGAGATTAGTGACTTTGATAGATATATGAATGAAAATATTAAACCATAGAATGAATGAGAGATATTTAAGTGAGGTAGGTACATAGCACATTAGAATATAACAGCATAATACCTCCACACAGGGAATACATTAATATTTTAATGACAAAAACAAAGGCTGAGAGTCAAACCAGCTTCAATTTGTTGTCTATCAATTTTCATTAAAAACTTGTTTAATGAAAATGGTGTTTTCATACTCAAATAAGAAAACATAAAAGCTTACTTATTAAGGGTTCTTTGAGTGTGTGTGTGTGTGTGTATGTGTGCATGTATGTGAGCATACATATATATGTGAATGTATACACATGTACATATACATGTAAATATGTCTTTTTGCTATGGCTTTTGCTTTTTTAAAAAATCTCTTGCTCTTAGAAGAGATGGCATCCTCCTGCAAGAGAAGTAGCTTTGCACATTGTACTGTAGGAACTGTTATGACATGCCTGTTTCCATAGTTACCACTGCAAGTGGAGAGAGGTGTCTGTCAGGGACCAGTTTACCTCTCCAGACAGGCACTGCCACCAAAGAGAAGACATAGTGCCCATAAATCTTAGCTAGGACCAAAAATGGAGCAACAGTGAGCAAATTAAATTGTACTAAATACCAAGGGCCATCAAAAAAACTGGAACACATAAAGCCATTTATAAATGAATGAGTGTGCTTTTTACTACACACACACACACACCACACACACACACACACACACACACACACACACACAAGGATTTTCAACCTGCTATTAAACTAATGATCAAGACATTTAAAAATTACTTATTTTTCCATGGACAAAGTGTTAAAATAGCAGCAAAGTTTATAAAAATATTTTAAAATCTATGAATTAAAAACAAATGTAGGTGATAATGGCAAAAATAAGACTTTTTGCTTCTTTGTCTTCTTCAATAAAAATGATTCTCTAGAAATAATTCTGGTAAAATAATGTAAATGAAACGCAAATCTTTTGGCAGCTATCGTAATTAAAATCACTGAGGAAGAATTCTGAGAGGCATGATATCTAGAAATAAAATTTCCACATTTTGTTCAAGTTAAACTAACCAGAGCATCTTTAATAGTGGTAATTTGAAGGAAGGTTTTAAAAATAGATCTACAGAAAAACAGTTAAGTTATAAAATATTTTAAATAGCAAATAAAAATGCGTCTTTTATTCAATGACATAACTCAAAGCATGCTGTAATAAGAAATAAAATCTTAAAATAATTCATTCTTCCTCATAAAGTAATACAAAATTAAGGGCTCAATGACAGAAATATAAAAAATTTAGATAGAAAAAGGACAAGTCTTGCACATTTAAGTGTAATTTTCAATTATTAATTCCAGGTGTTGTAAATACATATTTAAAAATAATGCTGACAATGTATGTGTACATCTTATGTGTATTCACTGAGAATTCAGCAAAAATTCTAAACACACATTAACAGTCAAACTAAGGCTGCTTGTGCTCTGCTTATTTACATCTTCGGTGCCTGCAAACAGCTTGTTCATCGTGGATTTTTTCTGAGACCTTCTGGGTGCACCCCTAGAGAGCTTGAAAACAATATTACATACATGATTATAAAAGGCTTTGAAGGTACTCGATACCTGGGGATTGGATCCATCAAATCCTTCCTCATAAATAATTTTCTGGATAAACTGAAGCAGCTGTATGTATCCATGGGTCAAAGAACTGTTGGTAAGAAGTGGTTCAAATACGTAAATGGGCTTATGGCACAGAAAATACAAATGTAAGCTAAAACAGTAAGTAAATAATTAAAAGGTATCCGTTTATGAGATTGCTTAAATAAAAAAAACCAAAACAAGCCAACAACAGTATAAATAATTATAAAAAATAAAGTCAATATATTCAAGGAGCAAGTTACATGCTTTATGTTAACTAGTTCAGTATTCTTGACATCATGGGAAGATAAAAATCTGTGGCGACTGAGATGACTTAATTATGTCAGGCTTAGTTACCGCCAAGAAAATTAATGATTTAATGAAGCAACCTAAAAGATGAAGCCACTATAGCTGTTCAGGAGTAATCATAGATAATTAACACATAGTTAATTAAGGCTATGCCAAGTATACCTGAATCAATGTGCTGATACCTGAGCTCATCTTCCATAATAGTTTTCTTTTTCTCTGAACAAACTGCTAAAATAATATTAACATGAAAACTTGATCTTTTAAGACAAATGAAGACAAGTGAGTATAAACTCCACTTCATTATAAACAAAAGACAAAAAAATAAATGTATGAATATAAGATAACCTAAATTATTTCCCATATGAATATTAGCATTAATGTTACTATTTTAAAATATATTACAAATGCTATAAAACATCTCAAATAAAATTTGGTAAGAATGAAGACAATCTGCTTTAACATTAACTGAATTTAACATTCTTCATAATGGACAACGTGTATACTATGGCTGAGCATTAAAATCATGATATTGAGGTTCTGGGGCATAGACATTGAGTGCCTAACCTAAAAGCTGTGGGTGACCCTAAAAATACAAAAGTATTTGCTTTACTGTGATCCTAAATAAAGCAATCACATAGACAGAAGAAATTCCCTAAAGAATGAAATATAATTTGAATCATACATGAGACATTAAAGAATATAAAAGTTAGTAAATGTAGCAGACTGCTTAATGTGCAAAATCACTGGTAGGTGGCTTAGCAAAAATATGTGCACGTTTCTGTAAACATTTTATTGAAAAGTCACACCTAGCCCAAAAGTACCTATCTAAAAACATAAAAAAAAAAACAAAAAAAAACACAAAAAACACAAAAGAATCCTGTTCTGTGCAAAATAAATATTGGCTCCAATTGAGGGATTTGACAGTGTTATTTCTCATAGTTATTTCTCCATTTTCAGTGAAAATACAATGAATTACATGAACACATTTCTCTACCTTCATAAGTGAGGAAATGTTCCTATGGATAATGATATTCCACAGAGGCAATATTGTGACTATTTCATATCTTAACACATATTTGTCCTGGTTAGCTCAACTTTCAGGACATAGTGTTGCTGTTCAAATACAGCAGATTTAATTCCTATCTGGGTCAATTAGCTTTGCATGGGGGTAAAATCTGCTCCAAGGTCCTATATTATGAAATGAATTCCAGTCAACCATTTGACGAATGTCACTATGGGTTAAAGGAGGGTGGATCAAGAATATGTTCAGTGTATTTTAATCCACGAATAATGAATCTACCTAAGACAATTATTATTTCATCTATGCAAAAATTTTTAAACCGTTTCCTTCTGCCCAAATTGGTCAATAATATCTGCCTTAGGTAATTTGGTATCTGAAGGCACATTATTAAATTTGCTATCTAAAGGCACATTATTAAATACCATGTATATAAATTACTTTTAGTTTTTAGTTGCCACCATTTATCCAACCAATGTGATCTGTTATTTATTTCATATTCTTCATAATGAAAACTATAAAACATCCGTTAAGATAACTATAAAAGATCTAAGATTCTCTTCAAAGGTAAGGGGGTTTATTTTGATATGAGAACAAAAAATGAAAACATAAAGCTAATGTCTTAATCTGTTTCCTTATTTAACATTGACACAAACAACTCAATAGCCAGCAATGCTTAGAACTTTATAAGCAATAAAATAAATTTCTCCAAAGTAATTCGATTTCTAGGAGAATAAATACTTTGAAAGCAAAAGAAAATGGTGAAAATTCGATACATTTAGGTATATTGAGAATATTCATTTTTGTATACATGAAATTACAGCATTTAAAACAGTAATCTATATGGTATTGGTATTAAAATACTAAGTATTGTTAATCTTCATGAAATACATTTCCTTGTCAGCAACATTTATAATTTTTTTTGCTGAAAATAAATATCTTCTCTTGTCATTTAAATTTTTTTACATTAAACCCCTTTATTTGAGAATGTTGCTTTTTAATTTTGTTGTTCAGCAGTCTAGTAACTCATAATAAAGAGATGCAGAAAGGAAATCCAGTTACAATATGACTCTCGCTTCCTTATTATTTCCAAACCTTAAACAAAGGTTAGGTTACCGAAGTATTTACAATGTATTCCAAAGGCAGCACGTTTCAAATAATGTATATATTTCATATGATTTTCGTAATTTTCATAACTTTTACGGTAAAATGATCTCTTGAGGTTCTACAATGTCTTTAAAACTGTACCAGTACAAAGAATATAAAAACAATTATTAGAATTTTAATTTTTACCTTAAAATACCAACCATTAAAATTTTCCTGTGTCTGCTTAAATTACCATGTTGTCGACAGGAATTTATTTCTTTATGTTACTATACATTACCAATACAAAGTAAACTTATATGATGAAAAGTTTAACATTTAAAAAAAATTGACAGTAAAAATAAACAATATGCAAGCAGTCTGATGGTCATTTGCATCAGAACACTTTGATTTATATCAACAAATGACATTGCTTTTCTTTTAAATTTTTAAAAAGAATTTTTCTTATGTAATCTCAATAAGAAAGATAAAAAAATCTACTATAAGAAAGAGAATCAGAAAAAAAAAAATCAAATGTAGTATATCTAGAAATCAAGTGGATAATGAATAGATAATTACCTTTCAGTTTCTCAAACAATGAACAAAGGAATACTTAACAAAAGTCTTAACGCGATCAAAGAATAAATCAATTTTGTTGTACCAACAACAGCAAAAAAGCTTGAGTAACAGAAGAGATTTTATTTGTGAAAAGGTAAATTACAAAAATGAAATAATGTATATATAAAATTAACAGTTTGATAAGTAAAAGGTTTGGCCATAGATCATAAGCTTGAGTTTGTTTCTAATAAGACTACTTGATTTTAATTTTATTGACTGGTAAATGTATGGTACATAGTAAATACTCAAAACCATTTGCATCACTGTCGCAACATTTGATTATCACAATAACTTTGAGTGGTAAGTACAGTCATTATTTCCATTTTATGGTTGAGAAAATTAACCCATGAGAAGCTAAGTGATTTGCCCAAGGCTGTACAACAATTAGTGACAAAAGTGGCATTTAAAAATTTGAGTTTCTATAACTCCAAGTTATCTGCTCTTTGGCTAAACTAAGGTAGAGCCTCAGAGAGATACCAGGTTCATTCAAAAGTCTGTGAGTTCAAATAGACTAAAGTGGCTCAGATGAAATTTAAACATGGCTACGTTCAACATAGTCAAATAAAGTATTCAGGTATATAGTTTTAGGAGATATTTCTTAGTTGTATTGATAACACCTTCACCGACAGGCCTCAGTTATATTAACTTTGTGTATGATTTATGAAAAAATTTAATATTAACCCATTTCCTGTTTAGAAAAAAAAGTGCAGCTCACTGCCAGCATTAATTTAATTTTACATAAACACGTTTTTTGGAGCCAAAGCAAATCTGACTGGTTTTCGATATGAAAATAAAATATAAAAAATTCTTGGAGTTATTTCTAAACAGAATTTGTCTCAACCTAATGTAACAGAAATTTATACATAAATCGGATTCATCAAATGAGTTTTCGGCTAACAACTGTTTGAGAATGATGTTAACATTATGTGTAGGACTGCTATGTTTTCTAGGATCTGACATTTTCAGCAATCGAGAATTACTATATTTTGTAAATGGAAATACCACTACTAAAAAATGAGTGCTATAAAAAGAATGATGTCGTTTGTTTCCTACCGATATACTAGAGTAATAAAGAAACAATAATAATAAAAGTAAGATATTTTATGGCCAACTTTGGGGGTAAAGTTAGAACTGTAATCCATTATCTTAGGGTAAACTCTGAAGCCACAAGTGCTGTGTATTCTCTGGGCAAACAGGAAATGGGTTGAAAAGTGTTTACAAATATATAAACTACGTATCAGTATAGTACAGTGAGGAGTATGCTGAAGATGTGGTTTCTAGTTCTATCTATAGCAACGACTGTAGATAAATGTGTGATATGAGGCAAATTCTTTGATTTTTCTGTTTTGAGATTCAAAATTTTCTCATCTGTAAACTGGAGGAGTTGCACTAGATAATCTCTGCTGTCCATTTAGACTTAAAATTACATGGTACAGGAATGAAATTTTCTTTTTTTAAAATAATTTTTCTCATTAGACTGATGCAGTCCTGGGTTTTAAAGAATCAGAACTTCTGGTACATTTAAATATTGATTTAACTACTTGATAGAAAAATTTAGAAAGTGAAATTGTTATCACTACCAGTTGGGATTAATTTAAAGTGAAGATGAGACATTTTTGAAATTATTGAGAAAATATGATTTGTATTATCAAAAATCTATTTACACACATATTTCAGGCATTCATCTATGATAAATAGTGAGCTATACTTATAAGGCAATAGGTAGAATATCAAATGTCTTGACTAATTGTGTAAAATAGTTTGCTGAGCTACAGTTATATTAGCATATACTTTACCTGTGACTATAAAGACTGTGAAGTCTATTCACAGGTAATTTTCAAGTTAAAATTTTATTACCATTACCCCAAAGGCTGTCATTTATTAATTTTTCTTTCCTGATTTTTTCACCTTTTTTTGATGCTTTTCAAACAACATTGAGTTTGAGTCTCTTCACCATGGATACTCAACTAAGAGGAGGACATGGAAATATTATGAATGGATTAGAGAAACCAAGGAGAGCACTGACCAGGACAGACCTACCTCTGATTCACAGTTGAGAAAATACTAAGAACAGGAGGATGCAAGAAGTGCATGCATTGTCTGACAGGAATACTATTGATCTTTCATGAAAAATAATTCAGTTCATGATCAATGAATTCAGTAAAGTAGCAGGATCCAAAATTAATATTCAGAAGTCAGTGGCATTTTTATATACCAATGATGAACTTTCAGAAAGATAAATTAAGAAAACAATCCCATTTATAATTGCAACAAAAACAATAAATACCTGGGAAACAAATTAACCAAGGAGGTAAAAGACCTGTTCTCAGAAAATTATGTCATTGAAAAAAGAAACAGAAGATACAAATAAATGGAAGCATGTAAATACCTTGTTCCTCAATAACTTATTCATTAATTTATTTGTATAAGTATGAACTAATGGCTTCCTGTTTTATTAAAGGGGTTACAATTCATTACTATCTATTTATTTTGATGCTCAGATTATCTCTTATTTGACCAAGTGAGAGCTCTACTAAGTCATCAACTATCAACTCAACACCTGTGTCCTAGATTCAGGGAATAAATAAAGAAAGCACAACCCTTTCTTCAAGGATTTCCAATGCTTGAGAAAGTATATAAGGGTTTAGACAAAACAACTAATTACAGTGCAATCTGATAAGTGTTCTGACAAAAGTATGAACAAAAGTAAGCAGGAATGTAGAGGGCATAACTACAATTTGTCTAGGAAAATATTATAGAAAGCTTATAGAGAGGTTCCATTTAAGCCGGTAAGGAGATTTGGCAGGAGAAGAAAAACAGAATGACTTCTAAAATCTTAAGTATTATTCCTATCCTCTTTCCATTGATTTTCTCCAGGAAAGCTAACTGGTTGTCTCAGAATCCAGTTCATTCAACTTAATACAAAATGTTAGGTAATGTAAGAAACTACTATCTATTGTTAGGATATATAAAAATAAAATCTTGCATTTTAAGGAAACATATCAAAACAAATTTATTATATTTACTACCAATTTGTATATAAACTCACCATTCAAGACCTGATATATCTATAATAAAAAAGTAACATTTCACAATACAGTAGGTGTATTAGTGTGGGCTCTCATCTTCCAGAACTGCAAACTGGGTGGCTTAAACAATAGAAATTTACTTTGTTACAGTTCTGGAGACTAGAAGTCCAAAATCCAGGTGCTAGCGGAGTTGGTATCTGGTGAGAGCTCTTCTCTTGGGTGGCAGATGGCCGCCTTCTCACGTCTTTTCCTCAGTGTGCACCCAGGAAGAGAGTAGAAGATCAGTGCCTCTCCCTCTTTCTTAAGGACATCAGTCCTATCAGATCTGGGTCCCACTATCATGACCTCATGTAACCCTAATTACCTCCCAAAGGCCCCATTTCCAAATACATTTACACTGGCGATTATGGCTTCACCATATGAATTTGGGGCACACAAACATTCAGTCTGTCACAGTAGGTTAAGGAATATGTTAGTAAGTCTATTAATAAATAAGAAAGTTGAGATACCATCTATACCCTGAAGAATGAGGACTCTTTCTACTGAGGAAAGTGTATTTGGGTATACCTGTTAGTAAAGCTTGATTCAAATCATTGTCAAGTTTAAAATCTTAGACTACAGAATTATTTTCAAAATCAATTTTCCTATAATTGTTTTGTGACTCAGGTTATCTGATTTATGACAGTAAAATAACAAAACAAAATCATCTGGGTAATACTCTTGTGCTACATCTCAGGTTTTTATAGCCAGGCTTTAATTTGAAAATTTAAACTGTATGTATGAACATTTTCGATAGGCAAACCTATCAATAATTTTAAATTTGTGAATGCAAATTTAAATGACCTTCAGTTTTAGTTACTGTAAAAAAAAAAACTCTACATGTTTCAATGGTGCTTTTAGAAATTATGAAATTATATATTATAGCCTAACATATGATAGTGTGATACAGCTATATCCTCTAGTCTTAATTATAGGAAGAGTATAGACAACTGTAAAGCTTAGCTTTATTGTTTTATAAATGAACCAGTAAAGTTCATTTTAGTAAAATGAGCACACGCTTTTCATAAATTAAAATAAATCTCACATGGTAAAGTACCCATTTTCAAAATTAATTTAATTACATGTTTAAAGTTTAATTACATTTAATTAAGCATTTAGGTTTAATATGAAATAAATGAATTATCAGTTAACTACTATGAAATGAAATAGTGCCTTGATAATTAAAATCTATAAATTTTCCTATTCTGTGCAAAACTGCTAGCTCTCAAAAGATATTCAGAAAAAACAATATTTTGAAGGCTATCCTGTATTCTCACAGCTGATGGAGGAGGCGGTTCTCCGGCATCTGGCTCCGTGCGCTGTGCCTGACGGCAGTGCAGGGACACACCTGGCGCAGAGAAGACAGCAGAGGTTCTGGGGACTTGGGTTTGGGTGTCAGTCACTTACAGCCTCCAATAGAGGGAAAGCTACTCATCGTTCATGACCTCCGGCTTCCTATAAAATTGGGATAATATTGCTTTTCTTGGAGAGTTGTTGGAAGAATTAAATTCGATATCCTATGGTTAAATGTCTGGAATAGTGCCTGACATGGAACAGGTATTTGACAAATGTTAATTCCTTCCCTCTTTAGTTGTTGAATGAATGAATAAAAACCTGTACTTTTTGTCTTAAAAAATTTTTATCCTTAAAAAAATATTTTAATCATAAAAGTATCACTATATTTTTTCATGTATTTACATCATACTTATTGTACATTTTATTTATTTATTTTATTTCCCTAAGCACTCCATGAACGGAGGCAGTACAGCATTATTGTTGACACATATTTCTGAGTCAGAAAGAACTCATTTTGAGTCTGGGTTCCACATTTACTATTTGTGAAATCATGGAAAAGTTATTTGGACTTATTTCCCAAGTGTGTATGTAAATGTATGTCTGGTTCAGTAAATGGCAAAAATTAAAAACTGTTATAATCAACATAATCGTTCTAACAAAAAATTAGTGACATAGGTAGGACAAGTGGCATTGCCCTCGATTTTTCATAGGAGGATATTTATTTTCCAGGACTTTAAGAAAATTGCCCCGTAGGTTAAACAGTAGGATGAACTCAGTATCACAACCCAGATTTTTAAAATTTCTTTTGTCAGCATGCTTTCTTCCCTAACAGGAAGGTAAGGGTGAAGGACATGAAAATCTTTTGAAGCAGTAATGCAAAAAGAAAAAGAGAGATGTGACTTAGGTTAATTCTGACTCTACCACTTAAGAGTTGAGCCGCAGATAAATCACTTCTGTGAATTTCAGTACCTTCTGGAAAATGGGAATATTGACTTTTGTAGCAAAGATAATAAAAGTAAAGTATGTAGTAGAGTGACTGACACATAGTAGTCATTCATTAATAGTAACAATTAGTATACTAGAAGACATCAAATCAAGTCTGTCACAACTACCATAATGAAGTGAAGAATGATTTTTTTGGAAACATTTTCTAAAACTAAATAGGATAGTCTTTGCTAAATTTTAGGTAATATTTCTGGAAAACTGTAGATTTTTAAGTCATTTCAGTTCCTTTAATAACATCTCACTTGAAAATAATGGTTTTACAGTGCAAAATAAAGGCAACAACATATTCCATGGATTACCTTCCCCTGATCTGACTGCAGTAAGAACTGAAATGTAATATTCTTAACACTTTTATAAATTATTCAATGTCATGTACTGTAATTTTCAGAGTTTCACTTTAAAGTGAGTAGCACTATAAACACGTTTTGGTTTAACACTTGAAACTCTTCATTGTAAAGCTAAAATCCTAAATTCTCTTAAGTCATCTAAAAAATATAGGTTGTTCTATTTATAGTAAAACTAGATATAGAAACCCATAATAAATAAAATATTGGAAAACATGTACTTGCTTACTTTTTGAAAGGGCTCTTATTGAACAACATGGAGAAGTAGTATTACTTATACCATTTTCACTGCTGCTGTTATTAATAAGTAATATTTAGGTGTTTTTTTTTGTGTGTTTTGGCTGAAAGACCCAGATTTAGAACTATTCCACATTTTCTTGAAAATAAAAACAGCAGGTATTGTAAATTGGTGTCCAGGCTTCTTAAATTGCAAAAGAAGAGTAATATAGCATGTTCAACAGTTTATAAGACCAGAAAAGAATACCATATATAAGAAAATAATATGAAACATATGTACAACTAAGGTTACATATTATTTAGTAAGATGTGTACTTTTGATATGCATTCTTTCCAAGAGTGTGGTAAAAATGCATTCTATTAACCTTTGAAATAAGAATTGAGTCATTAACTTACCAGGATTCTACATTAAGAGTTGAAGATATTTTTTCTGGAAGAAAAAATCCATGACATTTTGAAGCATCAAGCAGTTCTTGTGGTATCTTTTTTGAAGAATCATAATAATGACCAAATCTTGAAGATGATACTGGTCCAGCCTGTTAAGAAAACCCATATTCATTGTAAAAAAAAAAAAAATAGTTTTTTAAATTACAATTTATTTGTCCTACACTCAGCAACACTCATATATTTATATTTTTATGCTAATAAGAGCTGATACACAGACATAAATTTCAAAGAAACACACAATGATATTTATTTTTTAAATTACATAGTTAGAAATTGACCTTTTTATCTCCCATGTTTCCTTACTCCTGGTGGTTCCTTAAGTTTGATAAGAATTTAAACACATTTTGGCTTCTTTACTATACTGTATACCTTCCTAAGTTCAAAAATTTAATATATATGTCTCTTTAATTCACTGGTGAGGCCCAAAAGAAATTAGCTATTTAAATATATTAAACCGAGTATCATTTTAAAACTAAATTCTCACAATAGTGTGTGTGTGTGTATGTGTGTGTGTGTGTGTGTATTCAACATTTCTTACAAACTTAATATTAAACTTATAGTATAAAATGTATCAGGGTACTCCAGATGGAAACAAAGCACATGAAAAGTGAGAGAATATATAAGGTACATTAGATAAAACAGAAATCTGGCATACTCATTAGTTTATCAACAATTCTTTTGTGCCCTCTACTAACAATTTCTTCAACAAATTACCTTTCTCTTAAGACACTCAAATCTCTACTGATGCTGAATTTATTTACATAGGATAGTAAAATCCTAGCAAAATAATATTACTCTTATATGTTTTGAATAAACTCTGGGCTGATTTCTTTTATTCAGCACATTAGAAATATATATGGACCTCTAGCCAAAGTTGAACTACTATGAGATTCTACCTGGCAATAGTTTCTATTGAAATCTCTGTTCTAAATTTACATGATTTCAACTGTCCTGAATGTTACAAAAGAGACAAGTTTCAGAAATTTCACAAAACTATAATCTCTGCAGAAATTGAGGAACTATACACAGTAAGTTCTTAACTTATTTTACTAAAGAACTGACAACTTTGTAATTTAGCTTAGAAATACACATTTGCTTGACACTAAATATTTGCATTTTTAAGACTTAAGAATTCATATTCTTAAATTAAATGCCTATAAACATTATACTAACAGTAAAAAAAAATTTAAGTCCAATAAAAACATTTCTCAGATTCGGTCTGTGGGTTTGATGTTTATTTTCTAAAAAAATGATTTTCATCCTTCCATAAATTACTATTTATTATTACTGAAAGAGACCTATTAATTGGCTAATATAATCTTTTCAATACAATATTCAGAAGTATGGTTCCCAAAAGACGATTTATCTATTTACCATGAAAGTATTGACTAATAAATTATGTAATGTTAAAATTTGTTCCTAAAATAGGGTGTAAAGTTTTAAAATGTAAAGTTATTAGTCTAAAGCAATTTAAACAAGGTCTGTTCTTTGGCCTATATCTATTCTTTCCGGATTATGGTTCAGAATGTTTTTACTGCAATCTCTGCTAGAGCTCATCTTTTTATTGTGTAGTCCAAGCCCCTTAATGTTTTAGAAAGGCTTGGACTAACTGAAACTTTTGTCTGATGTCTTCATGAGAAAACACCAGGTGTGCCATTTCAAGATGCAAATCCCTAAGGCCCAAGAATTTAGTAAGACAGCAAAAAAAAGAAGAAGAAGTTCAGGACCTCTTTGAGAATCCTGGGGCACACTGGTGTCCTTAAACCACACTGCTGCATGGATTAAGGGTGGAAACCTTCCTGATTCAAAAGAATAAGCAGAGTGCCTACAAACTGGGTGGAACTAGGATTTGGTAATAATAAAACACCATGCATAAAGCTTGTCTATGTCAGAAGCCTCTGAAAAAGCCATGTACACATTCCCAGGCTAGTAGGGAAGCTTGCAAAAGTACTGAATCAAATAAGCATGAATAATCTATTTTAGCAGACTGGCCATGGGGAGAGAGAAAGAAAGAGAGACTTTCCCCTTCTTTTAAGTTTGAGTTAATAAATTTATTAGTGGATAAAGGTTCTTGAAGTCCTGTGCACTCAGAGAAATATGCTAAATTGTCAAGAAGCAAAGTATGCTTTTTAAGTTGCCGGTCTCTATCAATGTTTCTAATTATAATATTAATGTCATAGAAATTTCAGATTTGGGATGAATCAAGGCAGAAAATCGATTTCATGCTGTGACAGTTTATATAAAGACAACATATAATTCATTAAAATGTAAAAATAAATTTGGAAGCTTTTATTACAATTAAGTTATTAATTTTTTTTAGAAATTAAGATGACATATGGTAACCAAAATATTTACACATTGATTCTAGAAAGTTTATTAATGATGACAAACTTTAATCCTTTAATAAAAAAAAGAAATGAAAAATAAATATATTCCTCAAGGAAAAAATAATTTTGTAATGCCCAAGAAACCCAGCATCAACATATAATCAAATTTTTTAAATGCTGTGAAAATCTTTTGAGGCCTAGAATCATAAAACACTTAAAATATTTCCTCTAAAAAAGATAACTAAATGTTTTAAATCTAATAATAATGATAATAATAATAGTCCAGGAAAAACTGTCAACTCCACACAAAAAAGATGCATTTAAAAAAATCAAACTATCATCAATAACTTGTCAGTTTACTCGGTATAGTAAGAACATCTTGCTTTAGTTTTACTTTATGAAAACTTCTATTTCACATTCATAAATTACTCGATAACTTTGTTAACTGTAGAAGAGAGCAAACTGTCATGGCTCAGTAAAAATTTGCTATACTAAAGAAAAATATACTGATGGGGGAGACAGGAGAAACAGTCTCACAACTCAAATATGTTAGAAAGAAACAAAACTTTCAGAGAAAAGCTATACCACAAATAAACAGTCTAAATAGGACATTTTCTCATGATCATATATTTTTTTCTCAGTATGGCATAACAGAAAGCCAGAATCCAAATGATTACTAAACCACTCTGAGCCTCAGGTCAATCACCAGAAATTAGAGCTAAAACTAACTATTATTTCACTAGGTTGTTGTGAGAATCTAATGCAATTTGGGCAATGAATATTTTGTAAATTGTAAAGCACTATTAAATATTGTCAATTATTATTATTGTGACATAATCCACTAGTGAATCAGAAAATTCATCACCATTCTTTATAATTATACTGCCTTACTGAAAAACATTTGTTGTCATCTACAGCAGTACTCAACCTTTTTGGCACCAGGGACCCGTGTTCCTATGAGAACCTAATGCCTGATGATCTGAGGTGGAGCTGAGATGGTGATGCTAGTGCTGGGGAGCGGCTGCAAATACAGATAAAGCTTTGCTCTCTTCCCGGCCGCTCACCTCCTGCTGTGTGGTGCCACAAGCCACAGACTGGTACTGGTCGCAGGCCTAAGGGTTGGGGACCACTGAATTCTACAACATGCACACATCCATCACAGGGCTGTTCTGGCTGAATCACTAAGCAGAAAACCAAAGTATATGAGGATTGAATATAATAAAGATCTATACATAGTCATGAATTACTGGAGCCATTGTAGGCTTTGTAGTAGAGCTCTATGGCATTAAAAAAATTAAGTCTCAGAATGTGCTGTAGGCCAGCAATTCTTAGGGTGAAGAGAGAATAGGGTTGATGATTGGCTAGGAAAGAAGTGGACGTGTGCATCTAGGAGAGAAAGTCAAAATCATAGGACGGTGAAGGGTTTTTTAAAAATTTGATATCACTACAACTGGAAGAAATGCTGCTTATGCTGTTCTGAGCTATTGCTATTGATTTAGAAACGAATATTCTTATCCTTTTTGGCATTCTCTAAATGGGAAAATGACTAACTCTTAGCACCTCATGATGACTTATATTAAAAGGCATGTCTGATAACTGACACAGCTAGTTTTAGGCTACTTGTTTAATCTTTACTCTTAATAGTGTTAACTATATTTTGGCCCATGTGATATATAGAAAACCCACGGTTTTGTTGTTGTTGTTTAAACTGATAATGGCAGAGTAAGGCGTGGATTTATAGAGTAGATGATGATGAATGATCGCCAATGTCTATCAGCCTTGGCAAATCACC
Organism: Eonycteris spelaea; assembly: GCA_003508835.1. Classification (NCBI taxonomy): domain Eukaryota; kingdom Metazoa; phylum Chordata; class Mammalia; order Chiroptera; family Pteropodidae; genus Eonycteris; species Eonycteris spelaea. The sequence continues at coordinate 11,426,448 of PUFA01000007.1, read as the reverse complement.
ATATATAAAATTTCTGTGACAGGCAAATATACATGCTGGTGACACTTCAAAGAAAAGCAAAGAAGCCAGAAGAGGATTCTACTTTCTAAACTTGACAGAACTCACTTGTAAATACTAGTAAACTTGAGTTTGACCATTGACTGTAAATTCAAAATAAGGTATTATTACATTTATATTAATGAATGCAATTTAACTTAGTTTCACATTTAATTCACAAAGTATATAATTCATTCGCTCATATATTCAACAAATAAATACTGAGCACCCACTATATGCCAGTAAAACAAAATAGTCAAAATCCATTTTTCTCATTGAGCTCACATTCTGATTGAGGAGAGACAGGTGCTATCCTATCTGCTAGGTGATGATGATGATAAATGCCCTGAAGAAAAATAAGGCAGTGAAAGGAGATGATAGAAAGAGTGGTTTTATTTTAGATGGAGTGACAAGAAAGACATTCCAGATAAAGTGATATTTTAGTGGAGACTTGAAGAAAATGAGAGAATAAGTCACCTGGGGAAGACCATTGTAAGAAGAGCACAATTTTTAAAACACTCGAGCTGTAAACTTTGAAAACTGAGCACTGGGTTTATGTGTTAATATGTAACCTCTGAGAAGTTTACTCCCATAGATAATCATAACTGCAGGTACACCTTGCCCTAAAGAAGAGAATGGATACGCACTACTACTACTCATGTACCAGGAATAGCATCTATAATGTATAACATATAAAGAAACAATGAATTATAAGAAACAAAGTTCTTTCCAACTATAAACAGATTTTATAACAAGCAGCATTCACTTGCATTTTCACTGATAATTTCACTTGAATGTTATCAACCAATGAAAAGAACAAAACTTAGCTGAGGTAAAAATAAAAATAAAGAATGGAAAACACAAGTGACATATAATGTAAAACTGTTTGGTATATTGCGTTTACAAAACAGCTACATTAAACTTAGAGCTTATGTTTTTATTAACTCTTTCGGAACATAATGGCAGAAAAATTAGAATACAGTCACTCTTATAAAAGAGTCACTAGTAAGCCCAGGTAAATGAATCTGCCAAAACAAAAAACATAAAGTTCTTTGCCACTAGGGTTCTCAAGTGCTAGTTCTACATACTTTTAATGTTTTAATGCTATTACTCAACTCACATTTTCCTAAACAGAATAACTACATTTATTTTGGCCTCTTGTACCCAGTTCTCAGTCACATCCAAGCTAGGCTACGCCTGCAACAACTATTAATTACACAGAGGTTCCTTTTATTTTTTAATACAAATGTATGGTATTCTACTGTATACATACACCAATATTTATTTAAGTAGTTGCCTACTGATGGATATTTAGGTTATTTCTAATCATTTGCTATTAAAAATATGCTGCATAAATGGTTCGTATATATTTTATTTTACACCTGAGTAAATATATTCACCATGTAAACTTCCGAAAGGATCAAAGGGTATATGATTTTTTAATTCTGAGAGATAATACTAAATTAACCTTCACAGAAGTTATACCTCCTGAAATTTCCACCAGCAAGTGTAAGAGTACTAGTCCCCCCCCACCCTTGCTAATTTAGTGTCTTACCAAACATTTTAAATTATTGATAATATGATAAAAAAAAATGACAGGTCAGAGTAGTTTTAATTTTAATTTCACTTATTGTGACTGAAATTGGGCATCTGTTTTTGTATGTTTAAGAGCCACTTGGATTTCCTTTCCTTATTTTTGCCCATTTAAAAAACTGGGTTGGTAGATTGTTCCTTATTCATTTTAGAAGTTCTTTATATATGTGGAAATTTATTCTTCATTCTCTGAGTTGTAAATATCTTCTCTTCAGTTTGTACTTTATTCACATCACTGCTTAAGAATCATATTATTCAAATAGCTTTCAATCTAAATTAGAACAATTTACCACTGCTTAATATGTACCTATTACAACATATTTTATATTTGGTTCATTTTGATGCTTAATTAATATCTGCTGACTGAATGAATAAATACATTTATCATTCACTGATTATTGACTGAGTATGTGGGCATTAATATAGGTGCTAGGGACACAGAGAAAATAGAACAAGCTGTCTACCTTCATAGAGAATTCTGTCTGGTGGAGAAGAGAGTTATAATAACAACTATAAGAAAGTGAAAAGCATTACCAGCAGAAATATAAGCAATTCCTAAGAGGCAATTCTCATAGGATGGGTGAATATAGTGTTTTATATACACACAGGGAGGAGACAAAAGGGTAGGCTTGAATTAAATTGTATAGATGTTGTATACAATCAGAAGTTTATATTTCATACTGTAGGTTTATAACAGCAAACAGATTTCATCTCATGTACACTAACTCTCATTAACTGGCATGATCCCCCATAACACTCTATGGAGAATTCTAATGATATGTCTAAACTGATAGGATACATGACTGATAGTCTGCGATATATTTAGAGAGAGGTAGTGGAAACAGGAAACTAGAGTAGGCATTTGCAGTTAAGCAGTGTTGTAAACCATCTTCTGTCCTTGAGAAAGGTAACACTGATGTCAGTGTGGAAGACTAAGAAGGGTGGACTTTGGGAATTATGTCTTATTCAGATTAGAATTTCTTTCTCTTTCTACCTGTATGATAATGTGTGGTAGACATTAGAATGTTCTGAAAATGAATGATACAAACAAACAAATGAAGGAACTAATGAATGAACAGAGGCTTCAACAGAAGCAGAGTTCATGAGCTTTAGTGGGGCAGATTTACTGACATGTTTTGACTTCTCAGAAAAATTTCCCTAACTTCCTATCTCTTAATCAGTCCTAGAAAAGTCAGGTTACTAGATATTTGTGTTTGAAAGTATAATGATTGAAAATGTATAGGAATAAAAATTAGTAATTGCAAAGAACTACCATTTATAGTGAATATTTAAAGGTAACCATGCTGGTTCAAAATGGTTCGAAATGGTTTTGTTAGTTCATTTAATCTGGTTTGCAACCCTAAATAAAAGCTTCTATATGGAGATTATGAAATAAATGAAATAGTCTATTTTAGAAAAAAAAAAGAAAAAAGCACCACAATTTGCTTTCCTTTTAAGAATACGTCATCTTGATCAAATCCTCTATAAATGAAATACCTAGTCATTTAAATAAATATACATTGTAGTGCATCTAAAGAATAGCAAGTATGCAGTAAGAAATTCAAAAAATGGAAACAAATACATTTGAAAATTTTAGACATAGTTTGTATGTTGTTGACTTGCCTCCATCTTGGGTAATAACTGGTAACGCCATGCTATTTTCATCTTAATGTTAGATTCTGATGTTTCATGATTATATACACCTTCATCAAATTCTCTTTTACAGTTATCATCAAGTAATGGTGCAGGAAGATCCTAAGAAGACAGAATGACACGTTATTAAGCATGTGTTGTAAAAAATACGACAATTTTCTTAAATAATATTAGCAATACTAGGATTTTCCAATGTATTCAAAATTGATAGCTTAAAATTGGTTCAGGCATAAAGTCATGAACAATAGATATCTAAAACAGAAAAGAGATAAACATAATATTAAAAGTACAGTTTAAATTTTTAGCAATGAGCTAGATTTTTTAAAAAATTCAAATTTTTATACTAACAAAAAGCATTGCTATTGCAAAAAGAGGCTGTGCTCATATTTTAAATTTATACACTTAAAGCAAAGTCTAGAATTAGCATTTACGTATTACATGTAATTATTGTTATGTTTGCCACAAGGTAAAAATAAAGCATGTGCGCAATCTGTTTACTGGTTTGTAATTCTAGAATTCAAAAAACTCATTCACCGAAATAATGGGTGAATAAGAACTAAGAATAAAGACATTTATTTTGCCCATATCAAACGTTAGTTTTGCACCTGCAAGCTTAGGCCTCTTCTTTTAACAATAAAAACAGAATTTAAAATCTCTGATTAAATGAAGAGACAATGAATTCCAATTTTACCTTTTCTTTATTGGAAGCTGACCTACTGATTGACTACAGAAATATATGAATTTTTTTTTTTTTTTATGAGAAGGTACTACAGAGATAATGCAAATAAAAAAGTACATGTTTCCTGAAGAGGAAAACAGGCAATAATCATTTTTTTTTATTTGGCAGAATCATAAAGATAACATGGGGCATTAGATTAAACATAATTTTGTGCTGTCATTAACAGTATAAATTTCAGCTTTTACTTTGAAAGATCAAATTTATTTATGGTCAGAATCATGTCCACTAATCAGGTGGAAAATATATTAACCATCATATATTTTAGTCAACTCCTGTAAGACCTCCAAATAGACTCACACTTTAATTTATGCCAGTATTAGAAACTAGTTATATCATTTAAGCTCTGAACCCATCATTCCTAGCAAAGCATTAGTATCTTATAAAAATGAAATAAGTTCTTTTTCCAATAGAAATAAATATTTGTGAGTATAATTCAATACAGCATAGTGGATATGCATTCGAATTCTATAACCAGATTGTTTGGGTCCAAATGTTGACTATACACACTGGCAGCTTTGTCTATGGTTATGCTGACCACCTTTTGGACCTCTCTCTGGCTCCATTTATCATCTGAAAAATGGAGAAAAAAGTATCTACTTCAAAAGGTTGTTGTAAGGAAGAAATGAACTAAAAATATGGTGCCTCCTGCATACTAAGCACTCAACAATGTTTGATTATGCGAATTCAGTCAAATAATTGTCTTAACCATTACTCATATTTTGCATTGTCAATATTAGGTAATATTTAGTATAAATATTTGAATTCAATTTTTTTTCAATCTCAGGGACAATGAATAGTTATGACTAAGGCATAAGGTAAAAAAATTAAAAAGCCAACCCATCTCACAATAATCATTAACATTAGGTAATCAATATTCCCAGTATATATAAATACACACACCACACACACACACACACACACACACACGGATGTTAGACAATATACTTCCACAAATATAGGATATGATAAAATGCTATTAATAATTTTTAAATTATTAATAACATTTTACTTTATTTTATAAAAGAAAGCAAAAATGAAGTAAAATTGAAAGAATTGTTGACTTGATTAATGATTCTTTACTTCAGGAGACATTATTTCTTAACACACTCTCCTCTAAGGTTAGAAATGTGACTACGGAGCCCATTAAGATATTGGAGTCTCTGTGTTCCTTTTTACCTATTTCAGTTTTCAATAAAACCAATTCCTCTCTCTTTCACTCCTACAAATAATGAGGAAATTAGTGCTTATACACTTTCTCCCACTTCCTCTCTCCCACGTTTAGTTTTTTCCCCTATTATTCTTTATTGTCAAGGCTCATAGCATTTACATTTATGTCTGCAGTAAGACACAGTTAATTTAGGCTTTTGTTGAAATGCACTTATTTTTCTTTTTTTAAAAAAATTTATTTATATTATGGTAACATTGAATAACAAAATCCAGTAAGTTACAGGTGTACAATATATATAAATTACATATAGATATAGCATTGTGTGTTCACCATCCACGGATTTTTCTGTCATCACATATTTGATCCCTTTTCCCCCATCTACCTCCTCCAGCCCTCGTCCCTTTTCCCTTCTTCCCTCTCTCTCTCCCCTCTCCCCTCTGGTAACCACTAGTCTATTGTGCATGTCCATGAGTCTCTGTTTGTTTGTCCTGTTTGTTTGTTGCTTTTAGGTTTATATTCCACTTATAAGTGTTATCATGTGGTTTTCAACTTTTTCTGTCTGGCTTATTTCACTTAGCATGATTATCTCGATCATTGGTCCTCTTACCATTGTTCCACCATTTTAAATTTCCTTTATTGATAGCTGCACTCATTCAACAGTGTCAGGAAGGTACTATGAATAGAGCAGTGAACAAAATAAAGTCCCTGCTTTCATGGAGTCACGTTCTAGAGGGGTAGTGATATGAATGTACATAAAGAAAAAAGAGGAAATACAGAGCAATGAAAGAAGGTGCTACTTTAAACAGGATAGAATATATTTTCTTTGAGCTTAATTGTTTTTCAGTTTGTAAAAATGAACTTATAAGTGAAGTATTGAAGACTCCATTACAGTCACAGAATTTAAGAGTTGTAATCATTTAAAATGTGCAAGGAAGTTATAAGCTAACAAGAGATGACAGGTTGAAAGGAAGAGAGGTGGTAAAAGAAATAGTGATAACTTTATCTTAAATAACATGGAATTAATAGTACAATCTAAAATGGGTGGTCAAAAAAATAAAAGGCAAAATGCACAACTTAAAATTATAATGGTAACTACTGGAGGAATTAAAAATAACATAAATCAATGTTGGGGGACTTTTCATAAGGGAGAGTGAAATTGCACTGGGAAAGGTATGGGTGGGGGAATTTCACTTTTCAATTTAATTTCTGTATTATTGCTTAATATATTTTTTCTTACCACCATTTACATTGTTTATAATAAATTCTCCAAAATTTTAATGTTGCAATGTGTTATAAAATGTTTCTAATCACAAACTCAGTGAAAGAGTTCCTGAGAAAAAAATGTATTTTATAAATGACAAGTATATTAACCAATCCTATCAATATTACCAAAATATGCTTATAGATTTTTAAAATATAGGTAAATTTTCTTAATTTTCTTGCAGCATACTAAGTTTACCTACTTTTTAAAGCACTAAAGCACTTCCTTAGAAGAATGTGATTCACTGATTGTTTCCCTTATTTGATCGTTAGTATTTTAGATATTAGAAAACAGTGGTTTATGCATGGTACTGCAAAATGAAATACATGATAAGAAAGGCACTATAAGAAACACAGGTTAAGTTCTAACTTCAAGGACACAGAAGTATTATCAAGAAAACATCAACACATTAAGAATGGCAATTAAGATGTGTGACACTAGTGGGTAATTCCAATATATCAAAACCCAGTTTCAAAAATGAGGCACATACTCACTGTTCCACTAATTCGGACACAGTTTTTTTTCCCCTCACATGTTACCATTTCTGAACTCAGGCTGCATTTTACATTGGAAAGTATATGAAATTATCAGGGCAGCAGATACAAAGTTATCATTGCTTGCAATATGTACAAACCTGGTTGTTTTCCTGGTATGTAAGTAGACGGATATAATTCTTCAGCATTTCATCCAAGAATCCACATATGGCTCAATTAAAGAATATGAATATGAATCCTGGCTTTCTAGAAAACTTCCACTGATACTTTCTGAGAAAATCAAGAAAGCATCTGCAACAATACTAGCACAATGGACGTCACTGCTTTAGAATAAAACCTGGGTGCAATAGTGAAGTATCTTTTAAGAAATGCTGCATCCTCAGTGCTTATCATTACACAGAGGGCACTGATGCCAATTACTATGAATCAGAAAGTGATTTGTTCTAGTAGGAATATGAATGTGAAGTTCTATGGACAAGTTATATGTTTTGCTTGCCTTCTCTCTTTTTATGTATAAGTGTGATATGATTTTAAAAATGAATGTTTAAAAAAACTTCTAAAAATAATTAAAAATTCTAAGTGAAAAAAGACAATATCCTGTCCTAGTTTATTTGGAAGTAGTTTTGTCTTACTGGTACATAAAATAATGATGAATCTTATAATCGATGGTATCTCAGATTTGATCAAATATGGTATTTCTTAAGTGGGCCAAAATTTTCTTAGCATCTCTGTTTCTAAGCACTCCATCAATATATAACAAATTTGTATCCCAATATAATATGGATAAATGTTATCATGCTAATAATTTACATAGCTAAGACCTATATGAATACCTGGTGTTGTTCAGTATTTTTTATCATTCTTTAGCCAGAAATATGAACAAAAATAAGAGAAAGTTAAAAAAATTTGGTCCATACAAATTAAGAATCATCAGTAGTGTGGTTTTTAAGTCTCGTGACATAGAGAACTCTATCCTAAGGCAATAGTGCCACATCATCCTATACAATTCTCTGACAAAAACAAAAAATTCATTATATGAAAATTTTGTCTTAGTGTTTCAATTCTGCTATTCAGAATTCAAGTGAAAATAAAGGATTTAAAGATATACCAAGAAATGATATTTTGGAAAAAAAGAGAAATATTCTGGTATTTTTGTCTTCTAATATTCAGGAATTTATTATGTAAGAGTTTGTATCCAATGTGTTGTTATATTTGCGAGCCCTAAGATTTTTGAAGTAAGCCATCAACTACCCTGCTCGCTGTGACTCATTGGCCCTATTTGAGATGACCATTGCAGTAATCTCTACTATTTGTTGCAATGTCTGTAACTAATCAAACCAAAATTTAATAAATGTTTTGATAAAATCTCTATTTCAAGAGAATGCTATGAATAAAGTCCTCAATATTCAACTATTATGGCCGTCAATCATAGATCAGGGTCTTCCTTCATACTTTTGAAAATCCCCAGTCTTTGATTTCTCATCCAGTGTACCAATAAAACACACTATATGGTTGTTATAACTTTGTTTCCTAAAAGAAAGACTATCAGATTTTTTTTTTTTTCTGCAATGTGGTGCTTACAGTTCCCATAAATTTGGTAGCAAGGATCAGGAATAAATAAAAATGAAAATCGGGCTTCATAAATTCTACACAGAAGATAGCATGGAAAGTATAAAATTTCTCTCTTTTAATCAAATGAATCAGGTTAGAAAATGAACATGAATAAAAAATTAGCATTACATTTGGACAAAAACAGTTGTTTGTCTTACTTAAAAAAAAAATCCTACATGTAACCCAATTATTGCAAACTTCCAATACCAAAATATACTCTAGTGTTTAAGTATATATTTTTTTTATCAGAAACATTTATCTGTATCCAGAAGCTGCTGTAAATATATTTCTTCCCTTTTCAATTCATGACATTTTGTGCTTACTGCTATATTATTTTGTGGTCTTTGTTTTGGCAGATGCACAAGCAAAATCTGACTCCAACAGTTTGACCCTTCTCACTTTTTATGTTCTCTAGGGCATAATAAAACCCAAGATACAATCCCTCAGCAGTTAATGAAGCTTAACCTCCCACCCTCTTAATTACCAATGCATTACACCAAGTATGGGCATCATACACCTCTCTAAGCTATTTTACAATTCAGCAGAAGTACTACTGAGCTATTATGTAGCAACATAATCCATGCAGCATGAGAAATCCTTCTTAAAAATAAAATCTTTTGATCCTTGCAGGTTTTGGTAACTGTATAATTAATACTACTTAAGTATTATCCATGTATCAGTAAGTATATTTTATTGTATCAGTAAGTATATAACTTTGTTGATTTGGGTTTTTTTCTTGGGGGTAAGGAAATTTATTTTCTGAAAGTTAGAACAAGAAACAAATCTAAAGATATTATCATAAATTGAAAACAAAGTACTCCAAGTGTCTAACCTGAGAATCCATACAGTAAAAGTATGACCTCCACATTATCTTCATTTAAAAATTTCAAAGTATGGGGAGAGAAGTGACTTTAATTGTTAAAAGCATTCAGAAATGTAGACTGCATGGAGTAAGTCAGAGGTCTGGGAGTATAGTTGACGGTACATAAAAACGTTTTTAAAACTATACTTAAAACTAATAATAAAATTTTTTTAAAAAAACCTCATAGATTTTAAGATTAGTAATTCATGAATCAACTTTTTTCCACCTATATTTCAAGTAAATTCAGTACTTATTAGGGGACATCGAAGTGCAGATTTTTTTTTGAATAAAGGTGGCAAAATTGCTCATGTTACAAGAAGGATAAAATTGGTATATAAACATTATTTTAACTAAACTTCCTATTAAGCTACTGACAAAAATGATGCTTTTAATTTTGCAACTACATCAATTATATAAATCTGGAACATAAAAAAACCAGTATTCTCAATATTTTTACATTGATACACATCACAGTTCTCTTGAATGTGTAAACCAGAAATGCATTGAGAAGACCGGAAAATCTCAAGTTTTTTGACTTAGGGAGAAGGAGAAAGGTAACTTGAACAGGAAATGGAAGTCTGTGCTAGAACTATTCAGAAATGAGGGAAAGGGTTGCACTGAGTTAAAAAAGAAAACTATTTCCAATTAAATGTAAATCATAATCTAATTATTTTTAAAAGATTACATTCTAAATCACCATATTTTTAAAAGCATCAATCATAGAAAGATCTCAAAGCAATTTAGACATGTAACTAATCCCTGAGTCCTACTGCAAGCTAGGAGGGAGGTTAGGAAAATGAGATGCAGGCAAATTTAAATTCCTTGTCTAGGTCCTAGCAATATGCCTGACATGGCAGCCACATGATTTCAAGATTGCTTACTGATGGCACCGACTTAAAAGGAGTTTAAGAGAAATGCACTGAGTTTCTTGGCATTCTGGTATTTTTTGCTTTCATAATTATTTTCTCACATATGTAAAAAAGTAAAAATTGTTAAGCTTTTAAGAATAAGTCTCCCTGAGGTCTATATGAATTTTAAAACTTTTCTTCATGTATCTACTCAGATACAGAATTTATATATTTTATATATCAAAATATGAGTTGTATTACATATTGCTTCAAAGCATTTGCTGTACTTCAAAACAAATATTTTATTCAGAGAGGGACAAGGATGCACTGTTGGTATCTATTAATATTTCTAGCCATAAAAATTGAAGTTTTCATGTCCAGTTTCCTTTACAAAGCAAAGTTTATACAGTAAATGCTGTCAATGTTTAATCTAGTTCTGATTGCACAACCAATAAAACTTACTCAGGGAGATTATAAGTTAAAAAGAAGAAAGTACTAATTAACTACCATTGTTAAAAACATGTGAACTCCTAAATGTGTGTATATGTGTATTATATATACTTAACGTGTATATATGCACATGTATATAGTGTGTACATATGTATATATGTGTATATATATCTTTATGTCTGTATATCCCTAGTTATAAAAAAATAATAAACAGTGAACAATGTAGTCCTTGAATAGAAAATACCTTGATTATAATATATTTTGAAAACTATTTTAAAAAGTAGACTAAATCCTCCACTTAATCACTGGTATTAGCAGGGTTAGTTACCGAGATCATGTGTAATTATTTCCTTTAGTAAATGTTTATTGTAGAAGGGTGTATATCAATCAGTTTTTAGGAAAACATGATATATGAAAATCTATATTAAGCAAACAGGTTACAAAATTCCTTTAACTATTAAATGTCCCTATTGAATATAAACTAAACCGATTTCTAAAAACCTGATAAAACTAAAATTTTTCTAAATATAAGGTTCAGATCAGTTAAGTCCCTAGTTAGGAATATACAAGTGACTGGTTTTATTTGTTTGATGTCATATTCATTTTTCTAGCTTATGGAAAATGTCATAAACAAAAATTCTTAGGGTATTGTGAGGTACTAAATGAAACTGGATATCACTTTATTTTTATTAAGTTTGAAAATGTTATTTTTAGTACATTTGGTGTTAATAGACTGAACTGGTTCTCCTTCTGCTCATTGAGAACTGAGAAGTAGAGGAAGCTGGGTAAAGGCATAAAACAAGATTTTCTTTAATTCTATAGCAACTTATATGTTATAATCTGTTTAGGAAATATAAAGGTAAAAAATTTCACTTCATACTCTCAGCTCTCTTTCCTGCTTTCAAATTGTCTTCAGTTCAATGCTATCTCCCCTGTTTTTGAAATCTATAGCACAGACTTTTAGACAAACAGACAAACACACGTACATACATAAACTAGTGTAAGAATATTTTACAAAAATGATAAGCACATTTCAAATGTCTCTGATTCCATTAAAATTTCATAATATTAAAAGATAGATGTGGTGAACAAAGGTCACTTTCTGCAATTCCCTGTCAGTTTCTGATGAATAAAACTTAAAATTTCAGGAAAGAAATGCTGGCCACTGACAGAATTATGCCAACGGTAGATGGAGAGATAGCTCTGTCTTTACTGGGGTTTTCACACAGTAAAGCTATCTTTTTGTACATAAGAAATCTTCACAGACTGCTTAATGACCCTTGATGGTACAACTGTGTCTTTTTCATGGCTTTCAATGTTTTGTTTAATGCGATAACCTATTAATTTGGGGAGCTGATGAAAAAGTATTTCTTTTTAATTTTAATGGCTTTGGTTTTCAGAATTTCAAGTCATTTCCTCCTCTGCTATCCACCCCCAACACAAAAGGACTGAATAATTTCTTCTAAATACTATTTCTGTAAAGATATTCAGAAGAAAAATAAACTCTAATATTCCCAATTCTGGCTTTGTGTGGCTTATTTCCAAAGAATGATAAAGTACTATTTAATAGTTTCAAGATTTTAACATTTTTTTGAGCCTAACAATAACTAACCATCAAGTATAGACAACCATTCATTTTTTGTGTGTTCAAAATAAAAATTTTTTAAAGTAAATGTGAGGTGAGGAATAAGTGTGTTTAAGATTAAGAAAGGAAAACCTCCAGATATTTAATTTTTAATGTAAAACTCTGAAATAAAGAAGCTAGGATAATATCTCTCATTCCAGAGTTCCAAGTGACTTGTGCAAGGTCCTGCAGCTAGTTAAGTACAACATAGACATTAAATCTAAGCCCAGATCCCAAATATATTTCACCTTCCTGAAGATAAATATTACAGACTACGACATTCTTGGTATATGACTTGGGTCACTTTTCTGCATGCAAAATTCCTTGTTCTTGTTGGTTAATATACAGACATCATGGCAAATGTGTATTTATTTTAATGTTTTATTTTAGCAATGATTCTCACTAACTAGTGAAAGAGAAGTGGGTTTATTTCCTTGATATTTTTATTGTATCTTTCATTTTTCATTGGAAAATAAGGCACATGCCATGTTTTAAAAACTGGCTACAAATGTAGGTCACTGGAAGCAGTACTGAGCCTTTGCATGTTTTTTCTTAGTCTTTTTAGTTTGCCAAAGAAACTCTAACTGTGGCTGCCAGGGGAGAACTCAGAATTTTAAATAAGCTCTCATAAGTAGTGAGGGTGAAAAATAAAAAAAAGAGTGAAACCCCAGGGTCAAACAGCAAATTTCTGGCTCAACTAGTCAGCTAGCACTTCAGAGTTGTAAGCACTGAAAAGCGCATAGATAGCTTGATAATTTTCTGAACAAATAAATGTTGAGAAAGAAATGAAAAAAAATATATACTGATTATAGCTCTGCCTTCAAAGGGTTCTGTAATATTTGTGCTCACACTATGGCAAAGGATATACAGTGACAAAATAGTTTTGATAGGAAATACAACAAATATTATATAGGCTAGAAGAGGTAAAAAGGTGTGGGAAAATGTGCTGCTTATGCTATTGGGCATGGATAAAACTTGCAAAATGGAATGATAGAAGGGCCAGAAAACAATTTTTAATTATTTATAACATGATGTATTGCTTTTGTTGTGAGTCATTTTAAAGCTACAACTTTGGAGATGAGCATGAAAAAAATGTTAAAAAATATACTTGGCCAATCAAGTAATATTTCCTTATCTTCATTCTTACAGCTATCTCAACTTTTGGCAGAACAAGGAAAACAAGATAAAGCTGAGATATTTTTGTATTCTATTTACTTAGGAAGTCCAGACTATATTACAATGTACTAAGAGCAAATAACTGATCACTCACTGGATTCAGACTTCTAATTCTTGTTCCATGATCAGTAAATAATAGATGGAGGGTAAACACAGATTTAATCTTGATAGCAAACTGACAGAAGGAAATCTGAGAGAGATAGAAATTCAACTTTACATTGTTTAGCAAATAATACTGCCTCACCTAATTCTTTTTTAAATTATATTATTTTCCCCCCAATATCTAAAGAACTTTATTAAATTTGTTGGAGTGGCAGTGGTTAATAAAATTATATAGGTTTCACATGTACAATTCAATACGTTATACGTATATTGATTGTGTGTTCACCACCCAAAGTCAAATCTTTCGTCACCATGTATTTGGTGTCTCATCTAATTCTAAATCAACTAGTATCTCTCATCTCAATTATAACCAAAAAATTGAATAAAACAAAAGACACATGGTACAATGAATAAGATCTTAACAAATGAGTTCAATATTTGGGTAAAAGACTGGTATTTGGGGATATAAAATAATACCTTCTAATTATTAGATAACATTTTAATTTTTACTTATGGATATTTAAAGGCCATAAAAAGAATTCTGAAGATGTTAGTCTAAATTTTCATACTTCAGTACTAAATGTCTTGTTGCTATATTAACTCATCACATATTATATAGTCATTTTAAATGAATTGCTGCTTACTTTATAACTTATGGGTTATAAAGCAACTCATTTTCAATTATGAAATATTTTCTCTATATAAATATGGGAAGTTTTATCATAATTGATTTTATATTTGAGCTACTTATTTACTAGTATGTTTGATATTAATTATATACTGTAAACCTTTAGCAAACATGAAGGTAGTTATAACACTCTAGCTGGTAAGCATGTACTTACCTGGGTATATATTAAAAAATACAACTTTTAAGCTCCTTAAAAGAATTCTAGCTTCCTACTTTGTTCTAACTATGGTTGATGTTGGACAGTATGTAGTGTATATAACAGATATTCAAAGAGTTAATGGAAAGAGTCAAGAATGAACCCTTTACTCTAGACATTAGATGGCTCTCCCTGTGTGAGTATTACCTATCAGCATGTCACTAAAAAAATATTCAAATTAAGTTTTAAACTAATCTTTGTATAATATGAAATGGCATTTAAATTTACTTCTAAAAATCATTTAATTTCTATAAACACATAACATCGTATTGTTAAAATTATGAAAAGGATGAGAAAAATCTTAGCATTCTCAACTTCTAAGGAAATATATGTGCATGCATGTATAGTTTTTATTTCATGAAAAAATCAGCCTATCTACTGATAAATGCTTAAATATTTTAACATAAGTTATAATTTTTGGTATTTTAGAAAACATTCCCTAGAAAGTTTTCATGGAGAATACTTATCAGTTTTTGAGGTGATCAAGAAAATTCTTTTAGATCACAAAATTTAACTGAAAAATACTTACCATATGTTTTTAAAAGCTTTAACAACATCATGTATATTGTTCTATAGGATTTGCTAAGGGGTGTAATTTTTCAGAGTTACATCTTAATGCTGATTTCCTGAAGGAGCCTTGACTACAATAGG
Organism: Eonycteris spelaea; assembly: GCA_003508835.1. Taxonomy (NCBI): domain Eukaryota; kingdom Metazoa; phylum Chordata; class Mammalia; order Chiroptera; family Pteropodidae; genus Eonycteris; species Eonycteris spelaea. The sequence goes on along the minus strand of PUFA01000007.1, from coordinate 11,411,296 downwards.
CATGAATATGTTTTCAAAGGATGATGGATAAATTGCTGGGTGGTTATATAAGATATCTTAGGCAGCTGATGTGGCTTTTTATCCTTTACTTGTCTTTTAGTTATATACAGTTTTAAGATAATTATGGTCTATAAGATTGTCTTTTCCCTTTTCTTTTACTAGCAATATTTGCCTTGGTTATAGGTTCCAGAAATCCCCAATCATATGTATCATAAAATTAAAACTAAGCAAGTACAGCATTTCCCCCTACGCTGCATCTGTAAACACTGTAATGCCTTGGTTTTGGTCATGCATTGTTGGGGTGTTTGATACAAATGAAGTTTTAAGTATAACTCTGAGTTGGGCACACTGAAATTATGACTGAATATTATACAGAAAACCTACTTATCCACATTAGTAGCCCACATCTCATTTTGAATTGCAAAAATATTTTATTTATTCTTCTCAGAGAGATGCTAAAAACTTTGTTATGCAATGGTGTTATGAAGAATATAAATAATTTAAACTGTTATCAGCCATAATTTTTTAATCCTGTTTATTCTAAATGTCTGAACACTAAGTAGACCACATTAAATATGTATGTGTTAAAACAATACTCCTTGTACTTTTTATAATAGAAAAATAAAAATGGCATATTATTTTTTAAATCAAATATTGTTTTACTATTACATATTAAACATGTAAGAAATATAAAATGACAAGATTGAGAATTTAAGAAATGTTACTGATGAGTGAAGAAAATTCTATTAAAAAACCAGATGTATTTCAGAGTAGACTGCATTAAATATAAGAACATAATGAAATTAAAAGTTTAAATTCAAGCTTTAAAATTTTTTTTTTTTTTTAGGGAGGGAAATGTTAAGCATGCATATTACTTAGCACGTACAACCTTTAACTACTTTTATTACTCACCCATAAGTGATTTTAGTTAAAAGCAAATAATGGCATTAAGATCAAAGAAGATAAATTTTTCCTGGGAACCACACGTTCAACTTTGTAGTTAATTTAATATTTTGCTTCACAGACTATATTATTGTTTAATATTCAATTATCATGTAAAGCAAACTTGCTATGCAAATAAAAACAACTTGTTCTAGGCTACTCAAAAATAGATGAATGAAATAAACTTTGAAATGCAGCATCAAATCTGAACTGTTATATAAAGTAATCTAATGCATAAGACCATTAACTTTTTGTGGCAGCAATTTTCATGTCTTTACTATACAGTAGAGGTGCACATGTTAAAGAACAATACATCTGATGACACTAGAACACATTCTTCAGTTGAAAACACCTATACGCCCAGAGCAAGAGAAACCTTTAAAGATATTAAAAATAAATGGTGAAACCATTTTAACATGTATTTTCCTTGAAACATAATACAAATTTAAGTTCCAGGATATTGACTAGTAGGCTGTTATAAATTGGATCTCAGTGATAGTAAAAATTCAAATACGGAAAGTCAAGTAAAATAGCTGTCAACACTGAAAGAAAAATGGAAAGATATATTAATCAATGGGAATTTATTTCAAATAATCATCTTTTAAATACTACTTAAGGTAACAGGAAAATATCACCAATGGTTTCTTTTGTTTCTTTACTTCCAATAAGACAGTGTGCATTTACATGTAATGTGACATTTCAGAGGTATAATTTTCATAAAAAAAATTCTAAGTCCAATCAGTTGATTTAACACTTTTTAGCCAAGATAATCTTTATTTAGATTTTTCATGGAGCAACAGCATCTTAAAAGGTATTATTCCGACATCTTTGAAATATGCAGTAATGTACTTTTAAAAAAATTGATATAAAATAAATGCTAATTAGCATTACACTATCTAGAATAGACTAATGTAAATACAGGTTCACTGGGCTACATCAATATTTGGATTTATTTATATTGAGTATATGGTAGTCCAAACTTAGAAATGATATTGATCAGGTAAGATGACTTGTTTCCATCACTTTTGATTGTCAAAAACTAGGAGTCTTTAAACTTGGGGTATATGAAGACTTTCAAAGAGGCAAACGATCATGATATTTTTACAGGAATCAATTCCTCGATCTTCAGCTTTCACAAATACTCAGATACAAAACTGACCCCTTAGAGGATGTGCCAATGACAGAAGTGCAGGTTCCCCCTTTCCCATCCCCTTTCAAATCACCCTTTTCTCACTTTACAAATGAAAGATTTACTTCTCATTGCGTAAGTATAAAAACTTCCAGAGCACCAAAGAAATACTTCAAAATATCTATTAGGTACAGAAAACGTGAATGCTTTAACAATTGAAGAAATCACCCTTTTTTCATTGTTTTCAGCAAAATTTTAGGTGAACCTGATAGACCAGACAAATAATTTAAAACAATTTATGATGACAGACATGTTGTGATTTTTTTTTTGGTGTATATTGTGCAGAAAAAGTAAAAAAAAAATTGAGGGACACTGAAACAACAAAATGTCTATTTGCTTTTACTTAATTGTGAACAGTTCACATCCATAAAAATAAAAAAATATGAATAGAATTGATGCTGAATACTGTCCTATTTTAGCAATATTTATCCACTGATGCATGTTAATGAAGCAATGTATTGTGAAAATTTTTGTCTATTGATACACTTCATGTAATGTTAATTGTAATAACTGAACTGAGAAGAAATGTGTTTAACACAAATTCTTTTGAGACAAGAAGTTTAAAATAAATTTAAATATGATTTGTTTTTGATACAGAAAAACCATCATAAGGGTATTAATAAATATTTCGAACATAAAACATATGAAGGTTTGTTGGTGTTTGTTGACAGTTACTGAAAATCAGTATTAATTATGCTATAAATTCTTTATAAATGACTTAGTCATTTGGCATTTGCAGACTGTGCATGGATATGAAAACATTCTATGGGAAAAAATAAGTTTAGATTATGAATTCTATTTAATAATGGCTTAAATTAAGTTTCTGTTCTGGACAAAGAAATTAAGAATTCTAAAAATCAGAATTGTCCTCTCTGATGCTTAAAAAAGATGTAGTATTTTAATCACATATTTTATTATTGCATATTTCTTGGAAGAGAATAATTGCTGGTATATTTAAAACAAAATAATATCAATAAATGAGTACTTAATTTCTGTATCTTCTGATTTATACCTTTGGGACAGTGGTAATATAATATCTGATCATATTCTGCAGTCATTTTTCTTTGTCTAACTTTTTAGAGTTCTCTTATTATCATGACTATAACTTTATTTATTGTCAGTTTTTAATAGCTTATTCATTTTTCTCATCTTAAGTTAAAAAAAATTGTCAAGAACACTAATTTAAAAGTGAAACTATATGCTTAAATAAATTTGATGCTTTTCTTTAAGAGAAAAAAAATATGTATGGTCTTATTAGTATATTTTAATATAGTTTACATATATACAAGCATATTGTCTTGTTTACACATATAAACAATATTTTTTCATAAAAATTCAAAATGTAATATTGAATATATAAGATATACTATATTCTATACCTGTAAAATTTCAGCAGGTTTGTCTTTGGCAGATGCAACCAACAAAGTATGCCCACTGATGATTCCTTCTGCCAGGAAATACTTGAAGAGCAAAGGAGAATAAATATTATATTTATCCTCTTCTGTAAAAAAGAAAAAAAATTGTATTTAGAACTCTACCATTTAACAAGCACACTCAGATGTTTTTATAATTTTTCTCCTTAAAACAAGTATATGAGCTGGGGCAATAACTACGTCTTCCGAAGGTGGCAGTGAGGTAGGTGAAGAAACTTATCTAGATAGTCAGTGCAAAGTAGGTACTTTTAAGAGAGTCTTTCTGATTCCACAATCATTTTCCATCTACTACACTACCTCTACTACAAAATGTAGAGGGTTATGTGATTACATTAAAGCGACCAGAAATTTTTTTCTTTGATAAGATTTTCTCAGGCACTGCACCTCTAAAATGGCCATTACTACCTACCAACCAGTTCGTAAACTCACACCTCATTTCTTTCATGTCACAGTAATAAAGCACTTAGTATATGTAGCCTAATGATTAATATTAGTATTAATACTGATACCTCTAAAACTAGTATTATTCCTACATTCTGACTTTGGGTTTTAAATTCAACAATAATTTAAAATTGAAGATTTTAATTTGATAGTTATTAAATTTGTAATAATTTTTCCCTAATAAATAATCTTTTTACCTGTTATTATTCCCTCATCCTTCTTTCTTTTTGAATTTTAAGTAAAAAAATGATGAATTGGGTTTCTCAGACAAAAATGTGTTATAGTTTTAAGATTTTGTTACAGAATGACAACTTGAATATATCTTAATTCTCTTAATATTACTGATAAGCCAAATGCCTACACTTTATCTCAGCTTTTTAATTTTATTCTTTGAACACAACACAAAGAGACAAAGGTAAATTTACTGCATTATCTAAAAGGAGAGTAGCCATTATTAATTTATCTAACCAATGTTAATTGAATTTTTATGATATGTTAGAACTTAACCAATATTTGTAAAAATCACACTGCTAACAAACATTCCTAAGAAAGTTTGAACTTGTGCTAATGTTAGCACTGTGCAAAAACTCTTACAACTATATCTGTAAATAAGAGGTCTGATCAATGGGCTTTCATTTTAAAAAGCTAGACAGAAAGTTCATATAAAAACAAAGGAAATGAAAATAAATAATAAAGAAGGAAAATCAATTAATGAAAAACTGGACCAAAAAATAAAAAGGAGAAAAGTGACACCAAAAGCTGGTTTTATGAAAAGCTAGTTTAATAAAATTGATTGATAAGACTCCACCTAGGCTGAAGAGAAGAGAGCAGACATAAATGATCAACATTGAGAATAAAAGAGATTTCACCAAAGATCTTATAAACATTGAAAGCATCAAAATAAGTACTATGAACAAATTATGCCAAAAAAATTTCACAACTAGGAGAAATAGACAAATTTCTTGAAAGATATAAATAAATAAATACGAAAAAAGAAACAGGAAACCAGAATTAAAATCATAATAAAAATTACCCCTCCACCCATGCACAAAAATTCAGGGTGGGGAGGGGTGCATGGGGGATCTTTACTAGTAAATCCAATCAAATATTTAAGGAATAAATACTAATCCTGAAAAACTCAGAAAAAAAAGGACCAATTCTCAACTCACTATATATGTCCATTATTATTCTGGTACCTAAATCAAAGACATTTAAAAAGCACTGACCATTTAAGGAAGAAATTATATCAACCTTATAAGTACTCTTTCATAAAAAAGGGTCAAGAAAATCACTTCAAAACTCATTTTATAATGCGTTATAACCTTGAAACCAAAACTAGACCAAGACATCACAGGGAAAGAAAGCTATAGACTAATATGTTTCATGAACATACATGAAAATTATTTCTAAAATATCAAAAAATGAAATCCAGTAATATATTAAAAATAAAATAATAAGATTAAATGGGATTTATCACAGAAATGCTAGGTTGGTTTTTGATTTGGTAAAGCAATGTACTATAACAACATTAAAAAAGTAAGACCTTATGATCTTTTCAATAGATGCAGAAAAAACATTTGAAAAAATTCAACAGCAATTCATAATAAAAACTTTTACCAAAATAGGAATAGAATGAAACCTTTTTGACTTAATAATGGCATCTACAATAAACTTCCAGGTAACAGAATGGTTAAGATGGAATGTTTTCTTCCTGAGATTAGGAACAATGAAAGTATATACACTCTCATCACTTCGAATCAATATTTTTCAGGAGGTCTTAGCCATGTAATAAGCCATGAAAAAGAAATGAAAGGCATATGAGTTGGAAAAGATGAAGTAAATCAGTGTTTACATGCAGACATTATCACACATGTAGGATATCTTAAGGAATCTACCAGAAAGCTAGTAGGACTGATAAATAAAGTCAAGACTATCAAGGTTGTAGCATGGAAAGTCAATGTATAAAAATCCATTGTTCTTCTAAAAACTAGTAGCAAACACTAAACACTGAAATTTTAAAAATTCCATTTCCAACTGATTCTAAAAGCATGAAATATTTTGGGTAAATTTAACAAAAAATGTGCATGAATTAATTCTACACTGAAAAGCACAAAACATTCTGAGAGCAAGTAAACCTAAATAAATAGAGTGGGATATCATGTTCATGGGATGTTAGATTCATACCTTTCTAAATTGATCTATAGATTTAAAGGAATTTCAGTGTAAGTCCCAGAAGGCTTTTTGGAGAAATGTAAAATCTAGTTCTAAAATTTACATAGAAATCCAAAGGCTCTAGAATAGCCAAACAAATTTGAAAAGGAACACATTTAGAGGACTTACTATATGATTTCAAGACTCACTACATAGCTACAAAAATCAAGGCAATATGGAATCAGCAAGAGGATAAACATATCGATCAATATAAAAGAATAGAGAGTCCAGAAATAATCACATAATTGATTTTTGACAAAAGTGAAGAAATAATTGTTTTTTCAACAAATGATGCTGGAATAACTGGATACCAGTATTAAAAACAACAATAACATCAAAAAACAATCTTACTTCGTATTACTCTCAATCAAAAATCAAAAAAATTTTGATCTTACATCATTCTACTACTCAACTATTACCTTGAAAATTGTTCACAAAACTAAACATAAAAACCGAAACAATAAAACTATTAGAAGAAAGTACAGAGAAAAATCTTTACAACATTGACATAGAAGATTTCTTAGGATAGTACATGGAAGCATAAACCACAACAGAAAAAAATGAATAAGTTGAAGTTTATCAAAATTTTAAATATTTGCTTTAAAAAGATGACATAAAAAAGATAAGCTACAAAGAGATAATTTGAACTTTTAAAAAATTCACCAACCTTCCATAATCCTTACAAAATGATTGCTAAATTCTGTTATGATTCCTTTTGGTTCTTTTTTGTGGATATCTTCTTATACGGTTATGATTATTACTGAATTTTGTATTCTACTTTTTTCACTTGATCTCACATTTCATAGTCTTGTCACTATCATATTTAAGGATACATAATATTCTGATAAATTTATGTACCATAATTTACTTATTCATCCCCTACCATGGACTTTTTATGCTGCTTTCAGGCTTCTGTTACTATTAAATACACAAGTACAAAGGTCCTTCAAATCCTACACATCCAAGGTGAACTCAATAACTCATTATTTGATTTCATTAAATTTATTCTTGATACCTCTTCTTTCTCACCAATATACTCTTCTCCTCATCTTTAAGATCCCATTAAATTTATTTTCAAAGAATTTAATCATTTTCCTCCATGCCAGCGACACTCCCCTAGTTTTGCTACCAACAACTCTTGCATACACGACTGAAGTTGCCTCTTACTTATTTCTTCGTATCCACTCTAATCCTTCAATTTAGTAGTGACCTTTTCAAAATACAAACTGATCATGTCACTTCCCTACTTAATACCTTCCAGTGGTTTCTCATTGCTCTTGGGAGGAAGAAGTAAATCCTTTAACCTGGTCTGCAGGCTGTACAAGGTTGTGGCCAAACAGCAGAGTTCAACGTTCATAAAAATATTTGTGTTAAAAGTGGTATATACTGCCACTTTTCTCCTTCAAAATGTACACGATTGTTCTTTAACAACTTTTCAGTAAAGAAATAAACTATTATAACTAGAATAAAAATACTTGAAAAGTTAAGGGCACATATTACAATACTCAGTATGGGAATGAACTGTATTAGACAAGTACTACATAAATTCACTTGTAGATAATCAAAAATATTGGGTGATTTATCATTAATGAAGATACAACAAACAATTAAATTAGATGACAGAGTTCTTCTTTTTCTACCTATCTCTTAACTGAGAAGAGGGTTTTGACTTTTTTCTTACCTACACTCCATTCCCACTGATCTTATCTATTATCTACATAACTTAAATTAATTTACCATCATAACTTAAATTACCATCTCCAGTAACCATATTACATCTTAACTTTGGACCATTGCATAAATTACTTCACCTTTTGGCTAGTTAATTCCCTCAAATCCTCCAGGACCCAGATGAGGTAACCCAGTTTTGAAGAAGCTTCCCTTAAGGCTGGGTGAGATGATCAGAATGCTCTAAGAATCTTGTTAACTCCTATGGTAGCGTTTAATACACATTACTGAAATTTCCCCACTGAGATACAAGACTCTCATGGCAGAGAATGCATCTTATTGTTATATCTCCAGTACTGGCTACATAGTATACACCTAGTAAATACCTGTAGAATTAATTGAGGGAAAAACAACAAACAAAAATCTATCTTGTCTTGTGTATCAGCTAGATCTACTATAGTTTGGCTAAAAACACATCCTTTTATAACATGTGCATGCGCATGCACACACGCGCGCACACACACACACACACACACACACACAATTCTATAATAGCTACCAACCCTATTTTTTAAAAGATTCCTACGAGGCACAAAAAACTAAGAGGAGGAACATCACCTATGTAGGGATTAGCAAAAAACTAAGCTCTTCAAGCTGAAAATTATCAAGTTTGTGAAACAAATTTTGAGATTGTACAATAAGCATTTAATTAATCTATTTAGTGAATCCCCATAACACTGGGCAAACAAAAATGATAATGATGCAACAGAACTGCCAAAAAGCAGATGTAGTTTTGGCCTGAATTAACAGTCTAATTCCTAGGTTGAGAGAGATGATTGTCTTGTTCTATTCTAGTAGTCGGCCAGACTGACAATGATATATTTCATTTGAGTATTTACATAAACTAAAGCATCTTCAGAATGTAGTGACCAGGATGGTAAACGGACTTGAAAGCATGAGAAATGAGATATTTAGATTGAAGAAAAAGAGACCCAAAGGATACAGGAGGATGGTCCTCAAATACTTGATAGGCTATCATATGGAAATGGAATTATACTTGTTCATTATGCCCCCAAGGGGTGGAATAAAGCCTAGTGGATAGAAAATAGGAATATCAATTTTCCTTAATATCAAAATCCAAATGAGTTGCCCTGTTATTCCACTAAGATTGCTCTCCAAGTCACCAATGACTTTCTAATTGTCTAATTTCTTGGACACTTAAATCTTTACCTTATTTCATTTGTCTCTTGCAGTTATTACCATAGACAATTTTCTTGGAACTACCCTCTTCCTCCCCACTCGTGTTCCCTGTTTGTAAGACACTCCCTGATCTCAGTTTTCCTGCTTCTTTAGCCGTTCTTTACATATGCAAACAGTACATACACAGCTCTCAATTCTTTGGTATAGAAATATAAAATAATTTTTTTTTCTAGTCACTACTTTACATGATATTATGAAAATCTTCCTTTTAACGACATCTAGAGCTGACCCTTTGATATTCTCACCAGTAACAGTTATTAAAACTTGGAACAGTCAAGTATAAAACTTTACTATTCAGTGCAAAGCTTCTCCTCCTCCTCAAGTGCAGACTAAATATGTGGTTTGACGGTCTTAGTGTGGCAGAGATTCTAAAAGAAAGAAAGTTTCTAAAAATTACCTCTTCTGCCCCAATATTCTCTCTCCAAAGTCTGTTATTGGAAGAGCAAGGAAAAAGGAGTGGCAGAAATCAACTTACGGAATTGGCTGTCTGGTATAGGCAGAGATGTCCCTAGCCTTGCTCTGATCTGGTCTATTTAAGCCTGCTCCTGGTAACCTATGAAGTTATGGTGGTTTGCGTGTAGGTAGTAAGTGTGGTTTTAGTGGGTTGTGCTGTTTTATTCTGGCCCCATTTGTTACCATCTAGTGTTTTTTTTTGGCCGGGGTGGGGGTGGGGTAGGTATGGGGGGAGAGGCGGGCCGGTATTCACATTCAGTCTCTTTTCTGGAAATGTTAGCTATCACATCATCATTTTTTCAGGTTGTTTACACAATCTATTCCACCAGGCCTCCCTTCTTTCTTTATTTACATCAGACTCAGGAAACAGTCTCGGTGTTCGAGAACGCTGACAAACTCTAGAAGATGTGAGGTGGGCTTTCCCAAGAACTCTCTCAACATGCACTACTCACTGAGGGGGTTGCAGGTTCAAAAGTTAAGCAGGCAATCAGTTGAGACAACAAGAAAGCCAGTCTGCTTTTTGCAAGCATCCTTATGTCTATGACTGATGCTCTTCGAGTTGTACCCTCTTACTTGCCTGAGTGAGGGATCACTTTTTAGTATGGACATTGCACTCCAGTTCTCTCCAATCGTTGCCTGCATTGCCAGGTGAGGGTGTTGATGGGGGTGGAGTAATGAGGAAGTAGCTGTGCTAGTTCTTTGGCCTCCCCCTCCCCCCAAAGGAGGTGTCTAACTCCAACTGCTAAAAAGAAGGAACTTAAACGTTTGTCTTTTACTCACTTTGGGCTAGCCACCAATTCTGTGGGACTCAACATCCTAGGAAAAATAGTAAATAGCTAATCTTATTGACCACTAACTATATATTAAACACAATGCAATGCGTTTCTCATGCATTAGATCAATTAATCCTCATAATAACCTTATAAATCTTATTAATGGGTAAAGAAACTAAGGCACAGAGAATGTAAGCAGCTTGCTAACAGTGACACAGCTAGTAAATAGCAGAGCCATGATTTGAATCTAGGCATCTGATTCCAGAGGCTATAATCTTAATCTCTTTCATGGGTTTCTTTTCTTTTATCCTTTAAATATTGGTGTGTTTAGGCTTTAGATTTTGACTTTTTTAAAATTTATTTATTTATTATTATTTTTTTAGTTCTAGTTGTTCTTAGACTTTTTTGACGTCTCAGACCATTCTTGGAATTTGATGCAAGTTATATTTGCCACTCTAAAATTATACAAAGTCATACAAAAATTTGCATGTCATTTCAGGGAATGAAGAGACCCCTAAAGTTCCATCTCTGTACCCTTGAGGTCTTATAAACCTTGGCATTATATTATTACATGCATATGACTTCAACTAAAAATATATATAAAATAAATAAACATTAGTGAATAATGTTGATAAATCCCAAATATTTTCTCTAGCCTAAATTTATTAGCCAAATATTCAACTGTCTACTAGGTAGAACTACTTGGAACATAAAATTCATTATGCATAAACTGAACTCATTACTTTACCTCAGTATTTGTTCATTCTCCTCCTTTCCTCTCTTTACCTGATAGTACTAACTCCAGACTTTCTCTGACCAAAACCCTAAGAATCCTTCTACCTCCTGTCTCTCCATCTCTCATACATTTATATAGCAGAGGGTAGAAGTCAATCTTGAGAACAATCTATTAGAAGGTAGTATTGTTATGCCATCAAACTATAGTAGTAAATTAATGATTAAAGTCTTAAAAGTGTAGTAACTAATATTAGCTCACATTTAGATTAGGACAATAAGCATTTCTATCACTTCAAGTGTTTACTTTATTCCTACAGTATACCCTTCATAATGCCTTCATGCTCAAAATATTTCAGGACTACCTATTTCATAGCACCATATGTTGTTGTCAGCCAGGCTTTCAAATAGCTAATTCATTCATGCACTCATTTATTCATCATGTCCCTACATGATTCTCATGATCACAGAGCTTACAGTCTACTAAAAAAGATAGGTGAGCAGGTATTTTCCATGCAGTATAATGAGAGCCACAATAAGGTAAATAAAGAACACTACAGAAGTACACAGAAAGGATACTAAGTGGGGGTGAGGGGAAGAAAAGCAACAGTTAAGAAAGACTTTCTGGAAGACATGTCTAAGGAGAGATCTAAAGGATAATTAAGAATTAGGAAAAGAGGGAATAAAAGCAGCAGCAAGAAAGAACTTAAACAAAGGCCTGGAGAGAGGTAAGAGATTGGTACTTTGATGGAATTAAAAGCTTAGGGTGATAAACACAAAGCTTCAGGAAGGAGGTGAGGGGATGAGGAGAGGTAAGGCTAAAGTGAATGAGCAGTGGCAGATCATTAAAGGCCTTATAGACCAAGTTAAGGAGCTTGGAACTTATGTTAAGATCAACAGAGACCACAGATATAAGCAAGGATATATCATGGTCAGATTTTCGTATTAGAAAGTTCATTCTGGCTACAGTAAAAAATGGAATGAAGCAAAGGAACACTGGGGACAACTTAAGTCTTGTCCATATCTTACATCTGCATAAAAATCTGCACATTATATATATGCGGTTCACAGTTATTTCACGTGCAGTCACCATCCAGTTTAAGTTCATGAAGGGAAAAAAGCAAGATTTATACTAATTGTTAAACACATTATAGGTGCTTAAATGGTTTAAACAAAAGGTTGGTGGTTTTACTAGAGAACTGTCCTGTTATCAGTTTGTCCTACTTCAGTCTTTGAACAAGTTACACCACTATAAAATAAATTAAGTATATAAAAATATAATAATACAAAAGAAGAATTAGTGAGCTTTTTTCTTAAAGACTTAGAAAGTAAATATTTCAGGCTTGTAAATCATATAGTCACTGTTGAAACTATTCAACTCTGTCCTTACAGCACAAAAGCAACCACAGACAATGTGAAATAAATAAGCATAGTTGTATTCCAATAAAGCTTTATTTATAGACAGGTTGTCATCTAGCAGGCTGCAGTTTGCCAACTTACACTAAATAAGAAAAAAGCTCAGAATTTATTATACGATGTAGAAGAAAAACCTAGCTCAGAAAATTAAAAAGGCTGAACACAACTGACAAATATTATTATATCTGTGAGAGATATCTTGAGAGTGCTTAGTTTTTGCTATTGTATGAAATAATAACAAAATAAAATTATGAACTTCGTGGCAGATTTTAAGGTGACCCTATGATTCCTTTTCCTGGTATTCATTCCTTTGCATAATTTCCTCTCCTTGAGTGTGGGCGGAATCTGTGTGTCTGGCTTTTGAAAGAATATGGCAGAAGTGACGGCATGTCATTTCCATTACATAAGACTGTAACATCTGTCTTACTGGTTTTGAAGAAATAAGATGCCATGTTGTGAGCTGCCCTATGCAGAGGCAGCCTCTGGGTGACATCCGGCAAATAACTGAATGCTTGGCAACAAACAAGTGAGCTTGGAAGCAGATTTCAATGACCAAGCTGTCAGGTGAGAACTCAGCTCTGCCTAACACCTGACTATCACCTTGTAGGGCACCCAGCTTAGCTGTGCCTGGACTCTTGACCCACAGAAACTGTGAGATAATAAATGTGTGTTGTTTTTAAGCTGCCAAGTTTGTGGTCATATTGTTATACAACAATCGGTAACTAAATACAAAAATACACTCACAACTAGTTCTAATTAGTTGTCTAATCACATGTCATTTACTTCCTACTTCTATTACTAAAATTCTATAATTAGAGAGATTAATTTAAAAATAAAACATTCATAAATGTCACATAACTTGTGTTTTAATTACTGACAATTTCTATTACATCTTTTTGATGTTCACTATCTCCACAAACAGATCAGAGCCTTTATTTAAAGAGAAGCTGTATAAACACTAAATATTTATGTCCTCCCTTCACTTTTGATACTTAAGTGTTTCAAATTTACCCATGTACCTGACCTACAGAAAACAATTTAAATATAAAATATCTCAAAGCCTAGTACTAAGGAATAAAACATGTTTTAAGAAAAGTCTCTTTACAGAGCATTTGAGGTCTTGCTCCCCAGTGTATCTTGTCAATTTACTTCAAATAGAGTCAGTCATATGAAAAAAAAAAGTTTACCTTCTTCCTAGGTAAATGCAGGGAGTCCTTCTTCAATCTATTTCTCAGAAAATCACCTTTTATGTATTATATTATTTATTTTGTTGTATTCAAAAGGTTTAAAACAGACCTAACTAAAGTTTTCTGGCAGTGCTCACTATCTCTAGTTTTCGTAGCTACACTACTCTGCAAGCCCAAATTCACATTCATGTACACACTTACACATACGCAGAATTGCTTGGTAACTGTGTAATGTACTTCAAGAAAAAAGTGGTTAAGAAGTTGATAATCTATAGTGAAAGTTATTAAGGCAAATCATCTGCATGCTTTAATTTTCTCTTCTGAAAAAAACAAACAAAAATCTTTGAGTGATAAGCAATACAGTAATGCCCTAGGCTTGTAACCACTAATCTTAAATCTTCATATTTATTTTATATTTAGAACTATTCATTTATTTCTTAAGGCAGATTTTATCCATTGTACAGATCGTATTGTCCAATGATAAGACTCCTGTTAACCTAATCTTTCCAAGAATGTAAAAATGCTTGCAAAGTTTGCTTTAAGGTTTTCTAATGAAAACAAGGTAATAAATGAAAAAACTAAATTTACTTAAGTTACACATATTGTTAAAAATCTTATACACGTGAAAGAAGATAACAGTGGGACATAAATAATACTGAGAAGATTCAAAATAAGTTTAATGGAAAGAATATAAAGGCAAGACCTTTGCTTTATAATTTTTATTCTTTTATTTGATCACAAATTTAGCAAATAGTTATTGTTTTATACCTGGTATAATATTTTGTATTATACTTAGTATATTTTGGTGAATTGATATTTCATCAAAAATAGTTTTTAAAAATACCTGTTACTGTGTTTTATAGTATTCTTGAGCTTTTCCTCATTTTTTGTGAAAATCTCCTTGGTTAGCTCAACAAGTTCATTAGGTATGTGCTCTATTTCCATTTAACTGCAGACAACAATGTCACTAAGCTTTCAGCCTCTACATAACAAGGACTCCCTTCCTCCAGCTTTCAGCAACATGGACCTCATTTCCTTTTGCCCTCATTGGCAGGTCTTCAATGCACAAATTTCTACTAAAAATTTGTTCATGGCAATTTACACTTTCTCTAATATGCTCTTCGAAATCCTTCTATCTTTTACCCAAAGCCACGCCCATATTTTTAGGTATTTTGTATGGAAACCCTCACATCCAAGATACCAAAATCTGTTATGAAATAACATTGTCAATATTTGCAGAAGATGACTGCTTAAAAAGTTCAAGTGACTCTAAACTATTCAAAAGTTGCTGGCAAAACTCAATATACGAAACCAATGGCAGTTCCTTGTATAAACAACCAATGATAAACTGTAACAAAATAAACCCATTTATTATGCTATAAACTTATTATATTGTAATTATTTGCTTTACATATGTCTCTTCCAAAGATGCAAAATTCCTTAAGGGTAGAGAGTATTTTATTTATATGTGTAACCCCAATGTCTAGCAAATACCTGAGTTTACAATGAACATTTGTTGAATGAATTATCAATCATCATTGGATTCTTAGTATCACTCACAGATACTTCCTCTGGAGAAAATAATTAAAATCAGCTGCATATGTTTTAAAGCATTATAATAATTCTCCAAATTTTTAGTCATCAAAAAAAAAAAGTTCCAGGTTCAAATGATGAAATGCCATTCTTTACTTTTTACCTGTTTGGACTGGTAAAGATTAAAATGTTTAGTAATATATAGTGTTGTCAAGGGCAAGGGTAAACTGGTATTCTTATAACTGTTGATTGAAGTATAAAGTGGTATGATCTTTTTGGAGAGCAATCTAATAATATCTGACGCAATTTAACATGCCTCAGTCAAGCAAGTCTATATCTAGGAATTTATTCTACAGATATTTACATATGTATCCAATGTTTATGTACAAGATTTTTACAACATCATTGTTAGTAATAAAAAAAATGGAGTTAACCTAAAATTATTAGAGAATGATTTAGATATATTATGCATATACGTATAATGAAAACCTATTTAGTATTTAAGAATAACTTTTTCTACATATCTTTTTGTATTTTGTGTATTTATTTATATAAATACTGCATTTTTTACCATAACATCCTTTCATCATTTTTTATTTACTAAAAGAAAAATTTTTAAAAATGCAACAGATGCCACCATTTCTGGAAATTTAGTATAGGTCATTCTAAATTTGTAATATTGTATTCATCGTTCAGAATACAGCTGAAGAGACAATGCCAGACCAGAAGATGTGATGAGAGACAAACCAGGGCGAAAACCATGATACATAAAAACCACTTTAAGAAACTATGTCTATTTAGTTTGGAAAATATTCGAGGTGATAAGATAGCTATTTTCAAATATGTTAAGTATGTCGTGTGAAAGAGTATGTATATTAATTTTGTATTACATCAGAGGACAAACCAGGAACAAAAAATCAGTTATAGGTAGATGGGTTAAACATTAATAAAAGGAACTTTCTAATAAATCATAACATTTTCAACGATAAAGCATTACTTTGTGAAGTAGTGAGTCCTTTAAACTAGATAACCTGTACTCAAAGGGTATTTGAAATCTGTCAAAGATTATGGAAAAGTGATTTGTGGCTAGATGGGAGCTTTGATTATGTAACTGCCAAGGTTTACTTCTTTTCAAGATTCTCTGATTTAAAACTAAAAAATAAGGGAAATAGGGTTATGAATATATATTTAAATAAGAACCATTATACCTTTAAAGATGAACAAAAATATAATTATCAGTTTGTTACTTTTCTTTCAATAAGAATGATAAAAATCTGTGATATATATATGTAATACTTATTAGTACATCGACTTCTCTAATTACTGTAATAATCCCACTCTAATTGCAAGATTCCAAAAAAAATCAATTGGCATTCATTTCAGTCTTTTTTTTTTTAATGGAGCACAATGCCCTGTGAACATCTTTAAATTATAAGAGCCACATTATCATATATACTTGCCTACTTTTTTCAAGTTTGGATTTAAGTTAGAATTTAAGGCAATTCCTTTCTAATTGACCTTAACTCCTGTGGAGAGTTAAATACTTAATTTCTGAATAGGAAACCCCATAAAATTATTATGCACAACAGATCAGGAAGAGGAAGTATGTATGGTATACTAACCGATTAGAAGAACTGTTCCAACAGCCAAACCTCCACCTGAAAATAAAACAAAACCAAAAAATTAATCTATATTTTCACATTATCTTTAGCCTAAAAGTTAGGCTTTAGCAAGGACAGGTACTTCAATAATTTTAAAATTACTGTTGAAAACAACATTTTAGTTACCTTTGCAATACTTTGCTTAAGGTGCTATTATGAAATAATTACATATTATATGTAATTACACACTACGCATTACAATTACATAATATACTGTACTATCCTCCTTTCTCTTGTGATAGGACCATGAAGCAGTTAACATAACTGTGGTTAAGCATTCCAATGTTATATTTAGCACTTGTTAACAAATTAACTCAATAGCCAAGACCTAAATGTGCACAGTAACTACTACAGAAACACAACAAAGAAAAGAAAGGGCATTATAATAGAAATTTCACTTTAATATTATCCTCAAATTTAATAAGCCTTAGAGAAAAAAACTTGATAATAAAAACTGATTTTTTTCATTACGAATAATATTATATATAATATCTGATATGCTCTAAATATATTTAGAATTTAAAATGAACATTATTTTTGTCAGTTCAAACAAAAAAGTCACAAGCCCAAAATACATTTTCAGTATTACTAAACAATGTTCTTTTAAACATCTGAATTAGGATATGATCATGAATGTATAACTCAAGTAGAAATTTATTAAAAATCAAGTTTTAAGAAACTAGAACTACACTAAAAAGGTGACATTCGACCATTGATATTTTGTTTGTAAAACATTTGTAAAGTATTACTGCTTATAATTAATGTTACAAACACTAACAAGTTCACTTAAAAGATATGTATTTTAAAGAATAAAATGTACTTAAAGTATAATTTTAAATAAACTACTCAAAATTGTTGGACAAGTGAAGACAATGTAACTAAATGTTTTAACTTTTTTGAGGGACATAAAATTGTGAAATAACCATTAGAACACCAATAACAAACTTTCTCCAAAAAAAAGTTTATAGTGGCTAATGTTATATATAAAAAGTTAGTATGAAAATTTCCTTTGATAATTTTTTTTTTTGCATTGTAAGTAGCATAAATGTTAGATTTCAAAGAATATGAAATTTGGTAACATATATGTCATACAGAACACATCTGGCAACTTTGACTATAAATAAAACATTTCCAAATTGTTAGAGGGGAAAACATTAAAAAAAGAAGAAACCAGGGCATTGTTATATTTTTAAGTAGATTGTTATAGTACTAAATCTGTATTTTAATTTCATGTTTAGATAATTTCCTTCATATTAGTATTTAGTTATACCAGACTACATAGGATAACTTCAAATGCTGTTCAGACTAAAAGATTAACATAAACTGAATTGTATATGGTAACAACCATAAGAGATTAGAGCAAAAAAGTTTTCTTTGGGACAAGATTAGGCTAAATGTTTTACAGTTTATGCTACATATAGACCCCCACTAACTTTTTAATTCATTTCGAACATTTAAAATTTTTTACTTTCCCTGACATTCAAAAATAAACATTTACCTACTTAATCTCCATTTTGTGAATATAAGATGAAATATAAACACATAACGGACATTGCAGTGTCAGTCTTAAGCAGCTACCTTAAAAAGGTAGTTGCCTTTCTTCCTTAACCTATTTTTATAGGACGGATTTAGATTTATCTAAATTGTCCTGGGTCTACATTCATGCCTTCTTAAATTTGGAATTTATATAAAGCCTCTATACAGAAGAATAGAGAATTAAATATATTTTGTAAATGTTATTCACAGGTGGATGATGAGAACAGATCAAGGAATAGTTTCCAATTAAATGAAGTGATACCCAGGTCACTTACCTTAGAACCCTCACCATTCTGGCAATTATTTTCTGATTAGCACAAATCACGGAAATTATATTGTTGTTTTATAAAGGTGATCACCTAACTGTAAATTAGACTGCCTAGAAGGTAATTGTCTATAAGAATAATACCTACTCCCGATAATTCAGAAAATACCACTCATTTTCAAAATCTCATGTACATTAAAATTCTAATGTTTGGAAAAGTTCACTACTGAAAACATTATAAAATGGGTGACATTTCAATGACTTATCAACCAAATTAATATCCCATCAGAATTCTTTTATAAAAATGCAGTTTTTTTTTTTACTGGGCTCTGTTAGTAAATTCACTAGAGTCAGATTAGAATTGGCTCTAGTAATGGTTGGTCATGGGAATAAGATGAATCTGCCTTATTAACTATTTTTAAATCAAGCTTTAATTCTATGTATATGAGGTAAAATGATTTGACACATACAGATACACACACATAGAGCAGCACATTTCCTCTAGTCTTCCAAATTTGACTTCAGTGTGACCAGACTGTACACCATTTCCCCACAATACCTCCATATAAGGTATTTTGATATACTTCACTTGATATACTGAGGTTTCAGCTATATTTTAAACTAGAGTAAGTTAGAATAAGCTTGTAGCCATGTCTTTACCAAAAATGTAAAAGCTTAACCAAACATGACAGGATACCTTAACATAATATATTCAACAAAGCTAGCTTTTAATATATTTAAAATCAATAACCCATTTTTTATCTAATTTCAAAAGCAACACAGATTTCACACTTACAGTTCCCAATTAAAATATAAATATCTTTTCCTAACAGCCTACTAAAATGTTTGACAGGTAATGACATAAGCAATGATATTTTTCTATGATAATGCATATAATGGAGTAACAGTCTTGTTAACTGCCTCCTCTCGCCTTTAATCATATCATACAGAAATCAACACTTTCTATGTCACTAAGCAAATGAACACTTGGTTTTACTTCCAGATCTTTTTAAGAAGTATATTTATTTCCACCTTACTAAAATAACAGATGGAACATTTTATCAACATGTAAGATTACATGAGTTTGAAAGCTTGAGGATACTTTGCAAGTTTGATATTTTGAAGCATTCATTTCGAGATTTTACATTTGGTCTTAAAATAGAAAAAATCTAATACTTTAAAAAACATTATGAGAAAATGTAAGATCTTGTCCTTAAGTGACAGTATCTTCCTATTTTACGATTTTTAAAATGAGGAAAAAGGGTTTTTCAAATTTGTGTGAATGATTTCAATATTCTTTTAAAGTGAGAAAATTCAATCCTAACATACTTCCTAAACTCTAATGAAACTATAATTTGGGGTATATAAGCTCAAATTAATATATTAGAATATAAAGACCCAGAATGATGCCTTATTTCACAACAAGCCCACCTCCTTTTTCAAAATTAGAAAATAAAAGGGAAAATAATAAATGTCAGGAAAGATAACAGTGATTCATACTAGTCCTTTCTGGTGCTTTCTATAAAGAAATAGTTTTGCTAAAAGTATAGAGAGGCATTTTAGTGAAAACACAATATAAAAAACAGTTCACATACTTCTTTGGTTTATACCAATATCCTTAACTACTTGTCACACCTCAAATTAAATTGCAGTTATTTCATTAATAAATCTTTTTCTTCCCTCTGTAGGAGAATGAAACATCCTAACAACTCTTGATTATCACAATTATTGACCAGGCAATACAGGAATCAAAAGAGAAACAGCTATGAGAAGTGAGAATAGTATAGATTAAATCACATGTAATAATTTTACACAGCAGTAGAAAGAAATAAGCTACTTTTCCTTAAATGTATACCTGTTAGTTGCTAAAATATCATAACCAGGATTATTTTATGGTCCAAACTCAATGTACATCACTTCACACACTAGGTTAAGATAAGTGGAACAAAAATAAATTAGTCCACCAGTATTTATGTTTTGGTATCAGTGTTGAAAATAGTGGATACCATTTGGCTTCTTCTAAATACTCTTCCTAGACTATTATTTACCCCAATTCCATACCTTCCATTGATTTGACTATCAAAATTTAATAAGTTCTGAACAGCCAAGAGGTTAAGTCGGTCAAGCCTGAAGTCACCCTTTTTGAAGGATGAGGCTGGGGGATAATTCCCCCAGGTTTGACAAAATGGTCCTAAAATGGACTGTACATTATATCTTAGGAAAAAAGAAATTCTGTTAGAATGTTTTACACACTATAATCTCCTTGAAAATTCCTGGAAGAAGAAAAATAGGATATTTACATATAGTATCATCAAATAACAACAAATTTCCTGGAAGGTCAGGGTTAAGAACTGGATTAGGAAATCTCAGAACTTGAAAAATTTAAATGTAGCCAATTTGGGAAATATGTATTTAATATCTAATAATAAAATTGTCAGGACAGACATTTAATATGATTAGATCAGATTGAAAAAATGTAAATATAGGGAATTCTCAAATTTATAAAAAGATTTTGCTTTTGGAGCAAGCAATGGAAATATTTACATATTAAATGACTAACATTCAATTAGCCTGTATGATGCCTTTCAAATAGACTTCGCATCTATGCTTAAAATTACAATGTCATAGAAGCAGTAATAAAATAGCATTGCATTGCATGGCAGTAACAATACAGTACTTATTGTCACACTGTAACCACAGGATATATTTTGGCAATAATCACAATGTCACAGTATAGTTTCATCATCCTGATATAACATCCTACTATCATTACATTTTGTCACAATATGGTTATATTGGGCTTGTCACAAACTGAGTCAAAAAACATTTTAAAGTAACAACATCATCCAAATTGCTTATACTTAAGTGTATATACATTAGCAGTCAAATCTTCATTTTCAAATAGTTTTAATGAAAAACATATAAAACAAAATTGCTTCAAAGGGCCATACAAAATAGAACATCAATATACAAATATGCCATTAAGAAGTTAACAACTAAAATACTTCTGCACATATGTATTATTTCAAATGTAGCAACTCTTTTTACAACTTCAACCTTTGTGCACTTTGAGAATTAACTATATACATGTAAAATATATTTAAAATATCCAAAAACTAATATTTCAATCAGCTTAATGAAGTCTAACCTTTAGCATATGCTTCTTACGCCAAATACTAGAGTATTCCCAAGAAAATCTGAAAAATTTTGAAATTACAGCTTAAGTTTGTATCATTGCAGAAACCCCCGGGGAAGTTGCTTTGAGTTAACTTTTTAATGAGTGCTTCAAGAGATTATAGTTAAATCATTAGGATCAGGTTCAATAAATGGTTAAAAAAGTTCTCAAAAATTTGAAACATCTGTAGTATATGCAGAGCACTAAATTTAGAGCCTAAAGATCAGCCCAGACTATCACTGATTTTATGACTCTATTCATGTCGCTTAATCTGAGTCTGTTTTTAGTGCTAAAACACATAATTCCATCCTACATGTTTCATAAATTCTTGTCCAGGTTGTTTTTTTTTTCTACACGTTATTTTTCTTTCAATCAAGAACTTACTACCGTAAACTTGAAATAATAAAATAAAAATTAAAAAAAAACAATATGAAAGGACAAATAACAAAAGAACTTACTAAGAACCTAAGTGACAGGAACTGTGCTAGGCACATTTTGTTATTCTAGCGAGGAACTGAAGGTATAACGTTAGACATGTGACCTTTTTGTTTAGAGAGTTTCAGGATCAAGTGAATGAGATTACATATCCTCACTGAATATACATATACACTAGAAACAGCTTCCAAATTTTAAGTTCAAAAACAGGGTCACACCCAAGCAAGGCTTGCAAGGTTAAAAATGTTGAGATAAATATTTGCTAACTAGATATTCTGAATCATTTTTGTTTACAGTGCCATGCAATTTAGGAAAGCAACAGACTTGAAACAAGTAAGTGAAAGTACTTAAATTTAAGTAGAAATAACCAGGATCCAGTTAAGGACATGGAATAACGGAAGCAAGAAACCATATTCTTTCTCATAGGTTGCTTGCCTTGCCACTTTCCTTTGCACTAAACCTTGCAGGAGGGTGAGGAGTGGGGAAGTACAGAGAGAAAATGTCAAGTGAAGCACAAGTACAAGCAATGGCATTTCTAATATTTTATGCAAGTATACAAAATTTAATTGAAACACAACATTAAAAAGTTATTAAATACAAATAGACCATTTTTAATGAAACAGCATTCAGACAGTAATTAAACAGTAATTAATTTATAATCTTTATTAACACAGCAGCTCTGTCCTACCAATCTAATCTGGTCAATCCGTTCAACATAAGTTATAAAAAAAGCATATTCTTTAGCAGGCTTCTCATGAAAAATTCTAGAGATTATATAGGAAAGCCTAAGAACTGCGCTTCTTTTTTCTCATTAAAATATGTTAACTTTAAACGTAGCGTCTGGAACGTAACTCTGGGAAGCAAAGTATGTAGAGAAAAATCTAAACAAATCATATATACAAGCATTTAACGCAGATACGTGTATGACTGTCACTCTCAATGATAGGCTTTAAGTACTTTGGATCCATGTAAGTTTAAAAATCATTCTTTTAAAGCAAATATGCTTTGTTTATAAAGATTCGGAACCGGGAGATAAGCAGCCTGGCGGTGAAAGACGAGAAGTTACTTTTTTTCAGCATTTTCTAATGAAGCCCACCTCTCACAATGACAAACTTTTGTAGGTTAGTCCAAACCATGAGCTACCTGAGGCTGGAGGAAGGGTGTATTCAGAGACCAGGCGGGGATTCTAGCGATGCAGGCCAAATCATGCCCAAACATTAATTATTCCCTTGACCAGGGTAAAAGCACGTAGTAATCTAGAAAAAGGCTGGTGGGCAGGAACCAGAATAGAAAGTGGGAGCACTAAAACAGGTTTAGTTAACAGCATTTGGAAGCCTCCATGCAACACTTCCTCCCCTCCATCTTTTCTGACAGGGCTATCCTCTGCACGTTCGAAGATTACGGGGTCAGAAAGAGAAAGATATAGGGTCAGGGTAGCTCACCCAGTAAGTCCCCTCCCTAAGTTGTCCCTCTGCTGAGCCCAGATCTCAGTTCTCAACCGACCTAAGAGCTGGTCCAGGGCTGGGAGCCCGGTTGATACCAGCAGCTGTCCGTTCCGCACTGACGGTCGTGTGCCCGCGATGGACACCAGTCGAGAGCTGCCGCTGTCAGTATGCTCGCTCTAGGACCCCTCCTCTGGAAACTAGTGACATTGTTCTTGCTGGCTGCCGCCGCTACGGACCCAGTACTCCTGGTGCCGGTGCCGGTGCCGCTGGCCGCCGCTGCCGCCATCTTGGAGCTTCCCGCGTTGACCCAATAAGAACTCTGGGAACTCAAGCAGCGGGCCTATCAGAGCCAGCCCCGGACTCCCGCCTCCTTAGCCAATAGAACTCAGAGTTCCTCCCGAGTTAGCCATAGCAAGGCGTATTGCTGAAAGGTGAGCTCTACGTAAGGACTTCCGCGGGGCCCAGGTGAGAAAGGCTCCCTGTGTCTGGGTGAGAGTATACCTGGGTTGTTTGGGGCTCGAGGTGGGTAATATCCGTCAGTGTTGCTCTCGTTTTGAGTGTCTTCACGTTAAGTTAAAGAAAAGGTCAATGGAGCGATATATCAAGCAACTACCAGTAAGACTTTGCACCGTTCTCGGCTCGTCTGTAAAGAGGATATATTCCCCCGCCTCTTCCTCCTCTGATTTCTGAGAACATTCATTCCTCCTTTCCCATTCAAATCATTTTTTTGAATGATTGTGTTATGTTGAAGGAATTGGAACTCTTACCTTAATGAGTTGCTTTCAGAGTATCTGGGCCCATTTCGTCAGTGGCAGGTGGGTTGGAATTATACTTTACAGTGAAAACTCTTGAGTTTTGAGACCATTCATTTGGTTTTCCTCCATCTCAAAGAGCAAAGGACAAAATATACTTCTCTGACAAGTCTTCGTGAGAAGCTTTCGTTAATTTTAATTAGTTCTTCTTGAAGTCTTGGAGCGCCTTTCCATAAGTGGTGTGAATGACAAGTGTTGCTCTGACAGCCTTGTTCACACATTTAATTGTCGTTTGCTGTTAAGGCAGCTGCAAATAACAGAAAATACTCAAGATTTCTTCCTCCCCAAACCAATAGGAATTAGAGGTGTGTGTACTTTCTTTTTCTCATTATTTGTGAACTCTGAATTGAGAAATTTCTTACCAGAATAGGAATTTTAGTGCGGCGAGGGGGCGGGGCGGGGGGGGGACAATGTAATTTAGAGCTGTGTCTTTGGATTTAGAATTTTCTCAAAACTCAGTGGGTTAGGGGGAGTTGGTGATTTTTAAAGGCATTCATGATTGACAAATGTCTAAACTAAAAAAGACTTCCAAATTATGGCTGCACTACAAAGTTATTATTGGTTTTGACAGTGATCTATGATAGTTTCAAAATGCATCCAAACCTGTTTGAAATTCTTGCCATTGAATTGTTTGAAATCTCAGTGACCCGTTAAAACTCTTTGGCTGATTCTGTTTCAAAAATTGGAATTAGTATTGCTAAATAGTGACTGAAGTTTTTCATTTGGGGAGTTCTTTCGTTTTTAGATTTTTTTTTTTTTGCTTTTTAAAGAAAAATGAAAAAAACCCACATTGCTATTGCAGTTTATCAACTGGAAAGTTTAGTAGGGTTTAGACACTGAGTCTTTTGCCATTATAAATCTGTAATCTCAGTCATTCAGTAAATAGCTGTTAAGTGTTTACTATCTGCTTATACCTAACCATGCCACTTTAGCCTATAGATGTAAAAATATCCTCATTTTTGGGGCGATCAGATTTAGCATATTAGAAAACAGAATAGCACTTGAACACAATGTGCTAATTTTGTCCTGTAGTAAATAAGTACTAAGATGAGCAAAAAAAAAAAGTTACAAAGCAGTCTAATATCAAGTAGAAACATCTTGGATGTATTTGCTAATCTGAAAACCTTGAAATACTACAAATGTTGAATTCGTATATGTTTCTTTACTTCATATTCCCTTGTTTCCTACTCTCCTTACCCCTTTAGTTTCTAAAGGTGGCGTGATGTTTTGTTTGTCTTATTACTAGAACTAAAAAATTGTTTTTCTACTTTATAATTAGGGAAGCATGACATATATGTACACCAAGGCATTCCTGAAATTAGACTTCATCTTTGGTATACATTATCATAGAACAAATTAATTTTTTTTTCTTCTTATTTTACAAAAACAGAACCTTTGCTCTCAAAGCAAATAATCTTAAATACTTGAATTTACCAGTATGTGGGGTTGAACATAAGACGTTGGAATAAGTGAAGTATTTGTGGAAGGAAAGAGTTAAAAAGGTATATGTTTACGTGTGCTGTTAATAATGATTAATAACAATCGTTTAAATAAATCCCAAGGAATGTGCTAAGTGCTCAGATTAAAAGAGGAAAAGTACTTAATCTCTGCCCTCCTTGAGTGCATAGTTGGGGGTGATAGGTGGGGATAATAAAGTATTAGTGCCATGGAGCATAAATGCAGGATACTTAACTTGGACTGAGAGAGAGAGGAGCCTTGGAAAGTTTCCGCTGAGGAGGAAGCTTAACCTGAGTTTTGTAGGATATGTAGAAGAGGCATTGCAGAGTATGGAAGCCATTACAGAGACTGGGAAGACTACTCCTTCAATCAGGTCTGCTCTCATTGCTTCTGTTTGAGGAGTTCTCATGGTTTATGCAGAGTGCTAAGAGAAGGGGAGACTAAAGAAGTTAAACAAAAGTCTAGTTGATTTACTTAAGGTTGTGGATTCCCCCCCCCCGCCCCCTTAAATATAATGGGAAATGGGAATTCATTGAAAAATTTTAAGTGAAGGAATGACAGTGATCATATTTGATCGTTATGTTTTTAAAAGTATGATAGATAAAATGGATTGTCTATAAAATGGGATAAAAGAAATGGAATCAATTAAGAGATTACTATAAAGAGTAGAATTGACATGGTCAAGGAAGGTTGACAGGAGGATTCAAAGATGACTAACAGGTTTCTGCCATGAGCAGCTTTGTGGATGGCAGAAGATAAAGAATAAAGAGGAACAGTGGAATTTTCTAATGGTGTGTTGGTTGTTATAGGGAATGAGAGATCACAAAATGACTTTAAAATCTTTTTTGAATGGGTTTAATTGGAAGTACCCATGAAGTATTCAAGACAGATGTTCAATACACAGTAGGCTATGTGAGAGAGGGATCTCTCGATGAAACATAAATTTGAAATTAATTAGCCCATGGTGGGAGTTTACTCCAAGGGATAGATAAACTCACCAAGGAAATATATACTTTAGAATGAGAAGGAAAAAATAACTGAAAATGAACTTTGGGGAACATGAACATTTAAAAGCTCGTCAGAGAAACAAAGTAAAATAATTGAGAAGTGATTATTTGATTTAGTAATAATGGTTTATTTTGGCTTTGTTAAGGGCAGATTAAAGGGTAGTAATCTGAAAAGTCAGTAATATTTAGAGTTGAAGGTAAGTGAAGTTGAATATCCCATAAAATCAGACCATTTTACACTTTAGAAACCTTTTCTGTGAAGAGGAAGTTGAAGGAAATGATAAAGATTTAAGGGATGAGGTTTGTTGTTAGAGATTAAAGGTACTGGAAAACAATTCTAGACAATTGATAAGACAACCTGAATGAGGTAAAAGAAATGGAATCTTGAGCATAGGAGAGGAATTGGTATATGAAAGGAGGGACAATTCATTGGCTAAAGGGTGTAAAAGAAAACACTCTTTCTTCTGCTTTCTGCCATTATCTTGGAGTCCTTAAGGTTGTTTTCTTTTTTTATTCCATGTTCTTACCTTCGTCTACCTCCAGGAGCTCAGTTATCATTTATATACTAATGACTAACATTTATAGTCCAGATTGCTTCTCTGACCTCCAGAATAATAAATTCAGATACTTACTTTACCTATTCTTGGAAGTCTTAGTGGGACCTCAAACTCATAATGCCCTAGACTGAACTTCCTGTGCTGACTGTTCATAGAATTAGTTGTCTAAGGAACCTCACTACACTCAGTTCCTCTCCTCAGATTCATTTCACCATGTCCGGTTCATTACCAAGACCCGTGGAGTTTTCCTCTCAGTAGCTCTCCTATCTATTCTAGTTCATTTAGCCTTCGTCTTAGGTTCTCATGCAGTACATTTCATTAAAGAGCCATTCTGATCTTGTCAAAATACAAATATGATCATATAAAAACAAAATTTTTTACGGACCTGCATGTAGTTCCTTCTACCTACCTCTCTGGCCACATCACTTTATAAATTCCCTTACTTTGTGTACTCTGAAATTCATTTATTCTCCTGGACTGACCATGTTCCCTTCTTCCAAAAGGCTACAGTTAACAGAATCTATTTATCATTTAAATTCAAATCTCACTTCAACCTACACATCTCAGCAAAGCCATCTCACCATCTTATCAAAATGAAATCAGTTCTTATATACCAACAATGAACAGGTGGAACTAGATATTTAAAACACAATGCAATTTACATTAGTAACCAAGAAATGAAACACTTAGGCATAAATCTGAAAAACAACAAAACAAAACAAAAAAAACGACAGAATGAGATCTATATGAGAAAACTACAAAACTCTGATGACCTAAATGGAGAGAAATTTCACTTTTATGGATAGGAGACTCAATATTGTCCTGATATCAATTCTTCCCAATGTGCTTTATAGATTCAATGCAATCCTAATCAAATTCCCAGCAAATTTATGGATATTGATAAGCTCATTCTAAAGTTTCTATGGAGAGGAAAAAGACCCAGAATAGCCAACAATGCTGAAGAACTTCAAGACTTAATATAAAGCTATAGTAATCAAGACAGTGTGATATTGGTAAAAGAATGGACAAATATATTGGTGGAACAGAGTAGAAAGCCCAGAAATAGACTCAACTATATCAACTAATTTTTGACATTGATGAGTGAATGCACTATAATGGAGCAAAGATAGCCTCTTACAAATAGTGCTGGAACAACTTGACATACACATGCAAAAAAAAAAAAATCTAGATACCGATATAAAAAATAATCTTATACCCTTCACA
Source organism: Eonycteris spelaea (assembly GCA_003508835.1). Lineage (NCBI taxonomy): Eukaryota > Metazoa > Chordata > Mammalia > Chiroptera > Pteropodidae > Eonycteris > Eonycteris spelaea. The sequence goes on along the minus strand of PUFA01000007.1, from coordinate 11,382,483 downwards.
AAAATGACCTCAAAGTGGATCACATACCTAAAGTGAAATGTAAAACCAAATCTAGAAGATAATATAGGAGAACATCTAGAGAACCTTGGGTATGGCGGTGCTTTTTTTAGATACAACACTGAAGACGTGATCCATGAAAGAATAAGCTGGACTTCATTAAAATTAAGAACTTCTGCTCTGTGAAAGACAATGTCAAGAGAATGAGAAGGACTGACATAGACTGGGAAGAAAATTTGTAAGAGAGAGATCTGATAAAGTACTGTTATCTAAAATGTACAAAGAACTCTTAAAATTCAACAAGAAAACAACCTGATTTTAAAATGGGCCAGAAACTTTAATAGACATCTACCAAAGAAGATACAGATTACAAATAAGCCTAGGAAAAGATGCTTCACATCATACGTTATCAGGGAAATGCAAATTAAAACAACATTGAGATACCACTGTACACATATTACAATGGACCAAATCTGGAACACTGACAATACCAAATGCTGGCTAGGATGTGAAACAATAGGAACTCTCATACATTGCTGACAATGCAAAATAGTACAGCCATTTCGAAGATTACTTATAAAATGAAACATACTCTTCCCATACAATCTAGCAATTATCCTCCTTATCCAAAGTTGAAAACATCCACATAAAAACCTGTATATGGGTGTTTATAGCAGCTTTATTCATAATTGTCAAAACTTGGAAGCAACTAAGATATCCCTTAGTAGGTGAATGGATAAATGAAATGAGGTACGCCCAGACAATGGAATATTATTTAGACTAAATCAAATGAATTGTCAGGCCATGAACAGACATGGAGGAACCTTAAATGCAAATTATTAAGTATAAGAAGCCAATCTGAAGAAGCTACATACTGATTTCAACTATATGATATTCTGGGAAAGGCAAAACTATGGAGACAAAAGATTATTGGTTGCCAGGAGTGGTTGGGGCAGAATGAATAGTCAGAACACAGAGGATTTTTAGGGCAGTGAAAATATTTTTTATGGTATTATGATGGATATATGTCATTATACATTGGTTCAAACCCATAGAATGTACAGCACCAAAAGTGAACCCTATAGTAAGCTATGGATTTTGGGTGACTATGATGTGCCAATGTAGGTTCATCCTTGTGGAAAAAATGTACCACTCTGGTGAGTGATGTTGATAATGGGGGAATCTATACATGTGTGGGGTAAGGAATATGGGAAATTCCTGTACCTTCAGTTTTGTTGTAACCCTGAAATTGTTCTAAAAAAAAAAATATATATGTGTGTGTGTGTGTGTGTGTGTGTGTGTGTGTGTGTGTGTGTATTTAGCCTTTGTCATATAACTAGTCACAAGGTTTTTCAGCAATATTGTTTGCATTCTTCCTATTCAGTAAATATCTGACTCATAAGTCTTAACACACTAGCATTACAAACTACTCTGCTTCTTTTTTGTGCTTAAAATTAACCTCAGATATTCATTACTGATATGTAGAAATGAATGGTATTTCCTTTCCATTACCTGCAAATTGTTTAGAGGAATTTGATATATCAGAAGTGTATGTGGTTGGCTTATCAACTTCTTCAAGTTCATGAATACAGTTTTCTCTAGGTTGGTTGATATGTCAACAACTTACTTTCCTCTTCTATTTTAAATTCCCTCATAGATAAAGGACTTTAATATTCTGGTTTTTAAAAAAATTGTATTCAAAGTGTCATTGAATGTTTGAATTCAAAATCCCATTGACTTGCTAAAGAGGAAGATGCGTCTTAACTGAGAGACATTTAGTCATATATTTATTCAACTCAACATGGAAGAGAAGCCTTTTAACTAATATAATTTTTTTGATTTTTGGCTTTAGGAATCCTAAAACCAGGGATCACCCATATTTGTTTTGAAACATGCTTTAGATGTTTTTTTCTGGAAGCCCTGCAACTATCCTAAAAAATGAATGTATTGTAGAACAGACTTATGGTAAGTGGGCTTTTTTCTTCTTTTTTCTTCTGTCCGTTTGATGTTCTAGTTAAGTCTTATGGATGTTGTAATGCTGCTCCCTGCTGGACACTATAAATTTTTAAAGTTGGCACTTAATAGATGGGCAAATAACTGGTTAGTTGGACTTAAGAAGGGGAATCCTTGGTTGCATTCACAAAAAAGCATCAGAAGCAGCTCTATTATCATAATGAGTCTTACCATTGCCATTATGTTGATATCTGGAGCGTGATGAAAGTGCTGATAGCCTTGCTTCATTTTCATTGTCGGCTTCCTGTTTAGTGTCATCTAAAAGGTATAACAAACCTATATTGAAGGGTACTTGTAGGTGATGGACCTTTTAGGATTTCCTAAATTGTATGTGTATGTATGTTTTTAACTTAAGTCAGTTTAAAAAGTATTATTATCTCATAATAAATTCCCGGTACTTTTATTTTTCCAAAGGAAATATTTAAAACAGCTCCATATAATTTAAGCATTGTTAGGCCTGTTTTGAATGAGTCACCCTACATTATATTTTATACAGTGGACTTTAAGTGTAATCGTTTTATATATCCATCTTATAATCCAGCAATCATGTTTTCTAGAACACACAGTGAACGATACTGACAATAGCATAACATTGGGTTGGACCTCAAGTATTATGTCTGTGTCCATCCTAAAATGAACCCTCACGTTGTATGCATACACAGATGCTCCCAAAATTGTTTTAAAACATGTGAGAGCTAAAATTGTTTTTCTTCTTACTTTTGAGCTAAAATATGTATTTTTGGAGAGTAACCTGTGTAAAATTATTGCCTGGATGTAACATAGATTTTTTGGGGGAAAGTAATCATACATTTCCTTGAACAGAAGAAAAAGTGACATAAACAACATTGAGCTAAGCAAAGATTTAACAGGATAACTGATCTTATACTCTTTAACAGGCTGATACTTTTTGGATAGCCATTGGGAAAACCTGTGAAATCTACTTTTAATTAGAATTGTGAATTAGGCATGGTCGTTTCTTTATATTAAAGTATTGCAATTAAAATTGGAAATATAGACCAAGAAAAAGAGAAGCCCTCTCTTCCTTTTCTGTAAGAATATATTATTTCAGAAAACATTTAAAATTTTTATTATAAAATAATAACATCGTGTAGAAACATAAATGTATAGTAAAATGAGTTAAGTATAAAGCAAACATCCATGTAGTAATAGATCATTACTGGCTTCCCAGAAACCCTTGATATAATCTTCCTTTTCTTTAGAGGTAACCAAAATGTCCTGATTTTCATGGTAATTATTTATATAATTTTCTGTATAATTTCATCGCTTTTATATGTATTCCTTAGCAGTGTGTTTACTTTTTTGCCTCTTTTTAATCTTTATGAAATCATATATATATATATATATATATATATATATTTTTTTGGCAAACATTTTTATATTTTAATTGGAAATGTTTTTGTTATTTTGTATCAGATGGGTATGACCAGAGATCTCAAAGTAAAGAGAGGGCTGTCTTCAGTGTACTGGAGAGTTTAGGAATAGGAGGGCTTGTGAGGAATTTAGATGTAGCAGCAATCAGGGTCGGAGCAAGGTGCCTGGGGACAGGTTTGTAGTATTTCAGAGTAAGTGGTAGGCTGGAAAAATGGAAGGAAGGGACAGCATTCTTCTGGAAATGGGACAGGTAGAGATGGAAGGCATTATGCTGATGGGGCCTACCACAATGTGGTCAGAAAACAGTGGGGGAAATCAGGTGATTTATCTAGTCTGCATTGCGTGCAGATTCCTAAACCTGATGCTGTCACAGTCCTCATATTGTATCTTTTTAAATAAGTCTCGGGGCAGAATCTCAGAGCCCGTTCTCAGTAGGGAGAGAGGCGATCCTGCTGCTGCCATGGCCACTGCTCAGCCTACTCCTCTGCGTGGTGAAGAGTGGAGGAAATTTCCGGTGATATATGGCGCAGGTCTTGCAGCAGCATAGAAGTCCCAATTGCAGGAGCTCCTTGAGTACTTTTTTGGGGCCAAGTCCTCAAAAGTCAGAACTCATGGAGTAGAGCCCGTAGAATGTGGCTTTGACATTCAAGTTGCAAAAGAGGTCTCGAGAGTTTTGCTCGTATATGTTGAAGGTGATGAGGGTGATGTCTTTGCTGTGCTTAGGCTTCTCCCAGCCTAGGCTGTAGGACAGTACCCACTCCTGCTGGGGCTCCAACTGTGCCCCAACTCCAGCACCATTAGGCATGTGTCATCTTTTAACAGCTGGAAAAAGTCTTTGCTTTCTACGGAGATCCCAGTGTTAGCATTCCACTTAGTCGCATGTTATCCCGGCAAGTGGCAGCTGCAATCACAGTCAGGAAAGGTGGTTAGGAAGGTGGAACTCAGGTGCACACCCTAACGCCAAATTCATAGCTCATGTTTGATACTGTCCTGTGCCTGGAGACTGTAGCTGACCTTCATGCTTCCCTTTGGGCTGGTGGTACCCTTGACTCTGATGCTGTTCTGGGGTGCTGTCTAGGGTGCCAGATGGTACAGGTGGGCTGGCTGGTGAGCACCATTGTCTGGAATTCTATACTTTCTTCTTCCTTTACTTAGCATTATATTTTAAAGATCATCTATGTAGTTGCATATAGTTTTATTTTATTCATTTTCATTATATATTCTTTGGAATTAATAGAACAACGACCACTTATTCTACTGTTGGTGGATTTTGGGTTGTTTCTACTGTTTGGCTATTGTAAATGACATTGCCATGAACGTTCTTTTCATGTGTTCTTTTTTAATATGTGTCAGGTGGAAAAAGTAATATATTTTCAGCTTAAAGAAAATTGATTATAGTCGTATTTTAAGTTAATTTAAGTGAGTACATGAGAAATTTGTTATAAAGTCACACATTAAATATTGGAAAAGATTCTGAAATGATTATAATTTCTTTCGCTCTAAGCATTAAGTATAAGTAAATTGGGCCATAGTTTGTGGTAGTTTAAACAAATAGTATACATATAGTTATATAGATATAATATAGATATAGGATCTAATGTAGTAGCTCTGTTTTACTTTATTAGCACATTTATTGTTTTCTATTATGTCATGTTTTTTATAACCATTTTACTGATGAAGAAACTAAGAGTTAGAGGGATTGAGTCATTTGAACAAGGTTATTTAGCAAGTTGAATTTAGAGATCAGACCAACCTGTATACTTAGCAGTTGCAACTTAAAGAAAACAAAGTGAAAAGTGAAATCAGGATATTTTCTTGAATGTGTCCAGCCATTTAAGTGGAAAATTTGTCAGACTTGCTTTCAGAAATTATCAGATATTCTTTTGACTTTTAACCAAGAACTGATTTAGCACAGGGAATGTTATGTTTTAAAGTGCCCAAAATGTTATTGCATCTTCTCACAATTCATCTTTCAAAAGGCAGCCATAGAATATTCTAACTTTGAGAATTTTACTTTGAGTAATTCTTCATCTATTGGGCTGTTGTTAATGAATGGTATATTTCTCATCTGTTAATATTGTGGATAATTGAACCTTATCCTTTAATGTGCCATAATTTGTTCTGTAGGAATGTTTTATAAGAATCTTCTAAAATCTGAAATTTACCCTTCTGTTTTCCTAAGCAGGACAAACTGAGTATAATTAAAATTTTTATTTTGTTTTGTTGGCCTAGAGTTGTCATTGTGAACATGAGTCATTTCACAGAATTTATGTGATTTCCTCAGAGACTGTTGTGCTGTGTAGGACTGTTCTAAATTGTACTAGACTGATAAGCTTTTATGTCCTGGGTACTACTTGTGATGTGTTTTTTTGTTTTGTTTTGTTTCGTCTTGTTTTGTTTTGCCTTTGTTAGGTAATTCTTGTCTTTTGCTATCAATGCGTTAATGTCACTCTAATATTAAGATAAGCATTTGCCTAACATTATGGTTTGCTAGGTGAGAGCTTAAAGATGGTTCTGCCCCATCTTCTAACTAGGGACATAGAATGTATGGCAGCTCTTAAAATTTTATATTGAAGTCTGCAACTAGGCTAGTCACTTTGTTTCAGGGGACTGAGATTATTTTAGAACTAATTTCTGGATGATTGAAATGAAACATAGATTGCATATATTGGTGTATTCTTATTTGCGGAATAAAAATTATCATGTACATGTTTTTTTTTTTTTTAACAAAACAGTGATATTGAAACTGGATTTACTTAAGGATTCCTTCAAATGGAGTTACTTAAGGATTCCTTCAAATAAGAAGTCTAATGGACTTAAGTGGTTGTTTTTCTATTATAAAATATTTGATATGCTGGGCAATGAAATAAAAACAATGTATTAGGTGTCACTACCCATTGAAAATGGCAGTCATAAAGATTAAACCACCTTCAAAATGATAGCTTTTTGAAGGAAAATATAGAAATAACATGGATTTGGTTTCATGAAAACATTTAAGTGCTTCAGGAAAACATTCATTTAAAAGTGAAATGCATTTGACTGCTTCCCCAATTATAAACTATTGAATATGAATTAAAAAATACTGTGGAGGGGTGTGTTTGTTTTTAGATGAAGGAGATATGGAAAGATAGACAATTGCTATCCTAGGACAATAGGCATAAATATGATGATTTCCTAGTGAGATTTTTTTTTAATGTGAAAATTTATTTGCCCTTAAACTTACTAAGTCAACAAATTTTACATACGCATTTAGGGAAATAAAAGAGTTTCATGTAGTTAGTTTTTTTGCAATGAGAACATGTTTGAGAATTTCCTTATGAACAAAATATCTTGGAGCCCCAAAGAGAGGAATAGCTTTTTCTAGGATACATCTGAGATCCATATGTGGTGGAAGTGCAAAATGACACAATTCCCATAAATTGGCAATTTCCAGAAAAAGATCAGTGTATTTACTCATTTGTCTCAGTACCAATTCTGGGAATTACAGATATACTTGTGTACTTATAAAATAAAATGTATGGAGTTTTCATTGCTCCTTTATTTATTTATTTTATTTTTTTTTGTAGTAGCAAAAGATTGTTAACATCCCTACTGCCTACTAGTAGGGTACTTGTTAAATAAACTGTGCATACCGATACAATGAGATACTCTACAGCTGTAAAAAAGAATGTTCTCTATAAGCGTATTTGGAAAGTTTTCAAACATACATCATTATATGAAAAGAGCAGAGTTCAAAGAGTGTATAGTAGACTACTTTTCGTGTAAAAGGGAAGGGAATAAAAATATATTTTTAGATTTGCTTACGTTTACATAAAGAAAACCTGAAAGGGTATACAAAATTTAAATCCTGTATACCAGTAGGTAAGGACAATAGTAGATGAGACTTTTAGTTTGTTTTAATTTTTGAATATGTGACTATGTTGCTAGTTAAAAATAGTTTTATTTTACTTGTAAATCAAGTGAGAAAGAAAGGGCAAGCCTACCATATTTTCCACAAAATTAGCCAATTTTAATCTTTTATCCCCAGAACCTGGCAGATAGTAAGCACTGGATAAGTATTTGTTATACAAAATAAAATGAACTCTCTAATCTTTTGATGATCTCTTTTAGCTTATTTCTTAAAGCATTTTTCAATGTGAGAAAAACAGCATTGTAAATTTGTTGATTCCAGTATAGAAATAAAGGAAAATATTTAAGTGGGAGATAATAAGTTACATAGTTTAGTTTATTATCATGTTATGAAGTTTCATTTAATTGATATGATATTGATATTAAAGTATGAATTATATTTTCTTTATCTTCATGGAAAAGTAGAAGTTTTCAAGAGATTCCTATTAGGTAATAAGCTTTTATAACAAAAGCTTATGAAATTTGAGGGCAAGGAGGGGAAATGGCAAACATTTTTTATACTGTCTTTTCTTCTGTGCTACTTTAGTTTCCCTTAGAAGGACAAAATTTCAGTCCTAAGACTATGTATTAGAATCTCTGTTATAATAGCAGCAACAGAAGCTACTCCTGACGCAAAGGCCAGATATCTCTGAAAATATGGTTTTATAGATTGGGGAATGAGGGGAGGATAATAGGGTAAGTGGCTGTTGCTCCTCCCTTTATAAGAGTCCATGAACTTATCTCAGCTACTGAGTTGAAAATTTGATTATTCAAATAAGCAGTAACAGAACCCTTAGTTTTTTTCTTTAGATAATATATATGTCAACTCCTAGAGTTCTTATAACAAGGATTTTGACTACCTTTGTATGTCTGTGCATTTGTGTATAAAACTGCCTTTTTAAAGAAAGCTGTATGTACAGAAAAGTGCACATATTATAAGTGGATGGCTCAATAAACTTTTTAGAAGCCAAATACACTGATGTAAGTAAGCAGCACCCAGATAAAGAAAAAGAACATTATCAGCACTCTAGAAGACACCTTCATGTTCTCTTCCAGTTCACTATTTCTCTCCCTGCACTAGGATAAGCACTACCCTGACTTTTCAATAGCATAGTTAGTTTTGCTTGTCTTTGTGTTTTGTATATAGAATTTACAGTTTATATATGTTTAGTTTCCTTTGCTCAACTTTATCTTTGAAATTCATCTACATTGTTGCATATAGTTGTACTTTGTTAATTTTCATTGCTGCATATCGTTATATGACTATATCACAACTACTTTTATCCATTTTGTCAATGGCCATTTGGGTGATTTTCATTTAACACTACTATAAATGTTCTAATACCTATTTCTTGATTAATATATTGCATGTTTCTTTGGAGGATCTAGGAGCAAAATTACTGGATCATGAATATATATGGATGTCCAACTTTAATTAATATTGCCAGTTTTGTAATGGTTATACTAGTTTATATGAGAGTTCTAGTTGCTCCACGTCTTTACCAACACTCATTGTTTTCTCTACTTCTATTTTTCAAATTCTGGTGTATACAAAATAGTAAACTACTAATTTTTATTTTCTAGTTCCCTGACAATTAATGAAGTTTAACACTTTTTCATGTGTATATTGCCTATTTCATTCTCTTTTGTGAAGCGCTTTTTTGCTTGCCCACTTTTTTGTTGTTTTATAGATGTTCTTTATATATTTGGAATATGAGTCCTTCATTGAATATATGTATTGCAAACATTTCTCCTATTTGAGGTTTGCCCTTTCATTCTATTAATAGCACTTTTGATGAACAGATGTTTATGACTTTAGTCTCATTTGTTATTTATGTGTACTGTTTTTCACATCTTGTTTAAGAAATATTTGTCTACTCCAAGGATGTTCTGTGTTTTTCTCTAAAAATATTATTGTTTTACCTTTTAGATCTGTAATTTTAGACTGTGTTTTTATGCTAGGAAATTTTGCTCTGCTTTTTAGACTCAAGAATCTATATCTCTAGACAGACAAAGGTAGCGAATTTATGATAATCACCATAATTATGCACTTTTTACAAAATAGCCCTTAAGAAAACAGTGTGGTTACCTGTTTGCCTCAACTGCAGCTTTAAAGTACTGCTTTATTTTGTTTGCCTTGAAGGAGAGTCTACTAAGATTATTCAGGGAACAATTTCGAGGTGGTAAAATAAATGCTATCATTTAATATTTTTAACATACTATTATTCATAAAAATGTTTAGCTATGAAATAACAATTTGGTGAAGTATTTACAGTTATCTCATTTGGGTATAGTTCACTTTGTTAGGTTCACGATATTTAATTGAGGGAAAAATTAGGTTTTAACTTTATCACCAAAGCAATATGAATTGCTCCTATTATATTTGAGAATTATTTTGATAATCATCTTTTTAATTATTTTGATATTAAGGAGGTTTTTTTGTGAACATTCATTGATTACAAGTTATGAATATTTATAAGGCCTTCAGTGATAATTCATATTATTGAAAAACATTTGAGAGATATGTTCTGATTATGTGCTGTTATTTATATTGCAGAAAGTGTTTTTATATACTCTGGTATTTTATTTTAATCTTGGCAATTTATATTATTAACTTCATGATTATTACTTAATTTTACATTTATATTTCTTAATAGAGTAATTGCTTATTTAAAAATGTATTTTGTATCTGATCACAGTGCTGAAATTAAAGAAAGGCGATTGACTCTTAACTAAGCACTTAGATATGTTTCACTGTCATCTAAATTTTTTAGTTTAAAGCATCAAATTAAATAATATTTTATCCTGCTTTTATTTTAAGTCATGCATTTATAAACTGAAATTCAGATAAAAGATAGTTTCAAAATAAATTCAGTATATTACTTATGAGTGGAGCAACACATTAGCATTGGGTTCACAATAGATCATATCGCTTTTATTCCATCTTACAAGCTTAGCAGCACAAACAGAATAATCAACATATTATTTGGCTGTCATCTGCTGAACAGAAACCAGAGATCACAAGGAGGTTTTCCCTAGCTGTGGTGATGGCCTTTTTGTTCCAAGCCCCCATCTGGGAGGGCCATGGTGTGTTATCATATGGAACGCGGGGTTTTCTGTAATCTGCTTAGCTGCACTGCAGTTTGAATCTTCATTCCATGTTTGTGTAATTTATAATTTTAATGAGACCATGGCTCTTGTGGGCTTTGAAATATATTAAAAGCTCTTTTGTGCATATGCTTTTGTTCTTGCTTAATAGGCTCAGTGTATTTAAAACTGATGAATTTTTATTCATGAATTTGGATGTCTGGGGATTAACTTAGACTGAATATCATTGCTCTCATATATTGATGGTTAGAAAGTTTTTTTTATTGTTATTATTCTGTTTGTTGTGTGTGTGTATGTATGTGATACTTGTAACCAGAAATGGAAAGAAATACATAATTTTAAAAGGCTAGGGGAAAGTGGCATGACTAGGCCATAATGAACTAATTTAGATATTATCCATCTTATTTATTGATACTCATATTTTGTCTTTAGCCTAAGTATTTTAGATAAATATTATAAAGGAATAATTATGAAAAAGCAATTTTTAAATACTTTACATACTGTTGTCTATATCGAAATAATATTCCGATATATGACAAAGGTAGACTTTGTAATTTAATTGTATAATATCAATTGTCTGTGGTCATACTAAATCTGCCATTAATTTTTTTGAACTAAATGAGGTATATGTTTTATATTTTAACTATATTTTTCCTTGTTTCTATAAAACTTTATTACTGGTTTTTTTTTGACCCTCACTGATGAGTATAACAAAAGACTAATGGAAAAGCAGCTTTTTAATGATTTATAAAAATGACTTTTTCCTTTTGCTAAAATTCTTAAATATACTAAATACTTCAGGTCTCCGTAGTTATTATGATGTATTTTTAAAATTTGAGTATAAATAGTTATATAGCACCTTAGGAAAAACATGGCCCTTGCTAGATCCAGACATGTCTTTTAAAGTTGCTATTTATTGGAGTCATTGAGGAGTGCCACACAGACCTTGCTAGTCTTTTATGAAGTTTTCCAAGATGTATTTTTAAAAACCTACACTTCCTGGATTAAAGCATTTTTGTGACTATAAAACATCATTCTCTTTTTGGTACATGATATTCAGCAATTTGGTTGGTCCCTTCTTCTCCTCACTACCTTTAAGCTAGAAATATGAAGTAGTTGCTAAAATGACCGTTTTGTTCTTTCTTTACTAAATTTGTCTATTAGCTTCAGCATTGGAATGCTTGTTCTTCCATAATAGCCCTCTGCTTTTATTAGTTGTACAATTTTAGTTAGCTTAAGAATATGTTATTGAATATGTGTTATCTGCTAAAGCAGTGCTGTTCAATAGTGTACATGTATGTATTTTATTTAACCCACTATATCTAAAATAATGTTTTCAACATGTAACAATATAAAATATTTTATTTTTGTATTAAGTCCTCAAAGTCCAGTGTATATTTTATACTTAACAATACATCTCAATTTAGACTGGTCACATTTCAGGTGCTCAGTAGGCATAAATGACTGGTGACTACTTCATTGAACAATATAGCTCTAAAGTATATATAAATATATAAAGGATAATATATAAACAAATGCATATATTTTTGCATTTTTCATTATATTTTAGTAATATTCTAATCAAGGTATCTGAGTATTCATTTTCACTTTGTAGTTGAAGTTACACACAGTGTTTTTTATAGCTCCACCACTGATACTTTGGTGTATATCTGCTTGATTAATACACAAAATCAGAATTATGTCGCCTGACTCCTGAGTACTTACCAGATATCGTATAGACATGCTTAAAGATATTATGATGATAAGGCGATAATGGCTAATATAATGGATGTGGTATGTTCCTCAGCAGTTGTGGGCAAGTTAAACTTGTTAAATAAACCATATTTCAAGTATACCAAGGAGCTTAGTTTTACAAGAATCTCATGGCAAATCTTAATACTTTTTTTAAATACAAAGTTGAGAATTTCTCTTCACATTCTTAGAATTTTTCTGTATAGGTATTTGTGTGACTGTATATGAATCCCTTTTCATATGAATTTGCTTAGAGCTAGTGTAAGTTTAAAATTAGAAAAAACAGCTGAACATAAAGTAGTGCTTTTTAAAATAGCTCTAGGATGCTATACATTTTAAATGCTCTGTATACATTCAAATAGAAGAAGTTACTTCACCAAGTACTTTAAAAACATATAGTTAAGAACTACAAAACCGTGAATTATAATTGATTTGAATTGATTCAGGTATCTTAAAGTAAAAATGACTGAGGTGATTTGTATAAAATACCGTGGTACTTTATGAAAAGTAGAGAAATTCTTATGTGTAATTGACATTCTTGCTCAAGTATGCTTTAGAGAGAAAATTATATGTTCATGAGATCTCTGAATTTTTTATATTTTCAAAATTTTGAGGGAAATGAACTAATTTTTATGTATTCTATCTTTTATGTAGATATTGGCTGATGTTTGTATTCTTTTACCAAATTTTTATTGACTTCTGTCTGTGACTTCTGCATTTAAAGTGTTGGCACAAAATGTTAAACAATTTTTACAGATTTCCTTATTTTTTTTTGGGAGATGAAAATCCATCCAATTGATTTCCTAATTTTATTATGTACACAGTGAATTGTAATCCAAGATTACAGCAAACAAGATGTTAATTTCGAGCCATAATCTATGTACATTTCAATTACAGAGCATGATTGTTATAGAAGCACAGAATAAAAAGGAATAACATTTGTGCTATCCTCACAGGAGCTGTCAATAAAAGATGTAATAGGGGATTTAGGAATCTGGAAATGGCCAACTAATTTATGTGAATCTATTTTATTTCAGCTAGAAAGACCAAGCTCTTTTTCGTCTGCACTGCATATTGCAGAGCACAGGCTGTCTATAGAAAACCAGGCGGCTGCATATGGATAGTCCCTTGATATCATTCACTTGCTGTGTAATCTTATTATGCAAAGTTCTAATCTTCACCTAGAATGAATGCCTCTGGGTCAGAATATAGTCATATCAGGGTTTTTGAGGTCATGTTTTGTGATCCTTAGCTTATTCTTCTAAGTAGGGCTGGGATTTAAAGGGTATTCCCCAGACACTGGCAAAGATAGACAGCAGAACCTGCTGCCTTTTTGGAAGACAAGACCAACATGAGGTCCCTGGTAGGATTAAACTTGATTTGTAGCTGTAGGATTTTTTAACAGATGTATTATTGGACAGGGAATAGGGGGCCACCAGCACAGCAAAATTGAATCACGACTGGCATTCTCAGGGAGTTTGCTGCCTGCTAAAACAGCAGCTGCATGTGGATTTGACTTCTTTCAGGTGAAGCGACTTCCAGTCATTTGGAAAGGATGGGATGAAAAGGAACCTTGGTGATAATTTTGATGTCTGCAAGATTTAGTACCAGTGTAATGGGATTATCGGTAACACCTTCACTGCAGAAAAAGCCACCTGGCGCTATAACTGGCAGCAACTGGGAACTAATCCTTTCCCATCTCTTGGATGTCATTCATGAAGCTCAAAGCGATTTCTATCCTGCTAACTGTGATTAATTTTATAAACAACAACAAAAAATCAGGTGATCAAAGCAAAGAATATGCTTTTTATTAATTATTTAAAATATGTAGCCTTATAGGCTACTTATTATGTATGACATATAAACCATAAACTATATATGACTTAAAATTTACTAAAGTGTTCAAGTAGAAAAATTGATTAATAATGTCTTTTATACTTTTTTCAGTTGAGTGATGTAATGTATTTGCTGTTGGTGAAGATTTATATTTTGGATTAAGTGTGAATTTAAATATGTTACTGTTCTTTTTGATATAAGGCCATTATCAAGAAATTTAAGTGTTTATAGGTATAAGGAATTGTAATTTGTTTTGTTGTACATTTTATCTGCTTATGACTGTTTTGATTCCTGCCGATTAAATGTTTTAATGATATAAGAATAGACATATTTTTGATAATTAAGGTAATGCTAGCTCACACTGCTAATGAAAAGGGCTCTTTCTTTGTGAAAGTATATGATCTTAATATGTAAAAGTCCTAAAATAGTTAATACTGAATAGACTTGTTTTTTTAAATCAGAAATTCTTAGAGTATTTCTTTAGCACATGGGGGTTTAGTATTTGCTCTAGAATCATGTATTAGTTAATTGAAGTTTATTTTTTTAAGCATTTCAACTAAAAACTTTATCAAGCACTTTGTTTAGAGGTGTTAATTATTTTAATATTCTTCTCTTACACGTCCAGAATAAACTGAGAGAAAATGAAGTGAAATTATCCCATCAGTCACCCAAACAGTATGCAACATAACTGCCAAGACTAGAAGAGATAATTAGTGTTGTCAGTGTTATGATCCTAGAGTACTTACTTTTAAAATACTTATTCATAGAACTTGATTTTTACCTTATGTTTTTTGATTTAGTAGCTTTGTGTTTTAAAAAAACAGATTAGAAAACCTTAATGTTTTTAAACTCTACTAACTAAATATAGGTGGCTAAAATACTTTTTGAAATTGTAGGAACTAAAATGTAATCATCCATTATGTATAATATATTGATTTACTTGAAACCTTTGTTTACATATAGTACATTTTATTTTCCATTTGAGAAAAATCAATAAATATAGTAAATTTATGTAGAGATCTTGGTCAAACCTACCTAGCAAATTTTGTCATTTTTCATGAATTTTGTTTTAACTGGATTCAAGCTACTCCAAAAATGTGTTTCTTTCTTTTGCTGTTAAATGAGACAGCTTAATATTTCTACTGAATTGCATTTTATTGGTTTATAAAGGACTTCTTTAGCATTCTATTTGTTTTTACTATTGGACAAGCTGTTTATTTGAAAATTCTACTATCCTGGTGAAAAGATCTAGCTGTGAAATGAGTGATCTAAAATTTTTTCTTATCCTGATAATATAATTACTTTTATTTTAAATATAAAATATTTGGTTTATGTTTAATTTCAAAATATTTTGTCAGGTGTTGTATTTTCTTAGGGTAACTTTGTAAGATAGTTAATAATATTATGTAATTAGTTTTTAAAAGTAGTTTTCTTTACAGACAAAATTTTTCTCAAAGCTTTTATTAAACATGGTCATTGTTTACTTTTCTGCCTTTTAATTCAGCTGGTTACTGAATGGCTCTTGAGAGTTTGTATTTTTTTCCTTCACCATACAGGGCATTATTCCTGTTTGATTAGAGATGGTTTTTCTTTTGGAAAGTCCCAAATAAACTCATCTTAATTAACTTCACTGTAAACATATGAGGACTTCTCAATGATATACATTGTTTTCAGCTAGATATAGGTTACTTGAATTTAATATCTTATTGATAACTTATAAAACTTTGGCTTATCTTTAAAAGCTACAATACTAACTTAATTACACAAGTAACCTATAATGATGTCCTTAAGAATTAAGGAAGGTATTTTTAGAGATAAGAGAAAGAGATATAGGGTGAGAGAAATGAGAAGAAGAAATTTTTTTAAAAAGATTAAGTCAGGCGTAACAAAAGCAGAATATGAATCATAGGAATTCTTGATTATTCAAGAGATAAATTCTTTTTTTCTCTTTTGGTAATTTATGAGATTTAGTATTGTACTAAAGGACTGTGCGTGAACTGTAGACTGGCACAATGACAGGTAGTCAGTGATAATGCTAAATGATATTTCTTCCATTTGAATGCATATCCTTCAACTATAACTATTGCTTGTACAATTTGTATATTGTTCTGAAATAGATGGATTATATAGCCATTGGGGGATTATTAGTGGATGAATGAGATGGTTTTGGTATTTCATTGTTTGGAAGCCGGCACTTGATTATATTAAAAGTATCGACTTCTTATGCTATAGAAACATAAAATGAGTTTATTTTTATATAAAATGAACTTCAGAAAATAACATTGGCTTTTTAGAAATAACTGAAATGTTAGCATTATAAAGTTTATTTGATGAAAATTTATAGAATTATCTCAAAGTTAACATTCAGTTTAAAAACAATGACTGGTTAAATTTTGTCAAGTTTTTGAAAATACTGAAACAGATAACAACACAAAGTCCTTTGCTGGGCTTCCTTTCTGGGAGCTTATTAAAACTACATATTCTGCAGCCTTGTTCTCACAGATTGTCATTCTTTAGCTCTAATATGAGAATCTGGGCATTTAGATTTGAATTAGGTTCTCAGGTTATTTTGATGCTGCAGTCAGACTTAAAACAGTATTTACTGCTTTAAACCTTAAAGTGATGGCAGTTATTTCCTCTGGCAATGAATCAAAATAAATAGGTTTAAATAAAATCTTCATAGATTATGGGGATCAGAGCTCCTTGAATCTGCGGTTCTAGAAAATGAGAAATACCCTCTGCAGAAATCTTACAGTAGATTTAACATTATAGATTTGAACAATTCATGAGCAGCATAGACGATGATTTTCAAATGGCAGGAATTTGAATTACTTTGATAGAGAGGCTGCTGTGTGAGTGAATTATTTAGCTATTGAGCAGAGTACATCACTCAGCATCCATGTCTTAATGAGTCTTTGTTGTTTTTTCCTAGTCACAATAACTTCCATTCAGGGTCTGAAATGGACTTATATCTTTCAGTTACTTTAAATCATTATATGAAAAAAATTATTTTGTGTAGGTAAAATCACAGGTGTCAGGAAAGTCTGTTGTTTTTTCTTGTCCAAATGAAGGTATGTAGCAAAAGTATAATGTTGGGATTTGCCTTCTACTTCACATCTACTTCTCACCTTTTCTTAATGTGAACACTTCTTTAAATGTTAATATATTCACTAACTGTTCCTCTTATTGAAACAAAACAAATTTATGATATTAATCTCTTTGGCCACTTATAATTTAATGCATTTCTGTGAACAAGTAGTCTCAATTAACATTGATATTTTACATTTTTCCCCCTATTTCTGAAAAAAGTGCTCTGTCTTCTTTCAGAAGGAAATTTACACCTGAACCATCAGGTGAATGTTTCCTTCGTGTCTGAAATCACTCAGCCTGCTTCTGTGGTTAGGTCTAAATCATGATCTTAGGCTTGTGCCCCTATTTGAGACTTTGAAGAATGGAAGAATCTCTAGCTTCTTTTCAGTTCTAGAGTTTACTCTGCTTCATGTTTTTAGCTAGTTTTAACATTAGTTCAACCTTTCTCTTTCCCATGCTCCTTTTATACTTTCCTTTTTTTTTAAATTGAGTGGCAGTAGAGCATAGTAGCAGGCTTTATTTAGAGCCTAACTACCTCATTTTGAATTCTGGTTCTGCTGCTTAGAAGCTGTGCGATTTTGAATTGTTCCTTAACCTCTCTGTCCCTTGGGTTTTTTTTTTATCTGTAAATGAGATACTTAAGTTCTCATAAGGTTAGTTTAAGAATGAAATGAGTTAATGTAATTAGAACAGTGCTTGGCACATAGCAAAAATTACTATTTAAGTATTTGCTGTTACTGTTGCTATTGTTATTTTGGTTGGTATTTTATGTATATTGAAAGAAGCCATTATATTACCTACATCCCAAATTGTTTTTTCTAACTTTATGTTATAGGAAGATATCTTTTTATCTATAATGTAGGTAACTGTTAGAAGTAGATATCAACTTTGCTTCCTTATGCCAGCATTATATGGAATTTTACTCTATTTGAAACAGAGCTTCTTAAAAGTTTTCTGGGTGAATTATTGTACACTTCTTTTTTATATTATGTGATAAGTCACAGCTTTTAAGTTTGTTTTTCTTTTCCTCTAGTTTTCTATTATTTGATCGAGACCATAGGCTCCCCTTTATAAGAATTATTTCTATACATTAATGACTCAGTTTTTAAAAAATGTCAGTGTGATAGGGAATAAAAAGTAACAAATTCTGTTTCCTGGGTAGAGTAAGAATTCATTGACATTTGGGTTGTCTATAGTTTTGGGATATTATGAATATAACTGCTATGAGTATTCTTTTATGTATCTTTTGGTGAACATAAACACTTTTTTTCTGTGGCATATGTACTGGAGTAGTACTGCTGAACCATAGGGTATGTATTAGATTATTAGATACTGCCAAACAGTCTTCAAAAGTGGTTGAGTAACTTCATCCCTTCACCAGCAGTGATTAAGAGGTCTAGTGGCTCCATATCTTTTTCAGCTCTTCATATTATTTCATTCTAATTTTAGCCACTATGGTGGTTTTATGGTAGTGTCTCTGTGGCAAACGATGATGAGATTTCATATTCTCATCAACAATATGGATATCTTCCTTTGTGAAATCTCTAAGTTTTTAGCTTAATTTCTGTTGTCTTTTTAAAAATGATATGATAGAATTCTCTATATATTCTAGATGTGCCTTGCCAGGTATATACCTATTTAGATATCACTATATCTATCTAGATAAATATAGATATTTTCTCCCAGTCTTTGGATAGCCTTTGTTTTTATTTTTAAAGATGTTTTTCATATACAGAAGTTTTTAATATAATCAAATTGATCTTTTAGGGTTAGTGTTTTTGTGTTATGTTTAAGAAATATTAGCTTAGTAATGAAAATAATCTCCAATTTCTTCTAAAAGTTTTATTGCTTTACCATTTTATTTATATCTATAATCCATTTCAAATTAATTTTTGTATTTGGTGAGGTTATGGGTCAAGGGTTTTTTTTTTTTTCCAGTACGTACCTAGTTGACCAAACACCATTTACTGAAAGACAATCCTTTTCCCACTGAATTGGGCTAAAACCTTTGTTGTAAATCAGATAGCCATATATGTATATATGTGTTGGTCTGTTTCTTGATTTTGTTCCATTAGTGTTTGTCTAGAATTTCCCCAATATAATACTGTCTTACTTACTGTAAGCTTCTCTGAATATTGATATCTGAAATGAGTTCCTCCAGGTTTGTTTTTCTTATTGTTTGCCTTGACTGTTCTAGGTCTTTTGCATTTCCATACACATTTTACAATGATCTTGCTATTTTCTAGTGAAACAAGAATAGACCACTGGAATTGCATTGACTCTATAGACTAATTTGAGGAAGAATTGATAACGGAAAATTCTTCCAATCCAAAAATGTAGTATATCTTTCCAACTGTTTAGGACTTATCTCTCAGCATGTAAAGATCTTACACATTTCCTGCAATTTTGTCTTAAGTATTTGATATTTTTTGGCGCTTATATATATTATTTTAAAATTTCATTTTCTAATTGGTTTTGCCAGTATATAGAAATTCAGTTAATTTTTGCCTACTGATTATATATCAAGAAGCACTAATTCATATTTATTATTTTTCTCTGTAGAGAAATTTCCTATGTTTATGATGATCTTTTAACTTTTTCTTCACAGTTATCTTTTTTTAGTGAATTGATATATTTTATCCAGGTTTTGTAATTGTTTTATCGTTTTCACCAAGAAGGCTTCATCTGACATATGAACTACTCTGTCAAAACTGTCTTTGAAGCCCTCCTCTTGTCTTCAGTCATCTCTCTCTTTCCCTCCTCTCATCAGTAGTCTCTCCTCATCATTAGCCTGCCTCCCTATGGGATTGTTAACATTGCCTCTCAAGCATGTGCTGCTGTGTTTTTATATTTAAGAAACATGCTCAATACTATACTCTTCCTGTTACTCTATTACAGTGGTTTTTAACTGAGGGCAGGTTTGCCTCCCAGGTGACATTTGGCGATGTCTGGAGACATTTTAGTTCGTCACAACTGGGAAAGGGGTAGTACTGGCATCTGGAAGCCAGGGATGCTGCTAAAATCTCATATAAGATAAGAAAAGATAAATTAAAAGATAAGATAAGATGAGATAGGATAGGATGGGATAGGATAGAGGGTTAAATCTTGCATAAGATAGCTGCTTACAACAAAGAATTGTCTGGCTCCTCCTGAGGATGGAAACCCCTACCTCTACTGTTTAGCTTGCCTTCATAGAGTTTTCCAAAGAGCTGACTGTATATGTTGTCTCCTTTTCCAAATCTCCCTTTTATACTTTTTAAAAAGTTTACATTTTTTTTCAGGAATTACTCAGCTGATTTTTTTAATGGTCAAATAGTACTACAAAGCTTATAAAGAAAACAGTAATATTCTCCCAGCATCCCATGTATTTAATTGCATAGTGTTGGCCAGTTAGATAATGATGAAATGAAGGTACCTTTTCCTGGATAAAAAGAAAAAATTAGTAGAGGGTAAACTCTTGATGCTTATTCTTTCTCCCTGCCTGTAAGTTGGGTGTAGCAGTTAGTGTTGTTAGAAAATAAACCCCTTGTTTAAATTCCTGTGTTGTTAGTTTTCTCATTTTCAGTAGAATATAATACTCACTGAGATAGGCATTATCTTTTCATGACTTTCCATGTGTGAGACTTTCAGATCCAGAGCTCCCGTGTCATACATGTCCACTTGGATATCTCACAAACATATCAGATTTAACATGATCAAAATTGGACCCTTTGTTTTCTACCCCAGATGTGGGTATGAGTAGAACTATGTGGATAGATCTCCATTTACCCAGTTACTCAATCCAGAAACTTGAGGGTCATCCTGTTCTTTCCTTTTTCTTGCCATTGAATTTGATTCCTAAGTTTCTCAATCCATCCATTTATCTCCATCACCACTGCCAGCACTGTGGTTGTCTAGCCTAACTGTCCGTCCAATAAACTGTAAGCTCTATAAGGACAGGTATCATGTTCACTGTTGTATTTCCGGGGCAGAATACAGTATCTGGCAAGTGGTATATTGTATCACTGGGGTCCTTATGGAAAACAGTTGACACTCTCAAATTAGGATAATTCAAGAACAACTTATTTACTGAAACTAATTACAAAGTTATGTGCACCTTTTATCTGTATTAACAGTATCTTCTTGCTAAGTGCCATGTTTCCTCTTGTTTTATAATATATCTTCTAACATCAGATAAACTCATTTTTATTTTAGTTTTAATATGTAATATCCATTTCACTACTTTTTAAGATTCATTCTCATAGATCACATTTTCAAAGCTAATCTTTATGACTTACCCCCACTTTTTCTCTAATTTTATAGTTGGAGCAAAGCAGTTTTTAGACAACCTAATTAACTTTATAGATAATATTTATGCTACAGTTATTTTTGTTATTCTGCTTAAGAGTTTGTTTGAATTATTAGAGCTTCAGTTATAAAGTGTTTTTATTTTAAAATAGTATTTTTATTTATTGAATTCTAAAAATTATTCATTTTTAAAGTTCATCAGTTATTACTTTAGGCCATAGTCCTACTGATGGGATGAGTTACTTTTCATATTACCTGAAAGATATAACGAGAATACATTTTCATGTTACTGAGAATTAATTTCTTCAGTGCCTGTGACATTAACATGTTTTTTCATTAACCAAGAACCTCGGTGGTCTTCTGTTCATTATTTTGAGCACAATAACCATTCTGTCATATTGGAAATATGGAAGGTATAGGGGATTTGAGTTCAGTAGTCATTCATTAAATCAGGCAGACAAGCCTTCTGTTTACTATCTTCCTCGGTAGGCTCTGAGGATTCAAGAATGAATAATGCACAGTCACTGCCTGTAGACATACAAATATAGTATGTAATAAGGGAAAAGATATAAATGATATAGTGTGGTAAGTATTTTAATCAATGTGTGTTTAAGGTCAGTGAATGACACAAAGCAGAAGTAATATTTCTTGGGGGATGGTGTCTGGGAAGACTTGATAGGGGAATAGACATAGTAAACGTGAAATAGGTGAATGAACTGATAAGTAAAAAACACTAATAAAAATATAGTCCCGCACTGTGGGCTTAAAAATTCTTTTCTTTAAAGGTAAGTTAGTAAGAAACTTAGACACTTGAAAATACAACTGATGTTATTAGGTCATACAGTATATGCTGATTGCCAAGTGAATGATACAGTAACTAGCATTTTTTGTGTACTCTGCTACACAGACACATCTGATCATATAATCCTTACTTGCTCTCTAAGATAGGTATTGATATTAAGCCCATTTTACAGATAAAGACACTGAAACTTATAGAGGCAAAATAACCTCCTGAAGGCCACACAGCTAAAATGTGGTGGAGCCAGGACAGAATCTCAGATCAACTTTAGAAACAATGTTCTTAACCTTGAAAAAATGAACATTGAGAAATCTAGGACCCTGGAGAGAAACAAATCTTGCCTGTTGGGAGCATTTGGAAAAGAGTTACAAATTAGATAGATGGTGGGTATCATGAAGAATATGTGAGGTATGGGTGTTGGCATACATAAGTGTTCACTGGGCAAAGTTTACTTGAACAGACCATTATGATTGAGTAGTCAGTTCATGTAGGAGCATCAGGGAAGATCAGGTTGGAAGCTGAGGATGGGTAGGGAGTCATCTGTCAAGGGTCCTGAAAATGAATCTTAAGTAATTTGTGCTTGACTTGCAGATAGCTGTTGAAGTTATGAGAGCAGGGAAGTGATATGGGTGGGAGTTAGTGTAACATAATGGTTAAGTTCTTGACTCCATTTTCCAATTTTGTGATGTTCAACCTGTAAGTTTACTACTCTTAGACTCCTTTTTCTTATCTATAAAATGAGCATGGTAATAGTGTCTACCTTACAGAGGTTAATTTTTAAAGCTTGACAAGTAGCAAATTTCGAGCAAATATATTATTATTATTAATTACTGTTATGTTTTGGTAAATTTAATCTAAGAACAGTGCATAGTAGCCTTAGGCTACTAGTTGAGAAATGCTTGAAACACAGGTGTCATAAGTAAATAGAAAGGAAGGGACAGATGCTAGCACTATTTTAGATGATTATTAATATTTTAAATTTATATAGCTTTAAAAATACTTGATCTGGTTCTTCATGCTGTTTAATAGTATTCACGTTTCATTACTATATCAATAGTTAAGAGCTGACAACTGAATGTAACTTTATAATTTACAAAATACTTTGTATAAAATCACATGTTATTGAATTTGATTCTCAACCATTCTTTGAGATATTTCCATTTTATTAAAACTCAGAGAGGTTAAGTAATTTATTGACAATCACAAGTTAATAAAAGAACCAATTTAATACTTGAATTTCCTCATTCCTATTTTAGTGCTTTCTCCTTTATATCATGATAAGAACTGATGTATAGCAGGCAACAATATAAAAAACTATTATTAGTGCTTTGAAAGGGTTAATATCTTTTTATAAGTATCTTCCTTAATACCAGAAAATAAACAGGGTATGAAAGGGGACAGACAAGATCAGAGTCTACTAGTTATCTAACTCATATATAAACCTAGTGATATTTGAATATATTCTCCTCAGTAGATCAAAATATTAAGTGGCTATAATTTGCTATTTAAAATATTAGTAGAAATGAAAATAAGCTCTTGCTTTTCTGCATCAGAGTGTATTAGACATTTAGTACATTCTGGGTGATTGGAAAATATTTTACAATAGAGCTATTTCTTAAGTGTTTTAAAATAGTATTGTTCATGAAACTTTTTGAAATTTACCATCAGGCCAATGGTGGCAGAGTCTACATAGAACTATGCTTCGTCGTGCTCTGGGAAAAACCTTTCGACTTGTTGGCTATACTATTCAGTATGGCTGTATAGCTCATTGTGCTTTTGAATATGTTGGTGGTGTTGTCATGGTAAGTTTTTACATTCAACAAAATAATCACGTTAAATAGTACTTTTTTAAATTGTAGGAAATGTGTTTTTTCTTTATAATTGAAGTATTAATTTAATGAATGAAGTTTGACTGTTAAAATATAAAATCTTTCTAAAATTTTGGGATGTAAGAGAATGTGTTTATATTGGCATTGATATAAAATATAAGAACCATTATTTTAAATATGATTTGTATTATTTCTGACAGGGGCACAAGTGGCCCTATTAATAATTTTTTTGTTTTGTTTTTGTTTGTTTTTTTTAATCATATTTTGGATGCTACTTAATGTGTTCCGGGATGTTTTTGATGTTTTACACTTATTACACATGTAATCTTTATATTCTGTGAGATGAAACAGGTTCAGAAAGCTTAAGTAATTTGCTCTAAGTCCCATAGTAAGTAGACTTGGAATTCTAACAGTTATCTCCATTTTCAAAACTCCTACTCTTAACCACTGTGTCTGTCATTAAAACAAAAGATTGTTCTGCCTTGTGTCAATACTAAAATGTTAAGGCTGCCCCCTCCACCAGTGCTTTATCTTAATATTGCATTAAATCTATCAACCATGACTGTACTAATCTATTGTCATGTAAACGAAATAACTGATTGAATGTCCAGTCAGTGGGTTTTGTTGTGGTGCTGCTGTTTTTATCAGGTTGACCCTAACAGTTTCATAGTCATAAAACCTCGAGTTGAGCTGGAGTAATGCAGATAAATATATGTAACTGAAACCCCCTTCTTTGATTTTAAAAATTTACATTGGTACTTCCAGTGTGCTACAGAGTAGTAAACATAACCTTTCATTGTGTTCTTTACTTCTGACTAGGTAGGAAGTTTTGAGTAGAAACTTTTATTTATGTGTAAGTGGAGTAATGAGACTTGTGTTTAGATTTTTTAGGTGGCAATGATTGTTTATTACAGGTTGAAGTATATATGAATATTGTTTTAAGACATACCAATATGAAAGTATTAAAGTCCATTTCATAACACCAGTACTTTTCAGTAGAGAATATGTTGCCGCCACATCAATAAGTAAGCTATCTCTGGGAACAGAAAGAAAGGCATCAATCAACTCATCGAGAGAATAGCATACTACTTAATAAATCACCATCATGGACACTGGATGATATTTGACAACAGCAAGAAAATAAATCTGCCATTTATTTATCCAACATATATTTATTGAGTATCAATTTCATGCCAAGCACTGTACTTAACCTTGGTTAAACAGCAGGGAACACCCGAGACAAGGTCCTTGGCCTCGTGGAGCTAGGAGGATGACCATGCTGAGGATGGCCAAAATCTGGAAGCATAGATAATATTATTTTATTCATGTATTATAATGTGATATCAACAAACCATTTTTAATATATTTGCCTATATTTCCAGACTTGATGGCCACTGTAGAGCTGAACTTAACCTAAGAGCTGCCAGCTTATTATGATCATCCTCCAAGCTTGAAGAACCATTTGCTTGATTTTCTTTTTTTTAAGTCTGCTTGGATGATTGTATATTATATTAAAAAAGGTTTTCAAGCCAAATTACAAAATTACCTCTCTTTTCAGTGTTCTGGACCATCAATGGAACCTACTATTGAAAACTCAGCTGTTGTTTTTGCAGAAAATCTTAGTCGACATTTTTATAGTATCCAAAGGTAAATTTCTGTCATGATACATTACATTTATGGTGAAAGTGCATTCACATTGTATCTTTTCTGCAGTTTCTTCATTTTATCTTAAAAAATTCTTTTGTAAATAATAAAATTAATGTCCAGCTAGATAAAATTTTGACTCAAATATTTTCTCTCAGTTTGAGAAATTTTAATAGTTTCCCTAGCATGCATAGACTCTTGGGTCATTATGTTCCTTGCATAATGACCCAAAATAGACAGCTAGCCCTTTGATAATGTACATTCAAACCTACTTTACTTTTTTTGTGGGTAGGGGGATAGAATGTTTTGAGTCAAGAACTAGGAACTTAGGAACCACATTACATATCCAAATCATTGGTTTGAATTTAAAAATTTTAAATAATCCTGTATTTCTGTGTATGACTGACAGTCTTTCTATAGTCTATGATGCACACTTGCTGATTTTTAGACTCTAGCACTTTATGTAGCTGGGAGCCAGAAATCTTATCTGTTATGAGTCTCCTGGTTAATTAAGTTGAAAAACTCCTTAGAAAACATTGTTTGCCACAAAATTTTCTAAAATCTTATTTTCAATGTTGTTTCCAATCTTGTGCTACTGTTTATTCTACTAAACTTCAGGAGTATTATCCTTTCCGAATGGATGTATTAGTAATTTAATGTATTTCCTCTGATTCCCTAAAATTTTGAGTCCATTAGTTTTTCATAATTCTTATGAATTTATACCAGTTTTCATCTCTATTAACTCCAAATTTGACGCACTTGAGCTGGGCTCCTAAAACTCTTTTGACAAAAGTAGGTTTAGGCTCTTGTCTTTCATTATTGACCTTTTCTGTAGTCTGTTTCACATTCATCAGGAGTATAAAACTGTTCTTTGCATTTACTGAGCTTTCACCATCTTAGATTCTATAGATAGAAACTATCTCTTGGTCAAACTGAATGGTCTGGCATGGTCCCTGGGTAATTCTTCAGATCTTTTACCCATAATAACTTCAAGATACCTCATTAGTAGATATGGAGGTTAGAAAATAAAGCTTACACTACAGGTTGTGTTCTAGCTTCCCTTTCTTTCTAACTTACATCAAAATAACATAATGCAGTCTTTAAATTTATTGGCGATCTAGCCTCACTGTAGCATGAAGACAATCTTTTGCTTTCCATGTTAATGACATAATTTTACTTTCATAGTTCTTGATACCCTAACAAGGAGCTGAACTTGTTGGCTAAATTGGTTTTGAATGAATAGCTCAATATTGTCTCCTTTTTTGATAAATCATTTGCATTCAGATGCATAATACAAATAACCACATTCAGTAAATTAATTAAGATTCTTTGAAGGTTTCATTTTGTGTCCTATTCATTGAAGGGGACCCATTAAGTTGAAAGACAGCTCAAAATGTGGCATGTTTTTGAGACTACCAAAGTGACTTTACAACCAAGATAATCAGTTGGTAACTTCTAACTTTTGTTACTGTCTTGAGTATTCTTTTTCTTTTATCTGTAGCAAGAACTCAGATTTCAGGGGAAATCTCTGGCCCTTAGCAAGGGAAACTCTTGCTTGCTGCCTGCTTCTAAAGCTAGAAATAGTCATCCATTTTAGGATAAATGAAAGTCTGCATATATGATATCTAAAGCACATGGATCTCTTTTCAGTCAAATGCACAGAACGTCATACTTGAGACAATGGCAGTTTCATTACTATTTATTCTTTCAACAAAGTTAGTGAGCACCTAATTTATAAGATGTGCTGTACATTTATGTAGAGTGTTAAGATAAATGAGAATGACCTTTGGAAAAGTTTATAATCTAGTAGGTTAATATGGATGTTTATGACTACAAATGAGAAAGAAAAATTTAAGTCTTAGTTCTATTAAGTTCCGTTTTAAAACCCTTTTTGAAAGAGTTGAGAGTCCAAGGGTATGATTTTGATCTATGCTCTAATCATATGTCTCATTAGACCACCAGAAATATAGTCTACATTAATATTGTTTTCTATAAAAACATCTCGGCTGTATTATGACTTTTACGTTGCCATTCAAGTGCAGAGTTTGTTTTAAGGGTCACATGGATTATTTGTTAAAAAATTTAAGCTGAATAAAACACCCACAGAAAACATTTCTTTCCACAAAGCTAGCCAAAATCAACTTGTTAGTATGTTACAAACTTTGCAAACTTGTTCTTCTGAACAGTTCCATTGACATGGTTCCAGTTGGTTGGAAGTATAATAGCTTATCCATTTCAAAAAAGGACAGCCTTATATTGCCTCCAAATTAGAGAATTTAGTGTTCTAATAGCCTTCAACTCTTAGCAAGAATAGCCTCGAGAAATGACTGTTCTGAATACTGTTTCTTTATTTTTTGTAAAATCTCTGATGGTATCTTTTATTAAAAGAATGGTATCTTTTATTTCCTTATATAAGTATCCTTGTATATTCCTCATTGATATAGTTGTTAAGCAAAATTTTGTCATAGTTAGCAAACTAAATTTTATTAGTTAATGATTGCCATGTCATTAATCATAATTCATTTTTTGACTTGGCTACCAAAAGTTTAGAACTCATTTTAATTCTTATATATAGCAATAACTAGGTTTCAGATTTAACCATCATCTTTCTTTTATATTTATGGCTTTTGATATTATTGTGGTACTTACATCTTTTATTATAAGTAACATCAAACTTTTTCAGAAACTAGGTATAGATAATAAGTAAATATATTAAATCCTTTCAAATGTGTGTTAGTCTATGGAATTCACTTATTCATTTTACCAGAAGGAACATTTTGTTCTATTTGGTTGAGACATTAGTCCTACATTTTTATTTCCTTTCCACTTTTAAAGATCTTTTTTATTCTTCTAATACATATAAATTGTTACTTCCATGAAGCATGCCAATTTATTTAGTTTTTGTAGTATATGTTTGGGCAGCTTTTAATATTTAATTTGGTAGTGTCTTCTGATATTTCTTCTCAAATATCAGTCTTTTTGGCTATATTGTAAATTATCTTGGTTATGCAATTTGTATGCTGTAACTCCTCACTACTTTGAGCTCCAGGGAAACATAAATGATGTTTCTACCTTTTGAATGCTCTAGAATCCATCAGTACTACTGGCTGGACAGTAAAATTTACTTAGTTAATTTTGTGGTATTTACATGGAATTGCTTTTCCAGAGATTTGGTTCTAAAAATTTTGACACAGAAGTAACACATAGCAAGTAGATACAGTGAAAGAATATAATTCTTATGGAATTATCAGAAATTTTAGCATTTCTAATAGCTTTTTCCATCACTCTCATTATTGGATTTTAACCCACACATGTCAGTCACAAAGGTTCTCTAAGTTGATAAATGTATGGTAAGGATAAAGGGTGTGGCTTTAAGTTGCTTTATAAAAGTATTGTAGCAATGCCATGCATGTATTTATGTTTAATAAATAACACTAACATTTTGATTTTTTTTTTCCCCTCAGAGGTGACATTGTAATTGCAAAAAGCCCAAGTAATCCAAAATCAAATATTTGTAAAAGAGTAATTGGCTTGGAAGGAGACAAAATCCTCACCAGTAGTCCATCAGATTTCTTTAAAAGCCATAGTTATGTAAGTAATATTTCGAGTATATTATTCATTGGTATGATAGTTTATTAACATTAATTGAAACTACAAAAGAAAATAACATTTATATTTTGAATATAAGTTAAAGTGCTGTATATAGTAGAATTTAAGTATGTTTAAATTAAGAACCATTTGGCCATTTTATGTTTTAGTTACTTTTAAAATTGTATATAAACATCTCAGTAATAATTGTTCCAGTCAAGACTCACCAATGGATGTCAAAATATTGGACAAAAGTTTGAGGAAAAATAGTATATTTGCATAGTCTCAAAGTATCTCTCCTGAGATCTCCCGATATATATATTTTAAAAAAGGAAAAATGGTAACTACATGGAAGAGAAAGCTGGCAGACACCACCATGAGTGATCAAGGTTAACCACCAATAACAAGACATCCCACATAATGTGGCCTCTGAACTGAAGCACTGAGAAGGGCATATTGCTTTTGTGATATTCTTGCAAAAGAAGGTATAACATCAGTCTTAGCATGAGAAAACATCAGACAAACCCTAATTGAGGGTCATTCATGCAACATAACTGACCAGTAATCTTCAAAATGTCAAGATCATAAAAAACAAGAGAAGACAGAATTGTCATAGACTGGAAGAGACAAAGGACGCATGATAGCTGAATGCAATGTGGGATCCTGGCTTAGAAAGTTTATCAACTGACTTATTAAAGGAAAATCTGGTAATATCAAATAAGCTGGTCATTTAGTTTTTAAAAATCCTACTTAAGTTTTTAAATAGAAATTGTATATGCCTTTGGTATAGTCAACTTGCCTGTCCGCTTTGAAAAAGAGAGCAAGAGCAGTGGAATGGGAGCATGAAGAGCAGCTGTCACCAATCACAGGGCTGCTAGGTAGGGGAAGGTGGCCTTTTGTTTACACAGCCTATACTTTTCTTACTTTAATAATTGTAACTTAATTTTCTACTTTTATTTAAAATTTCTGTCACTATAAAATTATAGCTGTTACATCTATTAAGTAAATTTACCTCTGTCTTCATCTCCAGTGTAAGCATATAATTAAGAGTTAAATTGTCTTCATTATTATAAAGTTATTTTGAACTATAATACCTTCTGATTGCCCTATAAGTAAATTTGGTCAATAGACTATTACAAAATCAATATGTCATTTACTTACCATCCGTAACAGACTATAGTTCAGCTATGCAAATGTTTTTGATGTTTATTATTACAACGTTAAATATACTAGTGATTGTTAGCTGATGGTAATAATGTTGAAGATGATAGTATGGTATCAGGAAACCTATTTTTCTATGGACTTCATCAGAGATACTGTATCCTTTTATTCTTTAAAAAATGTCAGATTTGTACATAATAATTTCATCTTCATATGACTGTTATAATTTTATGACACATTCTAGTCACTTCTGAATTGCCTTAGCAGTAACATATACTTGACACCAGAAATAGTTTTGTCAACAGAGAGAACAGTATAACATATAAATGATAGTGCCCATACTGGTCATTATTCTTGATTTCTTTTTAAGAATTATTAGAGGAGAAACATTAGGACAAAAGGATTTAGATAAACTGCTAAGTAATCAGACAAGACAACCAGAGGACTATTAGAGGACTGTATATTTTTTTTAACATTTAATTTAAGGAAAACATTGAATTTTTATGTTTGATGAATGGATAAATTAGAGGATAATGCCATTTTGTTCTGGGTATATTCCACTCACATTGGCTTGCATGTTCATAAGTATACAAACATAATTATAATAATGTTGGCCAACACTTAATATATTTACTCTATACCAGACACTTTTGAAACTTTTTACAAAACAGGTTAATTTATTCAGTCATCACAACAGCAGCCCAATGACGGTAAGTAGTAGAAGTATTTGACAGATGGGAAAACTAAAAACAGGGAGGTTAAATATATTGTACAATTTCAAACTGTGAGAGAAACAGTTGGAATTTAAATATAAGTAACTTGGCTCCATCCAGAATCTGTACTCCTCACCATGCCACTACTTCTCCTGACATATCCTCTACTTATCTATTATTATTTCTACTCTTATATCATCAAATTGTACTTCCCCTAAAATATATTTGTCTTTATTTTTAAAAAGAAATGGCACTGTTTCTGATCAGGGGCAGTACTGGTTGTGAAACAGAAGCTTGTGAGTTTTGAGGGCTCCTCTCCCCGCCAGGTTTTCTAGGCTGAGTTTTTCAAGCCATAAGAGTTGTATTGCTATTACAAAACCACTTCAGCAAATGTGTTTCATTAATCAAGATGATTTATAACAAAAATTCTTCCAAGTTTGGAACAGTCTGAAGAGATAGCCAAACTGTTTTTGCAGGGTCTGCCCCTCTAGAGTGTTCCCATTTTTAGCCATCTCAGAAGCACCCTGGTGCTGTATTTTATGAAATGGGTTTCTTCCCCTTACCTATGCTTTTAGAAAAATAGTTGTTTGTAATATTCAGATCTTGAATGAACTGCACAGTAAAGATGATGCATATTAAATATGTTTTGAACTCCAGGCAAAAAACATTTATTCTCTAAATCTGTGCTTCACAAAAATTGTCATTTGGAACCTAGAATATAGAGTTTAGCATATGAAAGAAATAGCATTGTTCCTAAGTTGGCAAAAAACTATATAAAAGATCATTGGTTAAGAGATGTGGAACCATTTTTTCATTCCAGAGTTCTAAAAGTCATTGTGGCAAGCAACACTTAGGAACTATGGTTTATTTTTTATATTATGCATTTGAAACTAAGCAGCCCTTAGCAAGGTTCTTGCAGTGGGTTTTGTTTCGATGTTTGAGGTCAATAATTCTCTCCTTGTGTTATGGGCTGAGCATTGGCTACTAGGATATGAGTTTAATTTGTGACTCTCAAAAAAACCAAATTGTACTTAGCTCCAACATCTCAATTACTTGCCTTCCTCTACTACAGGAATTCCTCAGTTTGCTGCTAATTTGCCTAAAATAATTTAGTTGGAAGTAGAAACATTTAGCAAATAGGAAATAATACATAAAATGAACTGGCATTCTCCTATTGATTCGCACAGTAAGCAAAATGCAAAGTAAAAGCCTATTTAATGTAGGGATATAGGTCCAGGACTCACGAAATGTAGTAAATTTTGTTATAAAGTTAATGAAGAGATGAACAAATATACTTTATCTTTCTGAGGATAACATTGTTTTACAGTCCAGAGCTGTGATTCTAATCCGTAGTGTACTGTGGTACAGTTAGGTATTTTGAAATATAAGTTCTTGTCATAGACATGCTATAAAATCTCCAATCTAAACAAACTCCTTTTCCACATCCTCCTATAGGAAAGAGTTGTGCATACTTACTGACTCCACTCTGACCTTCATGCTCTCTCTTGAACTCATTCCAGTTAGGCTTTGGTCCTCTCCACTTCATTGAAACAGTTCTTATTAGGGGTCCCCAGTGACTTTTGTTTTAGATCCAGTGGTCCACTTTCAGTCTTCATTTTACTTGATCAGTTGTTGGTATTTGAAATAGTTGTTCTTGAAACCTGATTTCCCTAGATTTTGGGACACCACTCTCTGTCAGTTTTCTTGCTATCTTTTTGCTGCTGCTGAGTTTCCTCTGTTGGTTTCTCTAAACATTGGAATTACTAAGAGTTCATATTTTAAATTTATTCTTTTGTTTTTATACACTTACACTTTAGGTGTCTTCATCTGTCTCATGGTTTTAAATACTGTCTAACTTAACTCCCAAATTTTTATCAACCACAACTTCTTTCCTGAACTCCAGAATCATATATCTAAAATCCGCAGAAGGTGTCCACTTTAGTCACCTAAAACTAACATGTCCAAAAGTCAACTCAACACGTCCAAAACTAAACTCCTAATTTTCCTTCCCAAACTGGCTCCTCCCACACACTTTCCCATCACAGAAATGGCAACTCAGTTCTTCTTGCTTAGATCATAAACCTTGGCATCATCCATGATTCTCTTCCTCTTTCACACCATGTCCAGTTCATTAGCAAATTGTGATGAAGCTTGTAAATATTATTAGAATTAGACCACTTTTTGCCACCGTCACTGCTACCCTCTGGGTGCAAGAAAAATTCATCTCTCATTTTCTCACAGTAACTTCTGAACTGCTCTTTCTGCTTATACCTTTCCCATCCCCCTACCCTTTTTCTAGTTAGTAGCTGAAATGACCTTTTTTAATAATGGTACTTTTTAAGAGTAATAATATCACTCTTGTGCTCCAAGATTCCAGTGGCTCCGCATCTTACTTAATAAAAGCCATAGGCCTTAGGATGTCTTACAAGACCCTATATTATTATTCTTCCTGTTGCCTGTTTTTATAATTAAAGTTTTATTGGAACACAGGAATGCTCATTCATTTATATATTTTCTGTGACTGCTTTCACTTTTCAGCAGAGTTGTGTAGTTGTAACAGAGACTATATGGCTTGCAAAGCTTAGGCTATTTTACTATCTGTCCATTTACAGAAAAAGTTTGTTGACCCTTGCTCTAGAATAGAAGGTTCTTGATGGCAGGGATTTCTTCTGATCACAGATTCCCCAGCACCTAACTTTGATTTAGCATCTAGTTGGTACTTAAAAAATACTTAAGGGTGGACAAAAGTATATGTGAATAGGGTCTGACCATGTTTTCTCTGGCTTCTAGTCTACTTAATTTCTTTTGCTATTTTCTATTTCAAACTTGCTCTCAAGTAAATGCATTGTGTTACTATTTTTCAGTAAGATAGGGATTCCTGTAGTTCACCGCACTGTAGGCTGCTGCTGAACAGGCTAATCTGTGGTCATTCTAGTCTTCATAGAAGACTTGAAAGCTAGGCTGCCTTCCGTAATTGCAGGTGAAAGCTGTAGGAAATATTGGACTGTCCCCCTATTACTTCATACCCGGACAACAGAGTGCTGACTGAACGGTTCTTTTTCCAAATGAATTCTGCTTAGACCGAATGATATTTTTCAGTCCTTTTATTAAGGAGACTAAAAATTCATCTGGCTCTAAACTGATCTATGAGTCTGGAATGTGAACTTGATCTAGACTAAATCTTCTAAAGGAATGGTAGAACTGTAGAACCCTGGACCTGCCTTGATGTTATTTTGAAGGCAGGTTTGGGGCTCCAGAAATGCTATGGTGGTTTCCTTATGATGAAGGCTAACTTGCCCTTGCAACATGTAGCACTTACTAATTAGGTTGTGAAGTAATGAGGATTTTCTGAATTTCAGTATAAATGCATGTACCTTTTGGACATATTTAACTATTCTACAGGTATTTGTTCTGATCCTTTTATTGGTTGGCAGATTAACGATGGGTACAGTTCTTACCTGTAGTAGGTAAACTGCCCCTTTAAATGTAAATGTCTGCTTTCTAGTGGTTTTTCATTGCAAAATAATAATTTTTTAAATCTGCCAAAATTAAAATTTTATTTATTGAATTTTTTTAGTTTCTCAATCATAGTAGCCACTCTGTATTGAAAATTGAAATGTTACTAGAATATGATTATGAAGATTTCAGTGTATTCCTATAGATAGATCATAGATCATAGATCATACTTTTGCTGTAGTTAAAGAAACATATCTGTAGTTATTAGAAAAATTATATGTTTTTACTTTGATTATTGACCTATCAAAATATCAAACTATTTAAAAGCTTTTTGGTTCTCGATACCATAGATTCCAGTGTTACACACAAAAGGTGAAATGTTAACCAAATGATGGTCTGTTACCATAGTAGAGTGATGGTAGGTGAATAAAAAATGTAGTATTTCTTACATTTTTCTTTTTGAATTGTAGAGTATGTTAATAACAATGTCATTATTGTTATTGGTGGAAATTAAGAAATAGAGATAATTTTAAATTTCAGAAAGAATTGATTAAATGTTCTCCAGATGCATTGTAGTATACTGTTCTTAAAAAGAAGTTGGAAATGGGACAATATGACAGTAATAAAGCTGTTTTATAGTGTATTGGGACATATTTAAATAAAACTGATTGACAAACTGAAAAAAAAAATCTCACTAATTCAACAGCATTGGAAAATGGTCAATTTATATAGTTAACACTAATAGCCCCTTAATGTGTACTGTGTATTTTAGGTTATAGTTCAAATCCTTGAATATCCTAATGCTGTTTTTCTGTTTGTTTAAATGTCATTTACTTTAGCTAAAAGTCATAACCATATGGCCTTCTATTACCACTTGTATTATAAACAGAAGAAGTACTTCTTTGTAGGGAGAGGAATCATCAAATTGAAAGGGCTTGTTTACTATAAGCTGCTGATACACTAAATCCTTATGTCATTTAAATAGAAGAACTACCTAATAATGTCACTTATAACAACAAGGATATCTAAACAAAGGACTTGCTTTTTGCAGACTATAGTGATAAAAACCTGTGCTTCACATCCATTTCTCAGCAACGGCTCCCAGGTTAATCAATCATGGCATACTGCTAATGCCTTGATTGCAGCTGATACAGAGGAAATATGTTTACTCTTTTGCTAAAGTGAAGTTCATTGCGGAGATGACGTGACTTTTTCATACTATAGTTAACTCAGTTCTGAAGATAAATTTGACTTATTGTTTGCAATTCTGAGGTGTTTTTCTTCTGATGTTAACACACAAGAATCATCTTTGAGGTTCCCACAGCTTAAGTATTTTCTGATATGTTCACTAAACATTTTCAGAATAATTTGATCTTAGTTTAACAATGTAGTTTACACAATTTTATTTTGTAGAAATGTATTTTATATATGTTTGAGTATATATATGCATGTATGAAGATCAACATTTCTACCGAAAGATTAGCAAGTCTTCCTGAAACTAATGTGTTATACTTATCTAAAAATATTTAACCACTTAAAGTTGGAAAGTCAGTGCTATTAGTGTGAATCTAGGGAGGCATTTGTGCAATTCAGTAAAATGCAAATATTTATTTGCAAGTTATGAGATCTCTATATTTTAAGGTTGCCTAAAAGTAACTGGGAAAAATTAAGACCAAAATTGTAATGCCACTCTTTAATATAAGCGTCTGAAGCAGACTCCAACTCTGATAGTAGTAAAAAGAACATATTCTGAGTGTCATGTGGCTTCTTACTATGATATAGTAGTCTCCTGGAAAGTTGCTGTTGACTAGGTGAAATGTGTTCACATATCTTTTGAAATAAGCAACTAAATGAAGGTCTGTGTTACCACTTTGGGTAACTAAAATTCTGCAGGTTTCTGTGACTCTTTTAATCTTAGTCCATAAAAGCTTTCTCATTCTACTAAACTCTACCTAAAGCAGTTGAAGATAAATTGGCAAGAAAATATTGGCAATACAAGCCACTCTACTGCTAACCTAGATATGTGAGGGTGCTTTCCTCCTAGATTAGAATTTTCATAACCTTTAATGTTTAAGGAAATTTAAGAATCATTTAGTTTGGCACAGCTAGTACTTGCATGCCCACTAGACATAGCCAACAGGAAAGGAGACAAATACTTAAAACTATAGGGTGAGTACTTTAAAATTCTAAGGTCAAGTTAAGATTCTGATCTTACTTCCTATGCATTGTGTGTATGAACCATTAGAGAAGCCTTATGTCTGAAGAGACTTGAAATTTGACCCAACTTTCCTGTGTAAAGAAAGTCGAAGTAGATCTAAGGACAAAGATTGATATGGACTTCTGGACCCTAGCTAACCTAACCCAAACCAATTTCAGACAATTTTCTTAAAGAGGCTGTGCTTCAGAAGCAGCTGGAAACACTACACTTGGAGCATGGGATGGGAAAGATGATTTAAATGGCTTTCAGGAGGCTACAGTGGTGGCTGAAATTTGCCTGACATTAACTTTCCTTTTATTTATTCATGTATTCATTAATTTCACATTTATTGAGCACTTTCTTGAGGGCCACCAGCACCATGTTGAGAACCAGTCCCTGCCTGCAGTGCTGTCCAATAGAACTTTCTGCAAAAATGGAATATTCTGTATCTGCACTGTCTATGTCCAGTATGGTAGCCACTAGGTACATGTGGCTACTAAACACAGGAATCATGGCTAGTTTGTGTGAGGAACTGAATTTTAAATTTTATGTAATTTGTAAAATTAAATAGCCACATGTGTGGCTAGTGGGTACCAAATTGAACAGTTTTAGGAGCTTATAGTCAAGTTGGAGGAACAGACAAGGAATTACAATATGGTGTAACAGAATTATATACAAAATACTATGGTAAGACATAAGAGGATATTTATCCAGACTGGGATGGATAGGATTATTCAAGACTGGGGAGCTAAAGCCTGAGTTGAAGTTTTAAAAGATAAGGAGACTGTCGCCAAAGCCAGCAGCACATTCAGGTCTAGAAGGGAGAGTACAGCATTATGCTTTGGGCAGCTACCAAAAGTAAGTTGCTATGTCTTGAACATATAGTAGGGAGGGGTGAGTAGTAAAAAGAGAAGAAAAGGTAAGCAGGTCTCAGTTCCTTGTATGTCTCTAGCAGAGGAATAACATTATTACACTTAGTTTTTAAAAAATCATGCCGATATTGGTATAGACTAATAGAAGATGGTTTGGAGTAGGAGAGACTGGAGGCAGGAGACCAGTTAATGGGCTGTAAGACATAATTGAGATAATATTAAGAATGGAAAGCATTATAGAGTTTGGAGAAAGATTAAGAATATCTAGACAGGATTGGATGCTGGAAGAAATGGAACTGAAGCTTAAAATTGACCCAAGTTTCTGTCTTTAGCGGTAGGGGTCATAGTATATTAAAATAAGGGACTCTGGGGGGAGATGTTAATTTGGGAAATGGAGAGAAGATATATTCAGTGTTTGAATATTTTAGAATCCTACCTGATAAGCCAAGGTAGATGTACTTTAAATTAATACAATGGCAATTAAATTATTATAGGAAGTGGAGAAAAAAAATGCTTTCTCAGAATGACATCTGGATGCTATGCTATTCCTTCCTTGATGTCCACAGTATATTTTCATGATTTCTTAATCAAAACAATGTGTTGATGCTCTCAGCCTTCAGAGATCAATCTTTTAAAATATCTTCAGCTATTCTCTTTGTATCTTACATCATCACAAAAAAGTCATCTGTCATCCACCTGCCTAATTTGTAATTTTGTATTCACAAAGCTAGATTTCATTTGAAATAACTTTCAGAGTATGGCACATTGGAGTTGTAGTTTTGATGAATAAAACACAAGTAGGAGAATGTCCGTCAAAGAAAAATATGCAACACAATGTCTTTTTATAAGGCATTAGTAATATCAAGTACAAGATGATCTACATATTTTAATCATTTCTTTTTTTGGAGTATGGACTCTTTTTACCCTGATAATCTATTTCTAATACCGTTTCAATTGTAAGTCAGTTTTCTAGCCAATCTTTGTATGAAGCCTTTATGCATAGAGGCCACAAGAAATAGAAAAGAGCTACAGAAATTCATCTCTAGGAATAAATCCACATAGAGATGAGTTATGACTTTGGGAAGAATTATTTGAAGACCTCTTCAACATTTAACACTCAAAATTTTGTTGGAAACATATAAATACATATTTTGCATAGTATGTATCTGATTTCCCAACTATTGAGACTTTCTGAGAGCATAGGAAAACTCTATTAACACTATATTCTACGAGTCTATGAAATACCCATGTTTCATTAAGTTAGGCTCATGTTTTGGAATATGAGAACCAGATTCTATATCAGGTTACATTAAAATGAAAATAGAGACAGTCTCCAAATGAGACTGTAAGGTGCTCCTTTTAAATCCTAATCTATAACTAGAACAAGAAAAGGAGTCAGCAAAATAATCCATTGTCCTATGAAAAAAAAATCTGTAGGAATGAGACATTAGTATCTAATGGCTAGGACGGAAGGGCCTACTTACTGACTTCAATCACAACCTTTTCACCCTTCCTCTGACTAGCTAGCTGGTAGATGGTTCTGAAGAAGTAAATGCTTCATAAGGGAGAGCCTAAGCATTAAGTGTTTTAATAAGCATTGCTTGATGAAGATGCCTATTAAAAGAATTAAAATGTTAGTCTTTAGTACATTTGGATGACTTGGTCTTAAAACTGAATTCCATTAAATCAGTTAACATAATTATATGGCAGCTATTCACAATTAATGTACATTTTAAAATATATTGGATTCAATTCAAAGTCTTGGCTAATACCAGAACTATATAGTTGAATACAGTAAAAAGTGACCAAAAACATAAGCAAAGTAAAATTGCAAAGCATATTTGCAGATTTCTAAGTAGACTGCATAGGAAAAGCAGGAACAAAGAAAGCCCAGAAGGCATCTTCATACCAGCATTGGAGCAACTGCTAATATAACAATAGCTAATATGTAGTGAGTGCTTTCTGGGTGCTGGAGCCTTATGTGTTATTTCACTTGGTTTTCAAAATATTCTGTAAGGCATTTATTAGTCCCAGTTGTACAGAGGAGGTTTAAATAACCTGTCCAACGTGCTTAGTAAGTAGCAGAGCTACACTTTATACTCAGGACTATACTGTGGACTATATCTTTGAACAATATTCAAATAACCCATCACAGAGTCCTATTCAGAGTGGATGGTATTGAATACTTGGGAACAAGATGAAGGAACTTAGCTTGAAAAAGCTATGAGAATGAGCGAGTCAAGTCTTAACACTGATATCTAACCTTCTCAGTAGGAAGATGCTCAGTAATAGAACTTGTTAGTAAAAACCATTCCCCATCATTACTCCACCCCAGTGCTGTAGGTGTAGCCTGCTGGAACTTCTGTGTAAATTCCTCTTTGGTAATAATTGGCTCTGAACCTAAGGTGACACCATTATTAAGTAGGGAAGGATAACAGTCTCCAGGAATGATGCAGATAGGGTAGTAATAAGTCAGAATTTAAATGGGGGGAAGAGCATGACTGCATACATAGAAATAGTATCCATTGAAATAATCATGTGTTACTGTTCCATACCTGATCCTTTGTCCTGTTAATCCCTTTGTCATGCATCTAGCATTTGGGAGCACCTCTGTCAGGATTCCAGAAATTCTGCTTAGGTAGACAAATGTGGGTAAGAAGTTTTGGCAAGGAGAATGCCAACGAAAATGAAGATTAATGAAACTGTTCCTTGAATTTTGCTTTCATAGATAACCTAAACTGACACTTGAGACACTCCCATTTTTAAAAATTAAAGATTATTAATGTGTTCTCAGCTTTTGTTCTTAAAAGCTCTTTACTTGATTGCCTCCTGGGGGTTTAATGTTCACTTTTTTTTGACATATATGTCTTTGTTTATAGCTTTTGTTGGTGTTATAAGAAGGGTAAACTCCAGCAGTTATTTACTGGTGTTGTTTCTAATTTTGCTGTTGCATGAGTCAAAAAAAAAAAAAAATGCTGGGTTTTATGAAGTCCTCTTAGAACTATGTAATTAGTAAATTATTTCATTTTCCAAATTCTCTCCATTAGTTTGTGTGCATATTATCATACCATGGCTACATTTTGGTT
Source organism: Eonycteris spelaea (assembly GCA_003508835.1). NCBI lineage: Eukaryota > Metazoa > Chordata > Mammalia > Chiroptera > Pteropodidae > Eonycteris > Eonycteris spelaea. The sequence goes on along the minus strand of PUFA01000007.1, from coordinate 11,341,775 downwards.
ATATGTGGTAATGAAGCAGAATATGCATTAGCTACAAAGGATAATGATTTGACTTGATCCTACTTACATGGAACATGGTAACATAAAAAAAAACATCATTTGTGTATAAATTATTAGACTGCAGTGACATTTAATGAATGAACATTCATTACATGGACTTTTTTCCTGGGCATAGAAATTATATATTTTATATTTCACATTTATCATTCCATGAAACACAAAACAAAATCTTTAAAATATATGTGGAAAATGAAATACTTTTAAGATTAAAGTGTTGCTATATCACTCCTGTTTGGTTTTGTCAAAAAGAAACAAGGCTTTCTGATTGCTCTCATAAAATGTGTATGCTCTCCTTTTCTTATATAATTCAGGAAGAGGAAAAAATGGCAAAAAAGGATTCCAAAAACTTTGCCCCTCTCCTTGCCTTTAGGATTTTTGTTTGATAACTGTTGTTTCCCTTTCATTTGTAGTCATTTTAGAAGAACCATTAAAGAGGCATGAGCAATAGCAGCAACAGTACCCACCAGTCTTTTGCTGTTATAAAATATCTGGCGAACAAAGGGTTAATTAAACATCAGATCTTTTATTTGGCTTTTCTGTTTTTTTAAAAGATCAGAAATACAAATCTTACTCTGCAGTAAGAACTTTTTCTAACTTAGATATTCTTTGTGTAATCAAATAAATGAGTTTGATTATAGTTTAGTAAATGTGTTATTTGATATTGTGGACTCTTTCATCAGATTTCACTTGAATCAAGAAAGGTAACACCTGTGGATTGGTTCACAAAAGCCTCTTTTGTTAAATGGACACCCGCAGGCCATGAGGCAATTACATTTGTTGCCTGTACTATAAAGGAGCCACTTAACTAGACCTCAGTTAAGTATAGCTGAGAACTAGAGGCTTGATTCTTTTGTCCAGCCTTGAGATTAGGTTTTATCATAGCTCAGGAAGTAAACCTCTGACGTAGAAAGGAAAAACAAAAATGATTTAAGGGTTCTTTTAATGCTTTAAAATTTAGCCCTAAAGTTTGTTGTATCTGAGACCCTGGGAAAATTCTGATTTGAGCAAAAGTATGATGTTCTAGGTGGCATTTATTATAAAGACATATTTGTATATTCTTATTTAGTTTCATGGATTCATTCAAGTTACTGTGGAAGATTTTAAAAAGTATAAAAATGAAAAGTAATCTAATAAAAGTTTTGGTTATGAGAAATAATGAACGAAGATATGGAATTGGAGATTTCTATTTTCTGCCATTTGCAAAACATTATAAATGCATTTATTAGAGTCCTCTTCTACAGTTAGAAAGTTATGGTAGTTTTTTAAAAATATATTTAAAAATATATTTAATCTATTTTGTTAATATTTTTTTATAATACTACTACAGAATTTTCTCGTTTGAATTTTCAATTTCGTGATAGCCAGTTGGTTAATCCAACAGATAATAACTGTGTTTTGAGTCAGAAAGAAAATTTTGTTCTGTTCTCTCATTCTATGCCAGAAAGGCCAGGTTTTAAGTTTCGAACCCATACAAAAAATGCGTTGTACTTTGCTTGTTTAAATAAATGAGTTCTCAGCTAGATTAATATTTTAATTACCCAGAGACTGGTGACAGTACTCTTCACTGCGGTCATTTACTTGTACTATACAAAGAAGCAGAGCCTGCTATATAGATTGGAATTTAGGTCTCTTTCCATACTACTAATTTTTTTTTTATATTCGATAAAATTCTTCCTAACCTGCATGGTGATGGACAGTGTTCTCTTTTTAAAAAGTACAAGTATTACTAAAAAGGCTAGGGATAGTAAAACATTTACATGTATGTGTATGTGCATATATCTGTATATATATTTAAAATGTCTAATACCTACTTGCCACAAAAATGTACATTTTGAAATATACAAAAAATGTTTCCTAGGTTTCCTTTAAACATTTATATACACTGCCCTGTAACTTATTTTTTTCATTGATATTATATTAATATAAATCTTGCTATTAGTTTTTAACCAGTTGTTTGTTATTATACAAATAAACTATTTAACCTCTGCCTGAGGAATATTTATACTCTTGTTGTTTTGGCCATACAGGCAGTACCATAGGGAACTTCCATGTTCCTACATAATTGTAGGCTTAGTGTGGCAAATCTTTTCTGGAGATTTTGATAGGGAAGGGGTAAACAAAATCATATAGGGGATGCCACTAAAGGAGATGCCAAAGGCACACTTTACCTCCATCAAAACTTTTAGTTCTCACCAGAAGGGTTCTCTTCATATTGTTATGAAGTATGCTAAAAATAATAAAACTAAAAATTAGATAATTTGAACCTCTTTATCTGGCAGTGACGGAGTAACTGGCGCTTAACTTGCCTTCCTGCCATAAAGAACTAGAAAACTGGACAAAATATATGAAACAACTGTTTTCAGACAATGCACAGCAAGCAGTATTAGATCCCAGAGAGAAGGGAAACAAACCAGGCAAACCCTGTATTGCCCCAACTTCTGCCTTAAGGCAGTTTTCAGAAGGCCAGAGGAGGGAAAATTCAAACAAAGCACAAGTGGTCTTGCTCAATTTAGACAGAGATTAGGGTTGAGGGAAGTTTAAGTGGTTGGAATTTGTGGCTCAAACCACGAGGGAGAACAGAGCAACACAATGATCTCCAGAAATCTATGTAGGTATTCTCTTGGTTTTTAGGCTAAATGGGTACTAAATTATGCCGGCTTATGGTGAAACTTAGAGACCGCACAAACAGCTAGTGGGGAGCTGAGCACTTCCCAGGGCTCACACAGAGCTGAGAGCCATTTAAATTCTGACCAGCCAGAGTGGACAGATCTCACTGAATTATCTGGAGCATTCAGTGGAATATTATGGCTTAGTGGCAGAGTTAAAGTAGCCCTTAGTGTACTGTGTGAGATAGACCCGACCTAAGAAGCTTAAAGAGGGCTTGAAAGGAATAAGCTGATCCACAGCTAAAGTAACTGCCTCTTCCAAAACAGACCTCTTCAACATTTAACACACACTAAAGAAAAAACAGAATTCACTCAACAAATGAATGTCCATCTCAATCACAAATTACTAGATATGTGAAGTAGGAAAATGTAATTCATAACTAGATGAAAAATCAGTTAAAATAGATTCAGATAATGGAATTACAGACATGTACTCTAAAAACCAATTCTAAGTATTTTCAGGGATCTGGAGGATGAACATGAGGACAGATGTGGTAAATATGAAAAAGAACCAAGAGAAATTTCTAGAGCTTAAAAATACATTGTATGATCTTTGTGGTAGATCAGAAACTACAAAAGAGAAGATTCCAGACTGGGAGAAAATATTTGCAATACCTGTCAAAGAACATATATTCAAGTATATAAAATACTCTAAAGATGAATAATAAGAAAAACCACCCATTTTTAAAACGGGCAAAATATTTTAACAGACACTTCACAAAAGATAGATAATAGGCACAAGAAAAATGCTCATCAGAGAAATGCAGATTAAAACCACAATGTGATGCCAGTAGCTACTAGAATAGCAAAAATTTTACAAACTGAAAATACCACAGTTGTGGAGCAACAGAAACATCATACGTTGCTCTTTGAAGTATAAGATGGTGTAATCACTTCGGTAAAATTTAGGTTAAGCATATACTTATGACCCAGATATTCTGCCCCTAGGTACAGATTTGTACATGAATGTAGTGTTTTATTTATAAGAGCCCAAAACAGCAAAAAATATCAACCGCTTCATGTATAAACCTTGTGATTTACAGTGGACTACTACTCATTAGTAAAAAAGAATGAACACTGATTCATATAACATGGATAAATCATAAAATATTACTGAACAAAAGCCAGACACAAAATAGTATGTATTGTGCAAGTTTATTTATATGAAATTTAGGAACAGGTAAAACTAGTCTCTAGGAACAGAAAACAGATCACTAGTTGCCTGAGACGGAGTATCGGGTGTGGGAGGTTGACTGGAACAGGAGGGAACTTTTTGGCTGATAGAAATGTTTTCCGTATTGATTGTGGTTGGTGGTTGTAGAGGTGTGTACATTTTTCAAAATTAGTATCAAAACTTAAAATAAGTACATTTTACTGTATATAAAGTATAGCTCTGTAAAATTGATTTTTAAGGTATACCCTTACCCTTACCAAAAATAATTATGTGTTTCAAAAGTGGAGTAATTTCAAATGTGAATTTTTCCTGGGAAACTAATTGATTAAGAAGTAGGGTCAACAAAGGTGACTGCTTTGATTTTAGAAGAGCCATACTTAGAGGTTTTCCTGTCAATACCGAAGCTCTTATTAAAGGCATTTTCCCCCTTTGATTTGTATACTTTATATCAAGCATTGAAGTCTGTGAGATGTAGAATACCTTTAAATGGATGCATGTTCTAGATGGGCTTCAGATAGTAGGAGTTAGCATGTCCCATACTTCAACCTACTTCTATTAAATATCAATAGCAGTACTCACAGGTGGTTTTAAGGACCAGATGTGGTGTTTATAAAATTTTTACTGAATAAACCAGAAAGCCATGTAACATACGGGTTTGTTTATATTCCACCCTTTTCATTCCACTGCTTGCAGTCAAGGACTAGGTGTAGCTAGTCTGGGTCACACTCCTCCAAAGGCTTCTGGTGATTTGTTCTGGGTTTCTCTTTGATTTCTTTTTTGTACTTGTTAATTTTATTATACCAGAGATAATACTTCATCACTTCGTTTAGTTAATTTGGAAGAAACTTAGGTCACAACTACCATAAAAGTGATTGTGCTTTATAAGAATTTCTATTTACTAATATAAGCCACCAGCAAATATTTGATTTTCAACTTTGGTTTATATGTTCCTAAGTTGTTAGTATGTTGCCTTAGTTTTTTCTTTTGCTTTTCCTGGTGTCCCTAACTTTATGATTTCATTTAACTATTTATATATATTATTTTTAGAACTCAGGAGCAAACACATATTAAGGAAATTTAAACACAAAAGACATTCACACTGTAACTTCTTACAAGGAAGTAGGTCAGAATATGTTAATGACACATGGACTTTTCAAGTACACTGTTTTGTTCTTCTTTTCGTTTATGAACTGAGATGTGCTCATTTGTCCACTTAAGCAGTCTTGTGGTTCACTGAACGTACACACTTTTCATATTGGTGTGAACTAGCCTTACCATTGGCCTTGGAACCTATAACTAGCTCCACTAATAAAAGTGGATGATCTTACAGTATCTGATATTATTTCAAGAAACTTGTGTCCTTTCTTTACAAATAGAGAAATTTAATATTTAAGTGTATCTAAATCAAAATAATTACCTTGATTTTTGGCAAATATTTCCACATGATATAAGACAAAATTATATAATCTCTGATGTAAAGTGAAATTAAAAATTTTACATGCTTGCATAAATTTATTTTTTACAAAAGCTAATGGGGAAAGGAGAAATGAACAGATCACAGAGGCTTTTTAGAGCAGTGAAAATACTCTGTATGATACTATAATGATAGATACAAGTCATACATTTGTCCAAACCCATAGAACATACACCATGAGTGAACCCTAACATAAACTCTGGGCTTTGGGTGATTATGATGTTGATGTTGGTTCACCAAGTATAAAAACATACCATTGTGGTGGGGCAGGAAGTATAATGGGAAATCTCTGTACCTTCCTCTCAATTGTGCTATGAACCTGAAACTACTCTAAAAATAAAGTTTTAAAAAGTAATTGGTGACATTTAAAACACTGCAGTCATTTCTTATTAAACCCCATATGATTATTTTCCTTCACATAAGGTATTCAAATAATAACATAAGAACGCAGTGAAATAAATTCCTTCTGACAGATCATTTTGGACTGGTCAATAATTCAACTTTCTTGGGTAACAAAAATTATAAAAACTTTTAAAATGCAGTTTTAATCTCCAAAAAGGGCATTTTTTTAAAGCTAACATGTTCTGTTCTAAATATGCTTCTCATTGAGTAAATATTTAAACATATTATTTACCAGTTAATGTATAGGACATATAGGAACTAGAATCTTTTCATTTAGTAGAAGGTCACCATCATTAATTTTTACAACTGATGATTTTATAATAGGTCCTTCTAGTTCTTGATGGTCATCCTTCAAGTATAATGCATTGAAGATATGGCCTGTACAAAGGCAGAACAGGGATCTTAATTAGAATTGTGACAAGCCCACTCCAATAAAATGATGAGATTATTTGTAATTGATGTCACAATCAATTACCATTTAGTTCATCATGAACATTCTAATAGGTCTGGCCTTGGTACTGGCCCCAGGATGTTGCTGAGTGAGTGGCTGCCCTGCTTATGCTGTTACTGAGACAGGAGGGCACATTTTCAGTCAGCATCCTAATGACCTCTTTTGAAGTCTATTAAATTAATGACCCTGTCACACTGTTTTGATCTCTCATAACCTCAGTTTGGGGTTTGTGTAACAAATTAATGATTGGGAACCATGTGGCAAAAAAGATAGGTCTTGTAAAAAGTTGAAACTATTACTAATTTTATTGTGCAAGAAATAAAAGCAAAAGTGCAAATCATGGGTTTGTATTTTATAAAAGAACTTTAAGACATTCCTCTTATAAGACATACTTTTTATTTATAGTATGCAATTTTTTAAAGGGGCTGCTTTCTTTAATTCTAGGTGCCAGTCGGTCATGTTTGGATAGAAGGTGATAATCTACAAAATTCTACAGATTCCAGGTCCTATGGACCTATTCCATATGGACTAATAAGAGGACGTATTTTCTTTAAGGTACTGTCTCCTGTTTAAATGTAGGCTTTTCTCTCTGAGCTGGGAAAAAAATCAGTTTCTTTCAAAATAAACTTTGAACTCCTCAGGCTGTCGGTGGACTTAACTGTTGCAATAACAGTTATGAACATGTTGGCTTTCATAGTTAAAAACATATGCCTTCCCTCATTGAGACAGGTCACTGAGAATAATTTTTTATTTGAATAATAAAGTTCAAACTACTTAGTTATATAGTAAAAAGCCTTTATTTTGAATCTCCAAAAATTTTTCTCATACAACTTTTATAACCATGTTCATATCCTGGGAATATATTAATATGCATTTGTATAAGACTAGTCTAGGTCCAAACTACCTGTAATGCAGGGATATCCCAGTTAAGTACAGTGAGTAATGGACTTATCATGGTTGTAGTAAATACATGATTCTTAGGAAATATTGTTTTCCCTGGTTCCTCTGTTTTGTCACAACCAGTAAGGAGGAAAACATAACACTTGGGGCTGTTGGATAAATTACAGAATTCTTTACACTTTAGCATATATTCAAGTACTTAGGATTGGTTAACTTTAAGGGCACTGAACGAAAACAGGCACACACTACACTTGTATACAGTAGACCCTTAAACAATGCAGGGGTGGGGTACTGACCTCGCTGTGCAGTTCCAAGTCCATGTATAACTTTCAACTTCCCTAAAACCTATCTGTGGTGTTGGGTATTGGTTCCAGGAATCCCAAAAGATACCAAAATCTGTGACTGCTGAAGTCCCTTGTATAAGATGGCACAAACAATGCATACAGTTGGCCCTCTGCATCCATGGATTCCCAAGCATGATCAAAAATATTTTCTATCCACTGTTAGTTGAATCCATGGATGAGAACCTGGGGATATGGAGGGCCAACTGTATATATTTATTGAAAAAAATCTGCATATAAGTGGACTCATGTACTTCAAACCTGTGTGTTTCAAAGGTCAACTGTATTTACATGACACATACAATTTCTTGTATATTTGAATGTTCCAAACTTTAGAGTTTAAATACATACACACATGAAAGCTTACTTTCTAAAGTGTTATTTTGATGAGAAATTGTGTTCTTGACTGAAGAATAAGGAGAAAGTGTTTATATATCATAGAGAAAGGAGATGAATGATAAAAGTAATATGATGATCACATAACATCACTTTCATTAATTGTCTTCAATCACATTTTGATTTTACAGATTTGGCCTCTGAGTGATTTTGGATTTCTACGTGATAGCCCTAATAGCCACAGATTTTCTGATGATTAGCAAGCATTTATTCTTTTGATAATTGTTTCCTGTTCAAATGAATTTGTTATTGCCACTGAAACCATGTACTTACAAATAAACTGTTTGCTATTCAATTTGTTACGTTTAAATTGTTAAATGTAAAGAGGAATAACAAATAATCTGCAGGCTACATTAATTCAAGATATATGGATAAAAATAAGTCATCTAAATTTTATGCTAGATATAAAAATATTTTTAGAGGGAAAACCTGGGTGACAACCTTACTTTCAAGTTTTTGGTTTTATAGATATAATGAAAAAGTAATCTCATGGATATGCTTCATACTTTAGCTACATTTACAAGTCAGAGTAGAAACTAGTTATATAAGTCCAAACCAACAAGTGTTCAACCTAATAAAAAGCTACTAAGTCACATGCTTGGCTCACTCTTTGAATGAGTGAGAATTGAATGAATTGAGTGAGAAGGTTTCAGTGATCCCCTAAAGGATTCCTTTTTAAATGAGTTTTTAAAGTGAGTGCTGCCTTATACTGTACATAGAATATTAAATATATAAAAAAATAAAATCTTTACCGTCTACTGTAGTCAATAATAATACATTATAAAAGTCCATTTCATCATACCAGCAATGCAGTGGTTCCTTATTCCTAAATACAGGCGTTAATACTATATCATAGTACTCTGAAATAAAAAGGAAAGTAATGCACGTTTCAGTTTTTTTCTTAAAGCCACTATTTCCTAAATTATATCTAAAATTGAAGATGGCAGTGTTCAAGAAGCTTGCTCCCTTTAATATAGCTGCATGAAGAATTTGGAACTATAGTGCCGGGACTGACGTTAAGTCTTCTGACTCCATAGCTTTCCTTTTTCCTGCAGTTGCCACTTTGCCTTCTTTATTAACTTTGAAATAACCTCATGAATATCCATATTCAGCCTACATTATGGGAACTAAAATCACATGTTATTCGCAAAGATTCTAATTTAATTTGAATGATGTTAGATTTCTGAGACAGTTGTCAAATAGGTCGATAACTTTGGCAGCTAGAAATATGTTACTTCAGGAGCTTAGTAACTATAAATGAATATGATGATACTCTGACCTTTTTAAAGAAAAGACATGCTTATTTAAGGAAATTAATCAATAATAAAGTACTCGAATGGGAATTCACTAAATTTATGATTCTAGACCATTTTTTGGCAATCTATAAATTTAAATTATAAATACATGTAACGAAATTAATTTTCTATTAATTTAGAGTAGTCTTTACTTGACAGTCTTATTTCTCTGCAAATAACAGAGCTGACCAAAAAAAAAAAGAGTTCTACCTCTTTTTTTTTTTTTTTTATCAGCTTTATACAGTTGCTTGAATGGACAAAGTTAGAATGGACTCTCTTCAGTGTATCTGAATACACAGTTAAAGGATTCCACTTGTTGAATAATTTCAGCTATAATGAAGGAGTTCTATAATTAGTGAACACGTATCACAAGAAATTAGAGTAACTTCTTCTGCTTCATCCTTGGAAACACTGTATTTTCCACCACAACGGCAACTCATAGAAAAAGAGTGATCATCTGCAGAGAAAACAAAATAATGCTTTAAATGCTCACAAGTAACTTTATGTAAACACTGTTAAAAAAAATGCAGTTTATTCCACAGAAATTGCAAAACTAAAGAAGCTCTGTAAATCTAAAATATATCTTAAATGAGAACTTGAAAAAATTTCTTGTATGGAGTGTTTCTAAAAATTATCTATCAAAGAATCTTTATCTGTAGAGGAGATGGATTAAAACTATGGATTAATAATAGTCCAGAGATCTTGGGGCAACAGCAGATCCTCAGAGCGACCCATGAAATTTGTCTTGGTTTTTTTTTTTTTTTTTTTTTTTTCATTTTTCTCAACATTGTATTTATCTATACTATTACTGTAAAGGAAAAAGAAAAATACTCTACCTGTTAAAGAGCATGCTTTTGCCTGGAGTATATGATTTTAGAGAAAACTCCACACTTAACTGCTTATCAAATTCAACATTTGACTATATCTGTTCTGGTATCACACTATTTCAAGAATCCTGACTCAAATATATAAAAACACATTGTGTTTTTTTCTGTGGGTGTTTGTACCTGTTTGTTTGTTACGTGTTTACAAATGATTTATGAATCAAAAGGACGGTCACTGAAGTGAGGTGCCCAAAGGAGGCAATATAGTGTAATGTTTACTAATGGTGGAAATTTTAAGTCTGTCATCTTCCGAAGAAGTTGAAATCTCTGAGTCCTTTAATGAAAAGATTTCTGATCCACTGGTTATTCAATTTTACTGTCATTGAGAAGTGACTGTCAAGGAAAAATAATTACTGATCACATTATTTTACTATAATTTTCTATATAGATAAATGAACTAAGTAACAAAATACATGACTTCTTACAGATACCATTATTCAATTCTCAAACTTCAGTTTTAAACACTCAGATCTCAGCATATGCCATTAAAAGAGGGAAAAAAGAAAGGAAAAGGAAAAAGAATTCAACTGCCTTGTTTTTGTTCTCTATTGAAGTTTGGCCTAGAAAAAATTAGCAATTAAATGAACCAACTTCATGTGTTTATCAGTAAGGAAAACAAATTCATTCACCCAATCCTGCTATTTTTTTTTTTTTACCACAATGCCTTTTATCTCCATAAAGGAAAATAATTTCATTTTGAATTTAAGAATGCTATCATCTTCCCTAAGCCAACATATATGTATAGCAGAGGATACTTTCAAAGTGCATTGTTTTTTTATTGTGTATTTAATGTACATAAGCTAAATTTCCTTTTTTTAAAAATTATCACTTCAGTGAACATTGAGAAACAATTTGAGGTGACATGAGCTTGGTAAATGATGCAGAGGCCACCATGGACTACTATGGAGTTTTGTCATAGATGACTCCAAATGTTAATGCTCACTAAAAATTCACATCCTGTTCAATTTCTTTTTATATTCTACTGTCACTTAATAAAGTGATATCTTCACAGACATCATTCTTTTAAATATAACAAAGATAAAATGACCATACAAACAAAATAACAATGACTAAGGGGAAAGGTTAACTTCAATCTCTCAACAGTTCTTCAGGTATACCTTTTAAGTGTATAAAATACATTATTTCATACTGTCCTTCCATCAAGAAGCTGAATTTATTATGTAAAGCTTCATCCACTTTCCTGTTCTGGATCTTCACCTCCCAAGGCTATTCTGAAAGTGACTGAAGAAATCTTCACACAATTTTTTACTTGCCCAGTTGATCTGCTTTTTAACTTTATCTGCCAAGGCTGCTCTTTTCAATTGCAAAGAACAATTCAAAATTGTAAATTCAATTGCAAAACTTAATATGACTAGTTTTTAAACATTCCTGCAAAAATAATAGCTTCATGCAGCTGTTACTCAGTATTTCCTCTCACAAGGATAAGAACTATTTCAATTTTTACAATTATAAACCCTTAATTTTAATAAGCATGTAAGGACATCCTATAGTATTAAAATTAACTATAGCTGCTTATAACTGATTCATTGCCTGTGGTTGGGATTCTTCTGTATCTTCTTCACTGTCAAGTTTATTTTAGGGAGTCCCAAGGACAACACATTTATAACATTATAACTATGGACAGTTTGTACATATTTTACACTTCCTTCATTATCTTTGCATTACCACTTGTATCAGAAAGTTCATATAGTTGTTGACTAAACAGATTTTTGAATCATCAATCCATATTCTTAATTTAAAATAAATCTTATATCAATTATATTTTTAAATGTTACAAAAGGGAAGATTACAAAAATCAAAACTATTTTCACATTATCAGGAATCATTAGTAAACAAAATATATCAGTCAGCACAGCAAGAAGAACTGATTTGTCTAATAGATTAAACATACATATGGATTGTTAAGGTAGCAATACTGTATTTTCAAAAGATCTGTTTAGCTGGCAGGTCTCACTGATAAATGACATGTTCTAGTCTGTCTCCTTCACGATCTAGCAGTGAAAACTTATGTCACTAGCATATTCTGTTTTCACAGCAGTAGCTCTTCCTGTTTAGACTGATGAAACTGTCAAACCCTTAGAGCCCCAGTTACACAAAACCTAGTTTTCCAATCATTCACTGCAAATAAGAATTTCTACTCTAGGATTTCATTTGGCAGCTCAGGAACAGAGTGGCCCAGAGGCAAAAACATGATTCCCCTTCCAAGCCAATACAGCTTGTGACCCAGCTTCCTAAGAGCACTAAACTAAGAATTTACCATTAAAAACTATTTCATTAAACTTGGTTTCTGGAAGGATGGGCTGTTTATCTTCTACTTAGAAGATAAACACTCATTAGTAAATTTTTATAAATCCCCAGGGAATCTGTACCCCAGGCTGAACAATAAAGTTATGGGGTTAAGAGTATATAATAATTCTAGGAACTAGTAAGATTTTCTTCATTTGACCAAAGAAACATGGGAGTGTGTATTCATGGCTTCCATTTAGAAAAAGGAACTTAATAACCAGAGCAATTCACAGAACTATCAAGAGTGGAGAAAACAGTTTTAAAATTCTCATAAAAGGAAAGTGAAAAAGACATGACTTCAAGGTAGGTAAAAGGAAGTGACAGATTTATCTTTTCAACCTAAGACCCAATCAAAAATTGAGTGTAAAAATCAAGCTCCAAATAGAAGAATATAACATCGAAAGCCCTGCTTTGACATGTTATGATTCTATATGGACAAACAAAAATAAAAATTCTAATAGGAATTAATCTTGAATGTCAACATAGGAAGGATAGAAAAAATTACTTTCTTTGACCTTCTTGTCCCTATTATAAAGATGGAGAGTAAACCAAAAACCAAAGTAGTTTTAAAAAAGAAAACCTTATGAAAAATTATGTACCTATCAACTGATTAGAATAGACAAATAATTAGAAATGAGTCATATAAGGGGACATCAATAATTAATTGAAGTTTAAAATGAAACAAAATATTCCAGACAAAAAGACCCATATATATATCAAAAGCCAAATTATTATTTCTTTTTAAGATTCCAAATATGAGAATTTTTATTTTCTCTTCATAGAAAAACCCTAATATTTTCCATTACTGTAATCAAGAGAAAAAAATTCCAACCTTCATTCCAAGACATTTCTTCAAGATATACTTGAGCATCTACTGGTCCCATATTTCTTAGACTGTCTTCTGTAAAATATAAAATACTTTAATCATAACCACAAAGAATGTTGAAAAGGCAACTCCAGCCTGGTCACTATCACTCTAATTACCATTTTAAAACTTAGATTACTACTTCTGACAGCAGTTATAAGACTACTTGACTTCAGCTGACTAAATTCCAGAGCATACCAATTCTTATGAGCTTTAATAGTCAAAATCTATCCCATTTTTTCACAAATATGCAACATGCAAAACCATGACGTTGATTTTGATGATTCCTTGTAATCAGTGACCTCTATTTTGTGAGAGAGAGGAAAATTTTTTTGTCAGATAAATTATATCTGTAACTAAGGAAGGCAGCATGGAGTTGAGTAAAAATAGCTATATTTGAATCTTATTCTAATAGATGACTAGCTTTCTAACCCTTGGTATATTGAGTTTTCTCTATCTTATCTACTTCAGAAGGGTTGCTATGGGACTGAACTGTGACTCCCCCCTAAACTCAGATGCTAAATCCTTAATCCCCCAATGTGACTTTATTTGGAGATAAGGCTTTTATGAGGCAATTAGGTTAAATGAGGTCACAAGAGTGGGACCTAATGGTGGTCTTATAAGAAGAGGAAGAAAAAGTTCTCTCTCCATGGATATGCACCAAAAACTATCATATGAGGACACAGCTAGAAAGAGGCTTTCTGCAAGTCAGGGGGAGAGACCTCACCAGGAACCAGATTGACTGGCACCTTGGTTTTGGACTTTCTAGCTTTTAGAATTGTGAGAAATTTCTGTTATTTAAGCCACCTAGTGTATGGAATATAGTTAACAGCAGATGAGACAACCTAATACAAGAGTGTTTTATCAATCAAATGATATAAAGGCTAAAAGTGCTTTAAAGAATAAACTACCCAAATGTAAGGGGCTATTAGTTACCTGATTTTTATTTGCTTACAACAGAATATTAAGTAACTTCAATGAAGAATTACTTTAAAATATTTCAAAAACCATGCAACACAACTGTGTTGTATTGATGTTCCATTGATGTTTCCTGAGCCAAAGTTCTCCATACAGAAAGAAGGTCCAAAGAAGCCCGGAATTCCAACTAAAAGTAAGAGTAAGACCCAGGTAGCATAAGCATGCAGTCTTGCTAAAAAATAAGTGCATTTTGGGACAAAGAAAGCAACTACAGATGAGAAGCACTAGTCTTTGTTTTTAAAGGCATGTTATACTTCCTGTATGCTTGTATCATTCTTCTAAAAGTTAATGCTTAAAAGAAACTACTAAAATCCACCTCCCCCCCAATGAAATATTCTTTAGCTGTCTCACTAGTCTCTTGTTCACTTGCTGAGAATGCTTCCCTTTGTTCCGTTGTGTGAATGCCTGCAACTTAATTATATTTAATAACTGCCTGTTCGAAATTTATTGGTGAGTTATACAATTTTAAAATAGATGAAAAGATTATACAATATTTTGAACTCGCCATGGTTTCCTATTAAGGTATGTCAAATATTGTATCACTTCATATTTACCAGGTACCAACAATCTATTAAACTGTCCTGAACTCCAAAGATACCGACTTTGCCCGGTGGTCAGGGTTACTGCCTCCATCTCTGTGTGCTCACTGAAAAGCTTATGCAGAGTGTATCAGTATGCTTATGCTAAGTAATTTCTGAATAAAACAAATTTCCACATTCTATATAAAGTATACTTGGGTATAGGATTATTATTCCTGATTTTCTAAAAAAATTTACATAACAGTCTCATGGATGAAAAAAAATGTCACGGACCAGGGTAGCTTGCTTGAATGGGGAAATGTATCACCATTTTAGACTTGAAGAACAGGGGTAACTGGCACGTTAACAGATCATGATTAGAGAAAAAACAGGTATAAATAATTTACAATCAAGTTGCCTATGCTCCAGAATATCTGAAAGATTACCTTGTACTTTTGAAATCAATTTAAAGCAAATCAGAAATGGCAGAATTAATGACAAAATAAATAAACCTTAATCTGCCCTATCTTGGACACGTGTAATACATTAATTGTACAAAAAGAATTAACCCATTCATGTATGTCCATTATGCCATTTTAAAAATAATAAATGAAAAATAACTGGTAAGTATAACTGCTGAGCAGGTCAGCTTTGTATTGTTCTGCTTCTCTACTCGGAAACTATTGTTATTCTCACCCAGTTCCTATTTCATGTGGAACGCTTTCGCATATATTATTCCACCTACTCAGAAAAATGGCTTTTACATTTTTGTATTTTTTCTTCTTTATGTACAGGAACTTTAGAGTAACTATTTCTTAGTTGAAAGATCAGCTTAGACCTTCTCTCATGGTAAAAGGGAAAACACACAAATGGTTAGTAATTTGCCCAAGGTCAGAGCTAAAAGTATATTAAAATATGATCATGTTCTGTGGCTGTCTAAACATCTATATATTGACCTGATTATTCAGCGCTGTGTGCACAGAGTCCAAGTTTCTGTGGGGATTCTGGTTTTAAAAGTCAGTATCTGACACAAAAGAGGATATACTGTATGATTCTCCATTACGTGAAATGTAACAGGAAGAACTACCTCGTGCTGTGGGGCATGGGGGAGCGAGGAGTAACTGGATGGGGTCACAGGGGATAGTGAGATGGGTGTGTTTACTATAATATCCATCAGGCTGTATACCTAGGATTGGTGCACTGCTCTGTGTTTGTGAAAAACTTTAATAAAAAGTTTTAAAGGTAGTGTTTGAGACTCCAGTGGCTACATATTTTAAAGAGAAATACGAAAAGTTAGGGGAAAAACATTAAGAGCCTCATAGGAAAGTCTATTCTTTGAAAGGATGGTAATCTAACAACTTCTGAAAAAGGCTGGGGTGATTAACTTGGGAAAATTGGATCCCTGGAGGACTGTATAATGAGCAGAGGGGGTACATACAAGTAAAAGGTGAATCTAAATGCAGGGGGTAGGGATCCTTTGTTGAGAAACAGGTGTCCAGGGAATGGGGCAACAGCAACCCCCCACACTACGAATACAAGGAAGGAGCACAAACAAATCGATGTTTTTTTTTCTTTTTCAACAATGATTTCTGCTTGTCCACCATTGCAGTTATAATGAGAAAACTTAATTCATTCCTAGCTCTTCAAATAACTCACAGGAACCCTGTAATTAGCTTTAATAATTGTCTATCAGGCATGGCATCTGCAAAACAGATAACTTCATTTTTTTGAGTATTGCAGATTATAAATATTTTTGCTCAGTACAATGATTTTAATAAGTATCTGAAAAGATAAATCTTATCTCAAAGTTCTCCTGTTAACATGACACAACTAAAAATGTTGATGAAACAACTGACTTAGAAAGTGATTTAATTAAAGGAACAGATCCAATCTTTAAAGCTGGAATCTTAGCTACAGAATGGTAATAAAAAAAAACAACAGCACTGGAAAGAAAATGTACTGCCTGGCATTTGGTGTGCTCTGTCTTGAGACCAATGAAACTACATGTTCCAAATTCTTTTGAAGTGAATGGACTCAGCTTTTTCTAAGGTATCTAAGAACATTAAGGTCTGTTCACACCCTGTGCTGTGCTCACAAGCTTAAATATGGAGACAAGAAAAACTTCCAGATTTACTTACAGATAGAAAGCAATGCACTATAGTAGAGATTCCTGAGGAATATAATGATAAAATCAAATAATATGTGCTTACTTGAAAAAGAATCTTTAAACCTTTAGAAGTATAGGCCCTTCTGACCTTATATTCTATTGGATTTGTCTGACAACAAGAGGTGAAAGAATTCTGTGGCTCCATTGTCTCAACGGTGGGATCTAAGAAAACACTGGCAGGACTCATCAGAGAGGTTTATGAGCCTGCAATTCAAAGAGATTAAAAGGAAAATCTATGGAGATTCTTTCACACTGAAGAATAACATTAAATAACTATTAGCAGCTTGGTTCAGTAAAGCTTACCAGAGCTCTCGCTGGGTCATTCACAACTTTCTAAAAGAGGAAAGGTTTTTTTCAGGTCCATTTGGGAATCAATAAATATTTCTTACTTCTTACAAGACAATGGAATTCCAGTCTTTTAAAACTTCCTCCTAAGGAGGATACTAAAATTTCTAAAATAACTCTTTGCCGGCTAAATAATTGTACTTCCTAATACCAGGAAAGTTTTTCTAACTGTAGCTACAATTCAAATAAAGAAATAAAAATAAAAAACAGCAATAAAAAGGCACAAAAGAGAGGAATTCGACTTTATTCATTATGGATGCGGTATCTAAATGTCTCAATCAACCCAATATTGGCCAAAGGATCGAGTCATCAGCAGCTCTGTCCCTATTGTTCGTGTGTAGCAATATCGTGTTACTCCAGTGATCAAGTCCCCAGAATGCTCTCATTTAGCATTTAGTCCACTGTATTTTTCTTTATGCCACTTAAAATATTTAAAGTTTATTTCAAATGTAGAGAAGTCATCTATGTGTGCTAAAAAGCAAACAGTATTGTTTTCCTTGAGGTCTTAGTATCTTGCTGTTTTAAAACCAAATATTTTAATTCTAAACAATCACCTCATTCTTAAAAAATCATTTTACTATATATAATTAAAATTTTCGTATAGGAAATAACTTGAAGGAAATCGTTTCCTTGTCCATAACAGTCTGTTCTTGGAACAGTCTCTACCTTGACAAGAGGTTGAGAATCAGCTAACATTTAACTTATAATGTGCTCATTAAATCGTAAAGCTCTATAACCCTTTCACAATAGTCAAAGTTATAAGTCTTTCAATATAGAATAAAAATTACAAATCTGGAGTTTAATTATGGACTTGAAGAGCTGCAGAGCTTTTATAAACTAGTGCTCATGAGAAGTACCAAATGAAACCCAAAAACTGAATTTCATGTTTCACTACAGAACAGGTAGAACAGCAGCAGATGTAGGTCTGGCCTCTTGTTCTGACCCTCAAATATGCCTCATTCTTGACTATTTGGACCAAAAAATAGTAGGATGTATACACCTATTTAAAACTTGGCAGCCCGGCAGAGATTAAGACTCACAGAATGGCTCTGAATTCCCTCTCTATCAATTATTAGCTATGCGACCTTAGTCAAATTAGTTAATTATCCCCCCGCCCCCGCCCCCAGCCTCATATTCTTTCTCTGGAAAATAGATATTAATTTCTTCTTAACAAGGTTGTTAAACAATGATTAAAAGACAATTACCATTGTGCCGGTGCTCAATAAATGGCAGCTAATTTAACTTATTATTTTATAATGTTTGTGTTGACCTATCTATATCAGACCATAGAAAATTGACTAAATACCAATCATCATTGGAGAGGTGACAAGAGAAGCCTCAAGGACCATAGTGTAGGAAAGCAGTAGCTCTTGACTTTGTCTGGATTTGTAAAAGTGTTTAGAAGTTTAGAATACTTTGCTATTGTCAGTCCCATTAAAACTGACCCATTATTATCAAAGCCATATCCATTTAATTTTTCAGTCCTTCGAAAGTACCAAACAGAACTAAAAGATGGGAACCACAGAAGATAAAGTCAAAATAATTTGTGGATTAAATTAAGAGATCAGAAATGATGGTGGATTAGAATGTCGGGGAAGTTTGTTTTTTTTTTTGGCAGGGTGGGAAAGCAGACAGTAGGATGTGAGTTGGAACTTGAATAAAGAATAAGCTGTGAAGAATCAGAATGGGAAGGTGTTCTGAGTAATGACAAATGGCATAAGCCGGTGTGTTTGGGAGCTTCTAAACAGACTGGGGAGAAGATCACATTAGGTTTGTGATTGGTGATAAGGTTAGAAAAAGTAGTTAGAAGCAAACTTAAAATCTTCTGTCTATTTAAATTCCAGGTGAATGGGTAAATGTTGTGTAGGGGAGGAGGTGGTTATGGAAGTTCTTTGAGTAAGAATAAAGAAAGCGAGACCAAAATGTAAAAACCTGTGGTAGAAGGCCAATTAGCAGCTATGGAAATAATAAGGGTTTGTGTAACAGTCTGGGTATGGACTACTATGGTAGCTGTGAGGAAATTACATAGAAAAAAATTTTTTTAAATGTCAACACTCATTTCTAATTCACTGGTTGTATACTGAGCAGCAGAAGTAATCAGAGATAATATGAACTGGTTTCAAGTCTGGGAAAAAACAAGCAATGAAAAAGGTGATCTTGTCTGGTTTTAAACTCACTGATTTCAACGGGGTCAAGTACCCGAGCAGAAATTGGGAGAGAGGTTCAAGTTGGTGATACAAACTTCCTGAAATCCTACATTTTCTCTATTATTACATCAGAACTCCCAATTAGGTCCAAGTATACCAGAATTATAACTATAATCCTGCCCAGAGGTTTCTATAACATTATTTGAAACTAAGCAAATGTTTATTCAAAATCATGGAGAAATATCTTAAAATACATTTTTATTATAAAAACATCTATATGTATGTATGTATGTATGTATGTATGTATGTATGTATATCTATCTATCTATCTATCTATCTATCTATCTATTTTAGGTGAGGCAACCCTTGGTTGACCTCAGATTGCAAGGACCTTGTCAGCTTACAATCTTTTATTTTTATTTTTTTTAATTTTTTACGCCTATAGCACCTGGTCTTCCTAGGTGGTCTCCCATTCAAGTACTAACCAGGCTCAACTTTGCTTAGCTTCCGAAATCAGATGGAAAAACAGTTATTTGCATTCAAGTAAAATTGACAAATAACGTGAGTAGTCACCTTCTTGTTACAAATAAAATGGAGCAGGAGGCCCCTCACAGAAAATGCCAATCCCTTACTGTCTAGATGCCAATCCCTCTGAAGAAAATGCCAATCCCTAACTGTCTAGATGAATTTTCTGCATCATTTCACATATACTTTTCCCAGAAATAGTCACCAAAAAAAAAAAAACATTCCCCTGATGCTTATCTTCAAGTTTTACCTGAAGCACATTTTTATAGTCAATTTTCAAATTCCTAAAATCAAATGGCAATACTGATATTACCATAAATGGAAACCTTAACCTGAGCACTACAAGTGTTTTTGTAAGGGTCAATTTTAGCACATAATTTGCACAAATATCAATTGCCTTAAGTGTTATTTCTAATAGTTCACCCAAAGTCATATTATCTACATTTAAAAGTATTATTTACAACACCAGAAATGACCTTTTGTATCTAGCTAAGGGAGAGTAACTGATTAGCTCTGAATAAAGACATACTAACTTTAAAATGTCTGGCCCAATCCCCTTCTGAGCCAGGATGTTTTGGCGTTCAAGTACTTGCCCAATTATGTAGAGTAAAGGCTCCATATTACCAAAATTCACTAAGAGAACCAAGATACATCTTGTAATGTAAAATAATATACCACCAAGGATTCTAAACACATTCATTTTTTAAAAATATTATTTAATTGATGAAGGTTTAAATAAATATTATTTCATCTGAAGATCTGTTCTTCAGTTCACAGAGAGGTGACCTAACTCATAAGCTGTGTCATTTTACAGAGCCACCAAGACATCAGAGATTGGTGTAACTGTCACATTACAAAGCTACTGAATCATGATCCCTATTATTTTCCCATGATATGCTTCTGATGTGTTTTGTAATGTGCTTAATATATGAGAAGTCCATAAGATTTATAAAGGCACCAAAATCTAGTCTACAGATATTGTTCATGTGAACATTTTATAAACCCTGAAAAGATTTCCAAAAGTGCTCATATGGTTGTCTAAAATACAAAGCCTAATTTTAAACAACTAATCTACATGCCTTTCAAGGGGACATGGAAATTGGCCTTTGCAAGCATCCTTAGAGACAATAAGGTAAATATACCAACTGGAACGAATTGATTAAATTCAATAGTTAACAATGCTTTCAAATTGTATAATATCTGGGAACTGAAGATTACTCATCCTTTTTTTTTAGATTTGCTTTTTCTTCAGCCTGGTCAACAGTACCCAAAAATGTCAACTAAGAATACAGAAGTAGAAATGAGGGAGAAAAAAAATATGTACTTTACTTTAGGTTGTCTACCCTGGACTTTTTCTTTACTAGAACTCATCTGAT
Organism: Eonycteris spelaea; assembly: GCA_003508835.1. Lineage (NCBI taxonomy): Eukaryota > Metazoa > Chordata > Mammalia > Chiroptera > Pteropodidae > Eonycteris > Eonycteris spelaea. The sequence goes on along the minus strand of PUFA01000007.1, from coordinate 11,320,504 downwards.
AATTCTTTTGTGAAGAAAAGAAATATGGATGTCAAGGCCTCTTTTAAATGATCTTTTAGAGAAATAAATGATTGTGGGTGGTATTGACGAGGCCTTCCTTACAACAGAGCACCAACTTTGAGCTGTGAAATATGAGAAAGCATTCAACATCAGCCAATAAAACATCTCCTGCCTCCTTCCCCACTATTACAGAGTTCAAATTTATTTTATAAACCAAGTTAATGGAGGGCAGGAAACAAATATTTAAAGCACACCCTATGAAAAGAAAGTTCTACAATGAACTATCACCACATGCAAAAAGAGTTCTGTGTGACAAAGCTATTTCCATGTCCCCAGGGGGTGACCCAGAAAAAAAGAGTGCTTTGACCTGGTTATAACAAACACACTCTCTCTTGGTAACTTATCCTGGTCTTTAACAAATTATCACTCTCAAAGGTTTTCCTTCTATCAAATCTAAATCCTTACTGCTAAAAGTTCAAGTTCATTTCCTTCTTTTCAGAAGCAATTTACTGAAGATGGGTCAAGAAGGAAAAATTAGTATCAATATTCAAAAGAAATGACAATATGAAACTAGGTTTATTATTAGATTTTCAAAATTCTAGTATGAAACTTAAAAAGAGCAAGTTATATTTGGATAAGAAACTTCTGTTATTTAAACAACAAACCAATCTCAATTTAAAACTGAAACAAAGCATTCTCACTATTTGGAGCCTTTGGTAGTGAAAATATTTAGTACTTAGATTTGAGGTACTAAAATGTAATGAAAAGTTGTGTTTCTACTATTCTTCGAGAATAGCTCAATTCAGCAATCACCTGCCTGAAAAACTTGCAAACTGACATTATATAAATTCCAAGCACAAGATCTGCCTATTTATCTGAATCATGAATCAGGCCCAACTCCCACTGTATTTGGTTTGCCTAAACTTTACTGTGACCTTGTCAACGACCTACAAGAGTCCCCTGAGATATAGCAGGCCAAAGCTGCTTCCATTAAAACCTTAAAACCAAGGACTCAAAACTCAAAAGAAACCCACACTTCCAAGGACTTCTCAAAGGCAATGAGAATGGCTTGAAGATGTTGATTATTTGTTCTTCCAACATATCTTTAAACATCCCTTCATGTAATTCTATTGCTCATTTTAAATCCTGTTTCTTATTTTTCTCCATTTCTGGTCTATCCTACCCTGTATCATAGCAATATTTTTTTGATTCCTGATCTCTCCCTACCTCTTTGCTCTTTAGACAACAGGCTTCTAGTCAGTTTCAATGATAGGTTCTTAATAGGATATAGGCTGTGGAGTGGCAAAAAAGCAGAGCAATATTGCAAGAATATACTGCACATTCCTTAAGGTATGGTTTGGTGGATTATCCTTATCTTAAGCAAATTGGCAACCCACAGAGTAAAGACTGGTAAAGATGTGCAAAAGCACCATCAGAAAATCATCATCTCCAGTACAGCTTGTTCGCTTTAGGAACACAGGTAGCTTCTTGCACGTAACATACTCGTGTGTAATGGTTTCAATACTTTCACAGAAATTATATCATGTGAACAAAGGATAAAAAGATATATCTATGGATAGAATCCATCTTCAAATGGAACCATCTCTACATTCTTTTGCTAGAAGTAAAAAAACATTTACAAAAGAACTATAACATTTGAAAGATGCTCATATATGCACCAAATAGGAGGACAAAATATTCAAGCCATATTTGAAAATTAATCCAAATTTACTGCAAAAACACACTCATCAATTTCTTAACATTTTAAAAAATATAAACTTATCAGTCTTAAAGCAGAAGGGCCTTAAAGCTGATCAGTATTATGAAAGTCGCTGTTAAAAAGAAATACTCCAGTATATAAACAAATAGCTCATGAAGTCTTTACACACAAAGGTATCACACATTGCCTGCAAGAAGTAATTTTATAGGTACAACTCTCTCTGAAAATAAATATAGGTACTTGTATACATCACTGGTTTTATCCTATAATGCTGTGTTTTAGAAATCAAGCCTTGATTCTCAAATTTTCGTAATTTTAGTAGTAGGAGTCTTAAAAATCATTTTGTTAGGTTTGATGGTGTGCCAGTGTAGGGTATGGGAGGAGACTCAGTAATCAACCACAGAGACAGTGAGCTTTTACCGACGTACAGGAGTCGATGCTGAGCCTGGTGCACGGCTGCAGAGTGCAACTGCGTGTTTTCCCCATGGGCTTAACTGATTATCGACTCCCCCCATTAGCATGTAGGGTGCATATCGAAGGTTCAGAGAGAAGGCTGAGGGACTCCTATCCCAAGGCCAGTGCTGAGAGACAGCCTATCACTTTGTGTAATCGCAGTCCATGTGTGACGAACCTGACCTACATTTCTCCCTTTCTTTCTCACAAGAGCTAGTCACTGTTTTAAGAAGCTATTTTCTAAAATGCATAAAAGAAATGACTTTTAAAACTGCTTGGGAAATGTTCGTTCCTAAAATATCATGTAGCCATCTTATAAGGAATAGTTTATTCAAGAGATAACCATGAAGCCTAGCCTAAAACAGGCACAGAGACAGCAGGGTGCCTGATGATGTTACGCTATACAGTATCTTCTTTCTGACTGTCATTTATACAGTATAAAGTCTTAAAAGTACTACAATTAAAAATTTTAATCGGCACATAATTACATATAAAGTTTTTAAACATATAAAACACATTAATTAGAAATGTGTGATGAAACATTTTTCTTTAGTTAATAAAAAAAATCACTTCCGCCACTTCATAAGAAGCCACATCCTAGTAGTTTTGTGAATCTCTCAATGGATACATAACAATCACTACTAAGAATAGAGCATAATTAAAAACAATGATCTGGGGCAGGGGGAGTAAAAAGGCAATAATAAGTTTGTGCGAAGGCTGGAAAATGCTCCCCGGGAATGGCTGTGGACTGTGCTTCAGAGAGGTGCCAACATGCAGGCTCCTCACCACGAGTACCTACCATGCCGCTGCAGGTCATACTCTTTTTTTGTCTCTTCATTCCCTAGAATTTTCCATGCCTGATCAATTTCGATGAACTTCCGTATACATTCCTCCACTGTTCCTGCTGGCACATCTGCACTTTGTTTATCTGGATGATACTGCCAATCAAAAATAAAGGCGTGGTGAACAGAGAGGATTAAGTGAGTTAGGTTAAAAAAAAATGTAAATCTGAGCTTTAGTTAAGAGAGAAGGTAATGAGAAGACGAAGCTAAGATGCCAAGGCAACGAGACAATAGTGTTGGGCACAGGAGACAACTGCCAGGGTAATTAGACCACTGGAGTAGCTATAAATCCACCAGTGACATGATCTGTCACAACGTGCAAAGACAACATTTTCTGGATAATTTGCTGATGGAATCACTGGTCTCATGGACAATTTACCTAGAGAGGATGACTAACACAAACAGAAATAGGTACATGCAGACAAGCGGGACATGACAAAGGAAGAACATAAACTATTCAGAGAATAAAGCTTTCCTTATATAATGCGCTCGAATGTAGATATCATCACGAATGGACACTAGCTTTTTCTTATAAAATTAAATTATGCAATCATACTTTAAAATTAAACACCTTTCGTCTTCTGGCTCAGCCCTGAAGATTTTAAAGTTATAAATCCACACATATAATCTGTTATTGAAAACTGGTTATTCTAGGGCAAATTTGTAAAAAAAACTTTAAAGAACTCAATGAAACATTAGAATATGAATTAACTCATTAGTAAATTTTTCCTACATGTGCTTTCTAAGTCTAAGAAACTGTTAAGAATGTTTCCAATATGCAGTAATTTCTTCATAGTATTTGGTCGAAACCAGAAAGTTGTATGCCAATTCATCAATTCTCAAATGACAATGTGAATGTGGCTTATTGGATACCTCACTTATATTATCCCCTTCTTCTTTTCTTCTGTTTTTTTTCTTTCTCTTTTCATCTATCAGTTCTTTTGAAAGAATCAGTATGCCATTGCTTTTCAGCAGTCTCTCAAGAAACAAGTGAGAGATTATCTAAATTTAGAGACATTTCACTTAAATAATCTGAGATAATATTAGCAGATATTCAGATATAATTCTTCACTCTGAAGTAAATAAGGAACCACTTGATAGTATTCATCAAGAATTTTCAATGAGCAATTACTTGACGTTTTATCAAATATATTAAAGAACAAATTTTAATTTGAAAAGTTATCTTAGGAATTTCTTTTGAACTAGTAGAATAGTTTTTCCATTTAGTTTTTACTCTATAAGTCTTTATAATAAAACAGGCAAATCGACATACATTTCATGACACTGATGTGGTTCGTTCACGTACTCATCAATTAATGATACAATCATTTAAATTCTTTTGACTGCTTTGCAGACATTGAAAGAGCACAAAAAACTTAGAAGTATCATGTCATTTATTATCCAAGTTGCTAAGGCCAAAATCACTCTGTGAGTTGTGGCAAGTAACATGAAGTCATATGATTTCAATTCTCAATCTAGAATTTCAGAAAGTATGTAAGTTTTTAATCATAATGCTGATATCGGCTTTGAAGTGAATATGTTTTCATGCTGAACTTCACACTGCTGAGGTGATCCTCACTAGCAGAGCAAAAACAATTGTGATATTTGGTTGCCATAGAAAAACTAATGAATTATCACGCAAGTTGCCGAGAGAAAGATTATAGGGCAAACAGAGAATCAGGCTTTCATTTTCCCTTTGCAAATTATTTCTCTTTCTATGATGATTATATCTATCAGTTAATATTTAAATATTTTTAAGCTAATTAATATAATGGTTGTTGAGAGAAAGAAACTAAAGGCTTTATTGTTTGTTAATCTTTTTCTCAGGCCACGATTTATATGATGCTAATAAAGGTTATTCCCATGCTGAGGGTTAGGCAGGCCCTAAAGCTGGGATGTTTCAAGCAACACGCCAAAGCCAGAATAGAGTTGGTTACATTAAAGATTTCCAGCTGACCCTCTCCACTAACACTATGTGAAGATGATTTGTCTAACAAGCTTGCTTTGATTCAATGTTTATTATATAAGCATGCTCAAACATCCACCAGTATACATTGAAGATACACTTGCACATGAAAAACTCAATCTCAGTGTAACAAGTATTGAGTAAGGTCCCAGAGGAATCAGTCTAAACTAACAGCTATATTGAAAGAGTGCAGACTGAAAGTCAGGTAATATTAATAGGCCATATAGAAGGTCTACTTGGTACAATGAACAGAACAGATTGGGCTTGATCATGTACCAATCTGACCAAGAAAGTTCTATAAAACCAAGAATTAGTTCCTGGCTGCCCCAGCCTAAAAGCTATCATTAAATTTTATTGAGCGATCAAGCCACAAGCCAAGAAATGCTGGTGGCCACCAGAAGCTAGAAGAGACAAGGAATGGGATCTCCCCCTGGAACCTCTAGAGGAAGTGTGTGGCCCAGCTAACACCTTGATTTCAGCCTAGTTAAACTGATTTTGGACTTCTAGCATTTAGAATTGTAAAAGAATAAATTTCTGTTGTTTCAAGCCACTAAGTCTGTGGTAATAATACCAAAGACGCCTTATTGTTTAAACTGGAATATAACAGACAGCTAAAACATTTTATGATGTTTCAATTACAAAGCCCACTAATGAACGGTATTAAATACATTATTAACTTCAAAATCTGCAATGATTCTTTATTGCCCATGTGAAAACAAGTCCCTGATTCTAGGCTTCAAGATTTGCTAGTTTTAAAATGAATGGTAATTTTCTTTCTTTCTATTTCTATATGACCTGTCCCTTGCGAGGCGTGCTCAAGCATTCACTATTATTCTAAGAAACCAAAACAATTTTCCTCTTGTCAAGGCTTATTCGTTGCCCTTTTCTTTGATCCCCATTAGCCAAATCTTCTCAATATTGAGAGCCCAAAGCTATTACTACTTCATTCATTCACTGATCAAATGAAAGACAGATGAAATCTCAAGCACCCTATGTTCCAGGAACAGCCATAAAAAGATAGCATAGACTTCCCTATATTAGAAAAATGCTGGCAAAATCATATAAATAATAGAGAGTTCTGAGAAAAACACCATCCAAACAGTAAATACTGATACTCTTAATTAATGGAATAAGTATGTACTAAAATCAATGCTGCAAAGTTCATTTTAACTGACTTCTATTTGCTTTCAGTACTAAATTAAAATGCATTTTGCTAGAATGGAAGAACTTAGTTTCCTGGAAGCAAAGAACTCAAAATGAAGAAATCAGCAAATCTTGCAACAAACAACTGGAAAATGAAAGTTTAAGAAATTACCAGTGACAACAGCATACAGTTAAAAAAGATATCAAGGCAATTCAATATGGAAAAGATAGTCTGTAACAAATGGTGTTGAAACAACTGGATATCCATGTGGAAAAAATCTGACCTCAGTCCCTATCTCACTGCATATATAGTCACGTGCCACATAACAACGTTCTGGTCAACAATGGACTGTGTGTACAATGGTGGTATGCCATACAGCCGAGGTGTGCAGTAGGCTGTACCATTTAGGTCTGTGTTAGTACACTCTGTGACATTCACACAACAATAAAATCATCTAACGATGCATTTCTCAGAACGTATTCCTGTTATTAAGCAGCACATGACTGTACAAAAATTATTTTAAGATAATCATAGACATAAATGTAAAACTCAGAACTATAAAGCTTCTAGAAGGAAATGCAGAGGACATTTTTGCCCCTTAGGGTGGGCATAGATTGCTTTGACAAAACAAAACGCACAAACTATAATGATACAAAATTAATAAAGTAAACATCAAATTTTAAAACTCTCTTCATCAAAGATACCATTAAGAAAAAACAGACAAGGCACAGACTGGGGATAAAATACTGGCCAAATGTATATCTAAAAAGGACATACCCAGAATATACAAAAAATATCCTATAAACTGATGATGATAAGAAGATAATTAATAATCAGGGGAAAAAACTTGGAACAGGCATTTTTCAAAAGATAGACGAATAGACAATGTGCACATAAATATGTTCTCAAACTTTTTCTTAGTTATCAGGAAAATGTACATTAAAATCATAAGACACTTATAAATACCCAAAAGAATGGCTACGATAAAGACAACACTAAATGTTGCCAATGATATGGAATAACTGAAACTGTTATAAGTTGCTGGTAGGAAACTACTATCTGGCAATTTTTTATTGAGATACATATATATTTATGGTCAAGCAATTCCACATCTGGATATTTACTTAAAAAGGAAAAAAACATAAAAACTTACGCCCACAAAATGACTTATAAAAGAATGTACTCACAGTCTTATTCTTAACAGGCAAAACTGGAACCATAAATGTCTATCACCAGGAGCATGGATAAACTACTATATCCATATAAGGGACTACTATTTAACAATAAAAAAATAAAAAACTAAGATACACTCAATAACAGATGAATACCTAAAATATTATGCTGAGCAAACGAAGAAAAGGGTACATACTATATGATTACACTGAAATGAAATCCAAATTCAGGCAAAACTAATCTATAGGGAAAAAAGAAGCTGGTTTCCAGGTGGGAAGAGGAGGTAGAAATTAATTGGAAAGGGCACAAGGGGATTTTCTGGGGAAATGGCAATGTTCTGTATCTTATTCGGGGTGGTGGTTATACATATCAAAGCTCACCAATAGAGCACTTAAAATCTGCACTTTTCATTGTATGTTGACCATATCTCAATAAAAAAGATCTTCAGACACATCAAAAGAAAAATTTAAAGTAATTTAGTAAACTTCCTAAGCCATAAAGGAAAAATGAGAACTTTCTTTCAATATTAATAGAGAATTTAGCAAAATATGAATTTAGCAAAATGCTATTTTACTTTTTCAAATGACTCGGCACTCAATTATGATCTATTTAACTTCTTCATATTTGGGAGAAAAGTTTCAATTATATAATAGACCTATGTTCTTTCAATCCCCCTGACGTTTACTGATGAGAAAAATGAACACAAAAGATTAAGAAACTGTTTTAATTAAAAAAAATAGGATCACTCATGATACTACAAAATATATAGAAAATGATGTAATATTTTATTAAGATTGGTATATGATATCTATTTCCAAACTGACTAATTAAAAACTAATGCTTTATGATTAGCTGAGATTTCATGGCAATGGGTTGTCTAATTATTTAATTTTGATTTTAGACCTTCTCTATATAATAAATCCAAGTGATTTCTGAATTACTAATTCTGGAGTGACTGTGCAACTTAAAATGTGGTCCTCAGATCTGTAGCATCAGCAGTATCTGAGAGCTTGTCAGAAGATGACCCCATCACAAACCCTACAGAGGGGAACCCAAGAATCTGTGTTTCATCAAATTATCCAGGCAATTATTATACACGCTAAAGTCTAAGAAACACCCTGGTAGCCTCCTACTGTTTAAAACATGGAATTAGTTGAAAATAAAAACATCAGTGCTTCATAGAAATTTCTCTTTGACAGATGCATTCCTCCATGTATCCCCCAAAAAACAAAACAAAAAAAAGTCAACTCACACTCTTCAATTTTAAACCTATAACACCACAATGAAAATTATATTGTGTTCCAAGTCAGAAACTTTTTGATATTTGATACCTTTTGTTCACTAATCATAAATGCCAACCTCATTATTTCATTGTTTACACAAATGCCAACTTAATTCAGAAGAAGCTGATGAATTCAGAACAATATGCCAGTGGAATTTTAACCTGTTGACTTTTTTAAAGGGGGGGTGGGTATCATTTGTATCAGGCTTCAGCTACCAAACACTACAATGGTTTCCAGCAACAGGTTTAACACAGAGACTACCAGGAGGGAAAAAACACTTGAAGGTGTGTAAGTTGTGAAAACAGCATAATATAATACACTGTAAAAATTCTAGTAATTTCTAAAAGTTTTTAGTGAAAATTTACATATTCATTAGTTCTAAATGACCCTTTCTGTTGGCTAAGCAATGTATAAAGTGGAAATGGTATTTCCTTAAAGTAAATGCATATTCTGGTAAATTGCCTACTACACAACAAGGTGGTATTTCAGATTACCTAAATAAAGGTTCACTCATTCTAATGCCTTTTATATTCCTTTTTAAAAGGAAATTTTGCTTTATTTCCTAGTAGCTTGCCACTCAAATTGAATAAAAAGTTAGGAAAGTCATACATTAATCCTTTACTACACATCTGTTTATGTTGTTTTGATTTATAAAATGTTGGCTGCAAATAGGAAATATCAATTATGAAAAGGGCTCTGCACATGTTTGGTTAAACAAAAATTCCCAAATCGTCATGCTGATATTATTTTATCTACCAATGTGGCCCCTGAGGTTATAGCATTTGGTTTTTCTCTATGTATTAATAAGTGAGTTTTAGTACCATTAATAAGATGTTAGGCCTATCTCTAGCTTCAAACATTTTTGAATTCTAGAATCAAATTTCAAAATACCTTCTAAAACTTATCTTATCAGCGCAAGTTCAAAATGTCCAAATTCCAATTTATCATCCAGACTCTAAAATTATTTCTTCCTCCTGTTGAATCCTTGTCTGTTAAAATCATCACCATGTTCAAGAAGTGCTGAATGAATAAATGAATGAATGAGAGAATAATAAATATATTTCCTAAAAATCCAGGTTATAGTATCGGGTAGGGTAATCTCCTTTTCCCTAATACCATTAAGCACCAAATTCCGTAGATTCTACCTACATAATATCCTTTCTATTCCCAAGGCCAAACCTAGTTCAAACCAACAGGAAGCTGGTAGCTCTTACCTAGTCTCCAGCATTCATCTTCTAACGGCAGTCCAGTCCATCCGCCTGCTTCTGGTTCACTCGCTTTAACTTACGACCTGACCAAATTATTCTCCAGCTCAAAATTTTAAGTGGCAACCTACTGCATAATAATTTGCAGTCATATTCCAAGAAAAGGGTAGAGTAGAAGAAAAAGGAAGAGAGGAAGAGGAAGAGGGGGGAAAGGAGGTTGGTAGAAGACTGAAAAGGGGGAAATGGGGGTGATGGAGAAAGGGGAAACTGCAGGAGAAATAAGAAGAGGAAGAGTAAGGAAAAAACTGAGGGAAGAGACAGAAAAACACTGAAGGCAAACGAAGCTATGCAATATTTACGGTAGGATCCTTTTCAAATAAAGAATTAAGAGGTAGATTGTAGGAACTGGATTTACACAAATGAAGACATGTAAGAAGTAGAATAATATGAGTAATCCAATCCATGACAAAACCTTCAAAACTAAGGACTACCTCTGTAATATACTTTGGACTACGAGATTTGCTAACCCTAAAATAAATCTTGCACCAATTCCTTTTACTAGTCACATGCTTTTTCTTTGTTGACTATAAGCAAGTGTAATACAACCTCTGCTTATTTGTACATAACATACGGGAAAAAAAAATTAAACCTAAAGTCATCAATCGGTTACCTTACAGCCAATTTAAGTGTAAAGCTAGACCCATCTCCCCCCAAATCACATGAAACAAGTCTTCCATGACATACTCGACATGAGCTCCAGAGAACTCCAATATTTACACTTCGCCTCCAATATCCCCCAGTGAGAATTAGCAGTGCACCGGCTAACTTCTCCTACTTTCTGGGTTCAGGGAAGACTCGGTTCTTGTATAATTAAAGACTTAGGGGCTGATGCCAAACTAAAGTTATCCCTGCTAAACAAGGGTGGTGAAGCACATCTCCAAAGCCCACAGGACTGTTCTCCTGCAGCAATTCTGAGCTCTGCTCTGTGGCCATCAAGGCCACCAGGTACTAATTAGGCAGTGTGTTCTGTCAACGCTTTCGTGCTCCTCTTCTATTACTTGATCAGTCTGCCACATTAATGATACTAGTACATTACCTCTGAATTCCCTCAAGTGCTTTATCCCTGAGATTAAAAAAAAAAAAGATATGAGAAAGAAAATTACTTTACCCTTTTCATATTGGAATTAACACTAATACTGTTTCCTCTAGTTTCTTTTTTGTTGTAGAAATCTCCCCGTGGACCTAAAATGTACACATTTCCTTAACTTCTATTGAATTAACTTTAAAAGCTATAGAAAACAACAATGCGGATGGAATGCATACTAAAAGCTTAGCGTTTTCATATATAAGTGTTCAAAAATTAATGGTGGGATTATATGTATAAGGCTGGAGAAGTGGTGGCAATTTTTTTTAATTCTAACTACCTGATGATGAAGGAAATTCACCTAAAATGGAGCTCAATAAAACAAGAGAAGTGACCTTAATAGTGACAGAAACTGAGTAAGAAAAATAAAAGCATTTAATAACCGTAGCTAAAGTCAATGAACTTAGTATGACTGTTTTTGAAGTAAAGGCCTAAGTATGCTTCTTAGGATGCTGAGGAAACACATATCCTCTGAGATAATTTTTGGTTTTCCTTATTGCAAATCACTGTTATTATGACGCAGCCATTACACAGTTGGTGAGGAAGCGCTGTGAAGGTGGTGCAGTAGGAATTCTCTAATGAATATGAACACAGTTTAGGTAAGCACCAGAGAGATACACACTGGCTGATATTGCAGTGTTTTGTTATTGTTTTGTTTTGTTTCATTTTCTGTAAGACCCTAGTAGCTTAAAACAACATTATGTTACAAAAAGTTAGGTATAAAAGTGCTACAACTGTGTCCTTTACACTTTGACATTACATTAAGATTATGAAAGCTGGGGGAAAAAAAAAAACAATGACAAAGGTAAAGTCAAGTACAACACACTACTGCCACCTAATGCTTAGGAAAATATTGCCTACAGTTAACTGTCCCATTTTATGTGACAGTTAACACCCAAAACATGATTTCTAAAATGTTTGAATATTTTTAAGGTTTTCTGATTCATATAGAGAAAATACAATACATGTGCAAGACTGGTAGCCCAAAAGTGTGCTTATCTATTAAAAAAAAAAAGGCTTATTAACGACCTAACTACAAGTCAGGTATTGTGCTAGCCAATGAGTATCCAATGATAAATAACACAGGATCCCTGCTCTTAAGGGACTCATGGTCTAGTGGGGAGAGCAGGCACAGAAAAAATTAATTATAATACAATGGAAAGGATAAGGTGCTAAGAAAAGAGAAAAATGACAACCTGAGAAAGTTGTTAACTGAGAACAAATTAGGGAAGATTTCTTAACAAAGGTGATTTCTGACTGGGCTTTGAAGGATGAATAAGAGTCAGCCTGTAGGAACTGTAGAAGGGAGGGAGGGCCAAAGCTTTCCAAGTAGACAGAAATGGCAAATACGAGACAGGAAAGTACTAAAACAGATACTAGAGTTTTGAACAGCAGAATTGTAAGCTATACTGGGAATGAGTAAAAGAACAGTCGGGTGGTAAAAGTAATGAGAGATGAAGTTAAAAAGCTAGACTGGGTTTAGACAGTAAAGGAACTTTTTAGTCATGGTAAGAAACATGAACTATTCTCTACTTTTCCACATTACTTGAATGCTAGGGACATAAACATATTTTGGTTTCAAAGACAAAAAAAAAATCTAACCCAATGATAGGATGGTACTGGTAGGGAGGACAGGTAGGGAGGCCGGCAGTGAGGAAACCACTGCACTGCTGTCGCACTCCTGAGCAACTGTGTAAACGATGCTGACGACCGAGGGCAGCGGGAGGCGGACAAGAGGAAAGGTGGGAAGCTGGGGACATGAATTTGGAAGTCACCTGTGAAGCAGATAAAGCTACAGGAATGTACAGAGAGCAGTCCTTCTCAACGCTTTTGAGTTATAAACTCCAAGATTGTGATAAAAAGTCTGTTAATCTCTCTGCATACAATTGAGAGATTAATAGTCCTCCAATAGCACCAGGGCCCCAGATTAAGAGTCTCTGATTTGGTGACAAGTGAAGAAAGATAAAGCCAAAACTCTGAAGGACTGTAATGTTTCTAGCAGATAGAGGAAAAGATGCTAGAGAGAAAAACAGGGCAGTGAGCAACGAGATAATTAGGAAAACAGGCACCAACCACAGAAGCCCAGGGAGGAAAGAGTTTCAAGACAGATGGAAGATCTGTGACAATAGTAAATGTCACAGTAATTCCACTGAATGTGGCAAGCTGGGGGCACTGGACACATTAGTGGGTACCATTTAGAAGAATACCAGTGGTGAAAAAGAATAGGTTGAGAAGCAAATGGATGGTAGTCAAGTAATGTTTGGCAAGGAAGGAGAGAGGAGGGACAGCCATAATAACCAAGGCCAAAAGAGAATGTTTTTGAAAGACTTTTTACTGCATGGGGTGGGGTTTGGGGCTGCGGTGGGGTGGGGAGTGGTAAGCTAATGGAAAGGGAGAATTCAAGGTAGAGAGAAGAGAGAACTGGAGCAGCGCTGAACTTAAACTACGAGAATTTCAGTTTTATTCTGGTTTGGTTATTACTAGGTATGTGACCCTAGGAAAGTCATTCACTGTACAAAATTTCCTTACCTGAAAAACAGAAAGACTGCTTGCTAAACTAAGCTACATATGAAAGTAAGGGCCTTTGCCCATCATATTACCACTGCATCCACAGAACCTAGCACAAAGCTGGCACATAGAAGGCAATATGTACTTAGTTGATGAATAAATTATCTGTTCATATAGCTCAGTGTTTTGCAAAAATCAAATGACATAATGTGAGTATGCATATTTCGATGCAATTAAAAATTTTAAATGGGGTATGGCAGGAGAGGAGGGCCATAGCAAGCCCTCTAATAAATATAGTATAAATAAAATGGATCTTCACAATTCACAGATTCTATATCTGCAAATTCTCTTACTTACAAAAATATATTTGTAACCTTCCAATCAACACTTGTGATGCTTTTGCAATCAGACATGCACAAAGTGGTGAAAAACTTAAGGCACTCCACATGGATGTTATCAGCTGAGTTCAAAGATGCCTTCATGTTTCAGCTCTCATAACGTATGTAAATAAGTGTCTTTTCCACAGTCTATTTACATTGTTCTCATTTTTATGTTTATTGTAATTTTTCTATTTAAAATGACCCCCAAGCATAGTGCATTAGGTGTTGTATAGTGTTCCAAAGCAAAAGAAGTCCCTAATGTGCCTTATAGGGGAAAACACATGTTTTAAATAAGTTTCTTCTTTCAGGCATGAGTTATATAGTGCTGATGGCCCTGAGTTCAATGTTAATGAATCAACAATATATATTTGTCTTTAAACAAAAACACACATAAAACGAGGTTATATACCGATTGCTCAATGAAAATGTTGCAACCAGAGGCTCAGAGGAACTTAACCCTGTATTTCCCCTAGGAGCAATGGTTCAGGATTTGCTAATTCGGTGTTTGTGGCAACTTTATAGAACATAACTCCAACAAAGAAAAACTGACTGTATAATATTATAAATATATACACAACATTTAATTTACACCCGTCCCCTTTACAGAGCTCTCTCTGCCCCTTCTCCTGCCATACCCCACAATCTGCCCATGAGGACCCTATATCCCTCTTCCAGCCATGCCCTACTCCCTCTTTCAGGAGCAAAGGGCAAGGAAGTCTGCATGAACAGCCTCAGGTCAGCAGAAGCTTGGACTATGGCTAGGTCTCCAGTTGGGGTAGACGAGAACGGAAGCAGGGCAGGTGGTGGCTCCCTGTGTTCTGCTGCATTCTGCACAAGAGTCCAAGAACTCAAAGTCTGATCTTGGAATTCCAGGTCAACATGAAGCTATATTTGTCATGAAAGTATATTTTTAAAGTAAATATTAAGTATGTTCTGTTAATGTTAGCTTGATATATACCTATTAAGCATTTAAGCACCTGGTACATGGACATACCCTGTCCCCCATTTGTAATCTTTCTCAGGGACTAAAAAATACTAGGCGTGGGCCTTATAATATTGCATTATAACTATTACCTTTTCACAAACTTATTGAAAAAGAAGGAGGAAAAATAAAATCAAGCAACCTCTCCAGATTTTAAGTGACATTAGTGGTAGTTTATCTCACTTGGAAAAAGAACAACTCTTTCAATGAAATTTAATTTATAAGATTTACCTTACTCTGCTCCAGGGGAATCTAAACCATGAGCAATTTAACTTGTACATTTTTAATATCTCCATACATTGCAACACCAGACAAACCAGCAGTTATCTTCTAATGTATAATTTATTACAGATGCATGTAGGAACATTCTTCTAGTATGTGCATAAAATGGCATTCAAAAACATTCAGAGACAGCTAGATAGTCCTAAGAGTTTGAGGGAGTTCTAGGTGAAAAAAGGTCACTATAAGAATAAATTCAAAAATTTGCTTAATCTGCAATCATGATTCAAACAAAACATGATTAAATAACCAGCTTTTTCGGTCTTTCTTATGTAATAATAAACTGCTTCGGTTGAGTACTTCACCACCTGAAGCTCATTTTAACACTGACTTTTTAGAAGACTAATAACAAGACTGTAGAATAATCTGTCACATTATTTTAAAATGATTTTTAAATTACAAAATGGTATGCTGTGATTTTGTCACTGTGATTATGAAGTAGTCAGGTTCTAACTAAAAGATGCATTAAAATGGGTAACTGAGACTTTTTAAAAAGGTTTTTTGTCTTCTAATTTTAATGACTATGAATTCTTCTATCCTAAGAACAGTCTTCTTTAATTTAATAAACTGAAAACTATATGCTTATATTCCCTATATTGTTTTTCAGATACTGTCCTTTAACTGATACGTTTATTTTTTCTGGTCTCAATATTCTCTTCTGTAATGCTACTTAAAATTCTCAAAAATATGTACTGAAAACCTAAAAAGATTCTACATTTTGGGTGGAATTATTAAAAATGAAATGTAACAGCTGGACAGCCTTGGACAGGTGTAGACGAAACATGTGCTCCAAGATTGCCACAGATCAAATCACTTCACATGCTGTGGTTCTATTTTGTCATCAGTTCACATGGGTCAAGGACTATCTAACATCATCATTGAACCCGTAAGGAATAACATAAAACAGGACAGTACTACAACCCACACAGAGAGGCCAAAATAACAGAAGCCAACTCCCTTCTTAACCTTTCTATTCTATTTCAGCAAAATCCAGTGCAATTCAACCAATGCATGTAGTGAAAGTATATTATATAAAGTACACAAGTTGGTACACAAGTTGGTGCTACCAAGGAGGGGAAAATAACTGAGACAGAATCCCTGCCTTCAAAGACTTTACTTCTAGCTGAGCGGAAGCCACTGGCCTAAGTAATTACAGTAAAGACAGGATGTGGTCAGTGGGATAACAGAGTTACAATACACCAATGGAACACCTAAAGGGAGACTTTTTTTGTTGTTGTTGACTAGCTATAAGGGAACATGGACTTCTTCCCAGTGAATTGTGAAAGAGTGGAAAAAATAAGAGGAGGATTTCTCATTTCCAATGGTGGTGGGGCTAGGTTATCCAAACCAACCTTTCCATTGTAAACAACTAAAAAACTTGCATAAAATATTTTTTAGAAACTCTTGAAAGTATTAAAGAGTTGACAAGAAAGAAAAGAATTCCAGGCCAACACTGAAGAGAAAACTGTTAGTTGAGGACAAAGAATGAAAAGCGCTTTTGCTCCAAGGGTATCTCACTATTCTGCAAAGTATCCTGGAAATGAGCTTTCATTTTGACAATCCCAGTTGGCTTATGGCGGTTATACACATTAGGGAGAATTGACTAAAGGAAGAAAAAACAGGTTATTGGGATAGAAAACATGAAGCTGAGTCTAACACCAGCTGTGCAGAGAGCTTAGAATGATAGCTAAGTTCGGGGTAGGCAGGATATGCTTCCAGGATATGCTGGCTCACGATACACCAACCCAGGTATTTCTTTTTCACAAACGAAATATGTTGTGCAACCTAGCTCTCCCACTCCTGCAATCTAGTACAGCATTAATTTCCCAACACTAATATCCATAAATGAACACTTACAGAGGAGGATGAGTTTCACAGATGTTAAGGTCCAAAGACAATGTGAAAATGCCATTTAATCAAAACTACTCTTGAAAATCATTAAATTTTTCATTAAGTATAGTACCTGAAGTTTCATGAATGCAACTCTATACGGCAATATGTATATATAAATGTATAACATATAACAACAATGAACCTGATAAGAATCACACATCCAAAATATAATTTTATCATTTTTAACTTTATTTTTTCTGAACACATAATTTTGCATGCTATAAGTATGCTGTATTTTTATACATGGTCCTGCATGGCTCTTTAATTGCATCTTATGCATAATTTCTAGTGACTGCAATAAATTGTAATGAAGTACCACATGCGAGGCACTGGGAAAATGCTTTACATGCATTATTTCATTTCATCTTTATGAAAAAAATAACAAAAAAAATATTTATCTCGATTTTTACAGGTAAGGAAACAGAGGCTCAGAGACATTAAGTCATACAGAGGTTAAGACCCTCTTGGGTCACATAGATCATAAATGGTACAGGTGAGATCAAAGCCAGCGCAAAGTAATACAACATGAGGACTTTTAAATATTCTGCTATGTACAGGCTTCCCTATGAAACCACATTTTAGAACTTGTATGCTATACGTATCATAACCTTTATTATGCTAGATTCTAGAATTTAAACATCTGTGTCTTTCTCCCGACAATAAACTCTGTTATATATGCAGCATCAAGAATAGTGCCTAGAAATATAGCAGGTACTAACCCTAACAAAGGTTGAGTGAATGAATGAATAATTGAAAACAAACTCAGATCATTTCAACCCTTATAAATAGATCTGAACCCACATGTTTAACTAATTTAAAAAGTATAATTCTCAAACAAAACATTTTAGATTACCTTCAGGAATAGTAAGAATTGTATTTCATATTTTTAATATTTTGAGATAGCCAAAAGGTAATGGCTGGTTTAAGTTGTGTCTGGAAAAAAGACACATCTTTTCTGAGCTATCTTATCCCACACACTGTACCAAGGATAATGCTCAATTTATAGTCAAATTTTCAGAAAGCCTAAGAAGGGGTTTTATTTTTCACTGCTGAGCTTAAGAATCTATTTCATCTTTAAAAAAAATTTTTATTAAACTTATTGGGGTGGCATTGATCAATAAGATTATACAGGTTTCAAGTGTACAATTCTATATCATCTGTATACTGCATTGTGTTCATCCCCCAAAGTCAAGTCTCTGTTTGATCTTTAATTAGTAGATAACATGGGCACAACAGTATTAATTTTACTTGTGACATAGAAAATAATTCAAGCATGCATATATGGAATATAAATTATTAGAGTTATTAAGAATAAATTAATTTGAAAATACAGGAAAACTTAGTCAAAACACAAATAACCTTAATATAAAATGCGATTAATGAGCTAAAATCCATGATTTACTTGAAGGCAAATTTTAAAGGTGTTTCATATTTCAGCATGGTTTTATGAATACCTTGTAAAATGATAGTTACTATTTTTAAATCATGTAAAACCAAGCAATTCACTTATAATATACCCAAAATGTGCTAAGTAGACTTCTTCTACAATATTTTTGTTGAAGGCATATTATGTAATATGATATAACAAAGTTTACTCTTTGAGAATAGGTAAAAGGATAAATTCATTTCTCTTTAAAAAATCATAACTAATTTGCTTCATTAGAGGCCACAATAAATTTTTAGAGCTTAAAACGATGACCAAAGCAATCTGCACGGACAGTGAAAGCAGATCTACGATTGCTTAGAAAAGATGGCAGAGCATAAGGAAACTTTCAGGGACGATGAGAATGTTGTGTATAGTGATACAGTGGTGGTTATATAGGTATACTGAATCACAACTCATTAAAATGACTAAAATACATGCATTTGATTGTATATAAATTATACTTCAATAAAGTTGATTTAAAAAAAAAAACTAAAAGAAATATATCCTAAGAAACATAATAAAGTTCTAGCTATTTTATATAGATAAAAGAAAAACGTGGAATAATACTATAGCAAATTCCAACACTTTAACAATAGTGTGATATATTCCTTGGGGAAGCACTAGGCAAAATGTCTATTTGCTTTTTTTTGTATCTTGGCATAACTAAAAATAATGTACACCAAATCATAAGAAAATTCACTTTTCCCATTTCGATTTTTGTTTAGCATTTTTGTTTTAACAAATTTTAAAAATGATTTTTGGTCTATAACTATATTATTTGATTTTAAATATTTAGTGTGTATCTTTGTTCTACTTTTCAGTGTTCGATAATTTTATTTCCTTAATCTAACAGCCTTTTTCAGTTCCTTTATGTTCTGATATTTATAATTCTTTTACTTGGAGGCTCTGAAATTCTTACTCTTTTAAGCTAGGCTTAGATAAATATAACAATGCCCTAAATTACCCCTTCATGGATTTTCTATCAGTTTAGACAAGTCAAATCATAATTAAGACAGTTATTTTGAGATGTTTCTTTCACTTCTGCAAAAGCAAATTGTAAAGCATTTATATATACCCAGATTAAACATTAAATTGAAAGTGATAGAATTTTAGGCAAGGGTGTGAAGGGAATATTTTTTATTTTAAATACATGGCAAACAAGACAGATTGCCACAGCTGTCTCAACATTATTTGTTTTGTCTAGAGTGTATGCACTATGAATCAACCCAACAATCTTAGATCACCAAAGCAAAGTTACTTTCAGTATGGTAAAGTAGGAAAAAAAATTTCAGACTTGGGTAGTCACCTAGATGAACACTGAAGACATCAAACGAGGAAAGAAAATAGAAGAAACAAATTCTAGACCTACCTTTAGAAAGTAACACAGTATAAGCATCTCAGATGAAACTCAGTCTCATAAAGTTGTGACTTAAGACAAATCATAGCTGGCTCAGCACAATTTCAGTGGAAATGAGGAGGGTAAGAGATGAACAGCTTTCTGTCTTAGCTTTATCAAGATATAATTGACATATAATAATGTGTAAATTTAATGTATACAACATGATGATTTATGTATATACTGTGAAATGATTACCACAATAAGGTTAACACATCGATCACTTCATAGCTACCTTTTTTTGTGTGTATATGGTAAGAACTTTTATGATCTACTCTCCTAGCAACTTTCAAGCATACAACACAGTGTTGTTAACTATCACATGCTGTAAATTACGTCCCCAGAACTTACTCATCTTCTGACTAGAAGTTTGTATCCTTTGACCACCTTCACCCATTTCACCCATCCCCAGCCCCCACCTCTAGCAACCACCAATCTACTCTCTGTTTCTACAACAATGGTTAGTTTTTTGTTTGTTCTTTAGATTCCACAATAACTTCTTAAATAACTCACTTTCGCATTGCCTGTATACTGGCAGAAGTATATGTCATTTATTAATAATAAGGCATAGTAAGAATCCAGGTTTCCAGTGCCACAGTGTGCTCTTTTATACTTTCCACCAAGTTTCTGGTGTAATTTTTACTCATTTCTTCTTCTTCTACTACTACTACTACTACTACTACTACTACTACTACTACTACTACTACTACTACACTACAACAACAACAACAACACTAGGTAAGACTGTATTCTTCTAAACAATGGAGCTAATTTACCCAATTTTTAATTTTTTAAAACATTCAGCCAAGACTGTTAATCGAATCACAGATTCCAAGAGTTACCGGTGGTGGTTGTACTTGATTTGTCCTGTAAAGAGGGCTTACCAAGTCTATACAATTTCGGTGTCGCTTAGCTCTCCAGGGTTGCCAATATTTTCAGTTGTTACCTTCAATGGAGTGTGTTTTAGGCATCAGCCTTCCTGGTCCCACTACCAATATTTGCCACTGTTGGTCACACTGTCTCTTTTCCTTGACTTTAGTAACATTCCATTCCCCTGGTTAGACTCCTATTATCTCTGGCCATTCCTTTTCAATTTCTTCGTGAAGAGCCATTCCCCAGGGCTCTGTCTTAGGAAGCCATAACACCTATATCCCCACCTCCTTGGCATCCAGGTAATCTCAGGGAGGCATTGCATGGCCAGTGTAAGGCTTTTAGCTCTGACCTCTTTTGAGTTCTATCTGCGTTCCCACCTGTCAGCTGGAAATCTTTACATGGCTCTAACATAGACACATCACTCTCAACGTGCTCTTTAATGAACCAAGTTTTCCCCAGAAAACTTCCTCCTCCTCTGTTCTTTATCTTAGTTGAGAACATAACCTGCCTCCTATACCTTAAGCTCAAAATCACAATTCATTTACAACTCCCCACTTCCTGACAAATTCAAGCCATCACTGAATCCACCTCCATCTTCTCTTTCATCTCCCTCTTTCGTTTTACTCCCAGTACTAATGCAGTGGTTCAAGCCCTCATTATCTCTCGGCTTAATTGTTGTAAATGCAATATTTTCTCTGCCTCAAGTTTCTTCCCACTGCAACATATTTTTTTTCTTTACAGTTAGTTAGCAGTATTACCTGCTAAAATATAGACTTAACCTTGCTTATCTCCTTAGACCTACAGAATAAAGTTGAAATGTTACAGCCTACATTCCAAACCCTCAACAATTTGTTTTACAATATTCATAGCCCCAATTTACTATAGCTCTTATAAATCCTACTTGTCCCCAATGTACGCTGAGGGTGACTATACCAGATCTTGTCAATTTTCTAAGCATTCCTTGCTCTTCGGACTCTATCTACTAAACTATAAACTCCTAGAGAGAAGTCATGCTTCAGACTACATGGGTTTTTAGAAACAACATGCAATAATGCTCATACTAACACATACTTGCAAGAGTCAGTTTTACTTACTTCCTGAACCAGGAAGTTACCAAAAAAAAAAAAAAAGTCTCCAAGCACATTAATAAAAATTCAGAACAATCAAAAATTGAAGGTAATATTAGCCCCAAAGTTTATCAATGAGAAGAAAGATACATTTCTAGAAATTGGCAATGGCCTTTGAAAGCCAATTAGTGACAAAGATGCAGGGGAGAAACAATAGGAAAAAGGAGACAAAAATAAAAAAGTAAGGAGAAGAAATGCAACAGAAGAAAAAGGCAAGAGAATTACTGATGAGAGATGAAAAGAAGCAATAGGAGTAATAAGAAACAGTTCAAAGAGAAGTAATAATAGAGAACAGACACAGGTAAGGAGGAAAGAGGGTATTTCAAAATGAGACGAGTAGACATACTGAACATAGGAATCAAACATCTCTATAAACCTCAATAGTCCAAAGTAAAGGAATAACAAAGCAACAAAAACATAATGCATGTAGTCAACAATCAACCCAATCGAGCTAACTGCCTTTTAAGATTTATATATATTTTTTCAATTTAGAAAATCATGGGTTTTCCAAATGGTACAGCATTACCTGATGGATAGCAATAACTCCAGGGTTGACAAGTAACTGAGCTAAGTCTTTTACTTTATTCACTTGTTAAATATTAATTTTCTGAAGTATGACACAGCCCCCTGCCTTCTTAAAGAAAATATATACATAACACAATTACATCTATTCATGACAAAACAGTGCAGTGCTCAATACTATTGCCATACTATGTAAGAAGTATATTAGACCTATGATAGAAATCTTGCTACCATCTACGAATGGAGGAAAGTTTAAAACTGAGCTGACCTCAAGCACAAAAATGGATGCTTTCAGAAGACATATCTGTGTGTTTTCTTAATATTTTTCATAGTTAAAGAAAAAAAAAATGCTAAGCACTATTGTGCCCACATGTGACTCATGGGTCTGAAGGCCAGACTAAGGATTCCCAAATTTCAGTCCATCCTATACCATCTTCAATATTTATACTATATTCTCATAGTACTAATATTCTTATTTGCCTTTTTTGGAAATAGACATTAAATTATCTCATTGTATTACTTAGCCTCATCCTAAAACCAAATATCTGCTGTGCTATACATGTATGTATAAAATATTTTATATTTTATACAACTATTCACATAAAAATTGTTTACCTGTCTACCATCCAAAATTATTTTGCATTATGAACATAACTCATTTAAATCCTTAAAACAACCCTATTAGATAGTTATCTAGTTACTAAATGCCTAGAATAGGACTGGAACATAGTAGTAGGTATTTAGAAGTATTTGCTATAATAATAATGATTCACATCTATTTTGCAGATAAAGAAAAAGGCTCGAGTTATGGAGTTGGTCAGAGTCACAGAACTAATACATGGCAGTCAGAATTCAAACCCGGGAAGTTACCTCCAGAGCCCACATTTTTAACTCTTCACTAACTATGCACCTTTAACATAAATGCTATCTTTCTCTAAAAGTAAAATCTATTATTGTTTCATGTATGCAGTGGAGAAGGAAATTAAAAAAAAAAAAACACTGAAAAGGTTGCTCTTTTTCATTTACCCAGTTTTCAAAGTTTATACAGTTTATCAATTTCTTGTCATTACCAGTTTTTTATTTAATTTCTGAGCCTCAGCTTCCTCATCTATATGTCAGGGATAATGATGATAGCTCACCTCACAGGGTTAAATGAGTACACATAAAGTGATTAGAAAAGTGTCTGATACATAGTACTATGTGTTCACTTAAATTATTACGTAAATGTTCACTTACAATGTCTTATTCCCACTACTTTTAGCAAGGAAAATATAGTTTACAATGGAGTCTCCATGAAATACCTAAATAATTTATTGCTAAATATCTTATATCCTATGACACCTAGATGTCAACTGAACAGTCAACCATGGCAACAAAAATTACACTGTTCATTACAAGTT
Source organism: Eonycteris spelaea (assembly GCA_003508835.1). NCBI lineage: Eukaryota > Metazoa > Chordata > Mammalia > Chiroptera > Pteropodidae > Eonycteris > Eonycteris spelaea. Next base: position 11,296,788 of record PUFA01000007.1, on the reverse strand, counting down.
ATACCCTTCTGATTTTCACTTATACTACTCACAGGTTTTTTTTTCACAAAATTTCTCTTACAGATTTTTTTTTCACAAATTTCTCTTAATGCCTAAATTCCATTCCTATCATCAAGATCACTTCACTTTGTAATGTAGTCAAAAGACCTACTTAAATAATTGTTCTTAACTTCCTTGTTTTCTGATGTGGTCATTTTCCTCCAACTATACAGCACAGGTACCCTTTCTACTTTCCTTTTTAAGATGCTAAAATATATTGCATAACTAGCTTAATTCTAATCTATATATAACCATCTGAATTGAGAGACTCTCTGAATGCCCATATAACTATTAAGTGGCATTTTATACTTATAACATTAGGAATAAGAGCATCCTGAAAAAGCTCCTGCCTCAAATTACATGAATTTTCTTTAAGATTATGGAACTGTAACAGCAGAACATAATTTTCCAACACAATAATTCTTCTCCAATTGAAAGGCATACTGTAATATTATCAACATCAATTGAGGGGAAAGACCTCTGACTTTAAATCTGACAAGTTTTTTGGGGGGAAACTTTTTCCAGTAAATAGCAATTTTTTACATGTATAACTGCAAAAAAATATATACGGGAATAATATAATTAATCATTCTTGATCTCAGACCATTTCAAAACAATGGATTATTATTCAACTTATACCAAGAAACTAAAAAAATTTTTTAATTGATTCATAAAGAGAAAAGAAGAACAATGCACTTTTATTAATAAGTAAAGTCCCTATTAATAAAATGCCACTGGGAAATGCTGAGTCAATTACCTTTATTTTTATATAATAAATTATAGGGAATGGACTTAGTGGTATGTGAAATATATGTTTTCCAGGCTAATTCTGCATTTTATATTTATATGTATCTTTAAAACATTCTAAAATATCTCAATCACTCAATAAGAATTTTTTCAAAATTGGGACCTTGAATAAGTACTATATTCACAAAAACTGAAATAAGGAAACAGTATTTACTAAATCAACATGTATTGTAAACTTAGCAGCCTATGATTTAGCAATATTTTATCCCAACAACTAATTACGTAGGAGGTGTTAAATTCAAAGTTGTCTGAACTTGGAAAAGTACACAAAATAAATGTGCCTTTTTACAAAATTAGTTACAGAATGGTATTTGTCAAATGTAATCTTATCTCCAACTGTTCAGTGACATTGTTGAAAAACAGACTAGGAAAATATGGTAATTCAAATTGGAAAGCAAGAATATAAACTAAAAGTCTGTTTTTGAAAAAAAACCTGATAAACAATAAATAGCATGATTTTCCCTTATAATTTTCTCAACTCTATTAGAAACTCTAAACTTATACAAAAAGAATAAGGAAAATAGTTTCGCTCCATAAGCCATATTTAATCTAGATTCCTTCAAAATTAAAACAGAAAGTAGTAATTATATCTGAACTTCTATAATACTTCATTAATTGTACATGAATGAAGTCTTCCACGGAAATCCAGAAACCAAAAATTATGCCTTAAACAACTATTAACCCTTTTGGATGGCAATTATTAGAAGTCCGATATCATATGTGAGGCAGAGGAGACGTGATCAAGCCTAGATTTTCCTCCTTGTAATTGTGTGTTTCAGACAAACCACTTAGCTGTAACTAAAGCCTTGGTTTTCTCAACTGCAAACATGGGGCTGGTATTACCTTACAGGACTGCTGAGAGGATAAAACCAGATCAGATGTGAAAGCATTTGTAAACTGTAAAGTACAAACTAAAAGTACAATACGAATGCTACTAATTAGAGGTGCTACTACATACTTCCTTATCTTCTTCAACAGAATATACTGAACGTAATTTAACTCATGGCCATAATTATGAATATAAATTATTGTGCTAAGCTATAATATAGGGACCAAAGACACTACAACCCAGGCAAAAAGAAGCCAGAATGCTAGGGTGATTGTTTTGGTGGCTCTTTATAGTTCTGATAGCCTTCCGTACAATTTGTTGTTGGCTGAGACTTCTGCTGCTCTAAGCATACAGAGCCATCTATAGGGAGCCTTCTCGAAATAATATTAGTTGAAATTCTCAGTCCTATAATTTGTTGCTCCACTCCCTCTCATCTTCTTTCAACAGTTAACTTTGTCTTTTTTCTTCAGAGAAAAAAAGAAGCCACTAAATGAGAGCTCACCAAAGTGACAAATGAACAAGCTCTTGTATCCATCCTTTCTTCCTTCTTTCCTGTAAAATAGAGACAGGTCCTTTTTTCTTTACCCTTCTACCTATGCTTCAGATCCCATCTCCTTCTGCCTCTGGCAGTTATTCTCTCTCCCCTATCACTGCAATCCCATGCTTTCTCCTGGCTACTTCCTGCAAAATTTAAACATGCTCTAGTCTCTCCTACCCTCCAAAAAGAAAGCACACACCCCCCTCAAAAAAAACAAAAAAATCCCATCTTTATCACACTGCAGCTATCCTCATCCTCCTCACCTGCCAGCTAAACCTCTCCTGTCCTGGAGAAATAACACTATCTGCACATCTACTGGGGGATATGACAGGGATCGTGGCAGGAAGGGATTAGAACTAAGATAATTTTGAAACAATGAGTAAGAGTTAATCAGGTGAGGTGCACCAGGGAGAGAGAGCAGCAAATGCAAAGGTATATATGGTCAAGGAGAGGTATCTGGCTGAAAAACGGAAATGAGAATAGTTCAGGACTTCTACTAAATAACACATTCATACACACAATTATCCCTGTTCCCTCACAAAACTCACTAAAGTAACAGCAAAATAATAATAGGTTTTAAAGGCAAAGGATAAATGCATAAGAACAAACTAACAGGAGAGATAAGAAAAAGCAGGTGAGAGATACCAAAATTTGAGAATATAGAAAATTAATCAATAAATGGTAACCAATTCATTCAACCTGTGGAAACTGAAATCTAAGCCTGAAGCAAAAGACAAGAGGTGAACTCATTCATGCAGAGGCCAGAAAAACCGAGGAACTCCGGTATTAAGTACCTTTGAGAGAGGGTTTGAGGGGCAGAACTAAATAGCAAGACTAGTTGAAACTTGAGAAGAAATAATTAGGCCTCCAACTCTCTCTTCATCATAAAACTAGACATCTACTCTCTCCTGCCACAGCAGAAAACCACAAGTTTACCATGTGGAGAGAAAGACCAGAGAAGATTCTGGATTTAGAAACATCAGGTTGAGGAGGTAGGATTCAATGTTGCACTGAAAACAAAAGGAAAAAGGAATGTTGGAGTAGTCCTGAGTCCAAGGTCCAATCTTTCCAGGTAGAAGATTTGAGAATTCCTCTCTTAGACATCGGTTTGGTTGCTGTGCATTTGGGGTCATCCAATAAAATGGCTGACCCTACCTGATGAAAGCTCCCAGCTGTACACAAGAAAGTCTGAATAAGCTTGTAACATTTCATTCTTAAATATGAACAGACAACCAAGGATCACCAAATGTGTCAAAAGAGTCTCATAACAAAGGGGAAAAAACAAACAAAAAGAACTCAAAGGAAAACAAGATTGTTTTAACTTGCCACACGAGCTGCCTTTCAAAAGGGGCATGCCCATTCCTATGAATATAGATATTATTTAACTCAGTCTCTACTTTTCATTTACAAATAATTTTTGTCATTCGATAAAAATAAAATGTTCAAAAAAAGCAAGAAAATGTGATACATCATTAAGAAAGGATACAGAACCAGACTCAGACGTTAGAATTATCAGACAGAAACTTTAAAATAACTTTATTAGGGAATTTAGTGGAAATGGTGAACAATGTAACTAAAAATTTGACAGAGGAAATAGAATACTCGAATCTTGAAATAATACTTGATTCACCCGAAAGATGGTAAGAAAGGCAAAACAGAGGAACAAAGAACAATTATGACAGATCCAAAAATAAAAAGATTTCGGATTTAAACTCAAACATTACCAATTACAACAAATATAAATAAACTAGAAGATGGGGGAAATGAGATGTTGGTCAAAGAATACAAACTTTCAGTTATGAGAAAGTTCTGGATATCCAGTGCACAGCATGGTGATTATAGTTAACAATACTGTATTGTCTACTTGGAAGTTACTAAGAGAAAAGATCTTAAAGCTTCTCGACACATGCGCACACGCACACACACACACAACTTTGTGAGTGATGGATATGTTAACTAACCTTACTGTATTATTCATTTGCAATATACATGTTTCTCAATCATCACATTATACACCTTAAACTTTCACAATATTATTTGTCAATTATCTCAATAAAGTTGGGAGGGAAATATAAGTGGACTAAACATCCTCAATAAAAAGGAAGAGATTGACAGGCTAGAATTTTCTTACGGCCCCAATTATTCACTATATACAAAAAACACACACTATAAACATAAAAGAGGCAGAGTAAAAGAAAAAACATGGGAAAAGATAAATCATACAAATAGTATAAGAAGGGTTATGTATTAATATTAATATCAGACTAGATGTCAAGAAGGGTACTATGAGAAATAGAGAAGGGAATTTTATAATGGTCAAAGGTTTAAATTCATGAAGATGTAACAATCTTAAATACACATGCACCTAATAAAAAAAGATTCCAAATACATAAAACAAAATTTAACAAAGGTAAAAAGAAAAATTGACAAATCCACAATTATGATTCAAGAAGTAAATGTTCTCAGAAAATAATAAAACAAATAGACAAAAAAAATCAGTAAGGCTATAGAATATTTGAATGACACATCAATTTGACCTAATAGATATTTATAGAAAACTAAGTATATGTTTTTCAAGTGTGTAGGAACATTCACCAAGATAGATCACATGCTGGGCCATAAAAAAAGTTTTAATAAAATTGAAAGAAATGAAATCATTCGAAGTACGTTCTCTAACCATAACAGAATTAAATTAGAAATCAGTTATAGAAAGATCTTAATGTTTTCCAACATTTAGAAATTAAACAATGTACTTCCTAGTAACCCACAGGACTAAGAAAACTATTATAGGAAAAAAGCAGAAATCAAGTGAAGAAAAAATGGACAAATAATACAAAAAAATCAATAAAGTAAAAGTTGGTTCTTGGAAAAGATTAATAAAATGGACAAACCTGTAATAAGACTGATTGGAAAAAAATAAATAGAAAACACAAACTGCCAATATAAAGAATGAAATAGAAAACAATTACATATCTTATAGCAATTAAAAGATAATGACGAGATAATGTCATGAACATTATGACAATAAATTTAACTTCTTAAAGGAAATGAACAAGTTTTAAAAACTTGCATGGACAAAATAGGAAATGAAAAATTTCAATAGCCTTATAGGCTATTGAAGTAATAATTATAACATTTCCCAGAAAAAAAAATGTCAAGCCCACATGATTTCTCTAGTAAAGGCTACTGAACATTTAAATAAATAAAGGGAATCTCATATAAACTCATTCGGAAAAGAAAGAAAATAGAATCGCTCCCCAATTAAATTATTTTATGAGGACAGCATAACTGTGATACTAAATTTAGGCATGGACACACAAAAAAAGAAAATTACACCAATATACATCATGAAACTAGACATAAAAATCCTTAACAAAATAACAGCAATTAGAATCTTGCAATATATGAAAAGCATAATACTTCATGAACAAGTGAGATTTGTTTATCCTAGCAATGCAAAATAGATTTAATATTAAGGAAATAAATCAATAAAATTCACATATTAGGGACGGAAATATATGCAAACTTCAATAAAAGTAAAAAAGAAAATCTAATAAAGTTCTATACCCTAACATCAAACATGCTCTCACCACCTCAACTGAACGTTGTAATAGAAGCAAATAAATGGTGTGTTGAGGCAAGAACAAGAAATAAAAGGCATACATTATTAGAAAGAATTAAAGGTCCTTTTATTTGCAAATGGCATAATTGTGTTGGTAGAAAGTGTAAAAAATCTACAATAACAGCTATGAGACAACTAAAAAGCAAATAGCAAATTTATCAACACTGTGGGATCCAAGATCAGCATATAAAACTATAATTCTACATAGTATCAATCAACAACAAGGCATGAAAAAAAAATACCATTTACAAGGAACCCAAAACATCAAGGAACTAGAATGAAATCCAAAGAAAAATGTACAGTACTACTACATGGAAGGTTCTAAAATATTTCAGATAGAAATTAAAGATGACTTAAGTAATGAAGAGATACAATATATTCATGAATTAGAAGACTCAATATAGTTAAGATGTCTGTTCTGCCAAAATGGATATATATTCAATAAAGTCATAGTTAAAATTCAAGCAAGATTTTTTAAAAACAGAAATTTGCAGCTGATTCCAAAATTCTATGGACATGCAAAGCAACCTAAACTAACCAAAATAAACTTGAAAGAAAGATAATATTAGAGAACTCAACTTCAAGTGACTTTGAAACTGATTAATCAAGACAGAGGTATTAATAAAACGATAGACAAATATATTGAATAGAATAGAGTCTAGAAACAGACCCATACTACCAAGACAATCCAATGTAGAAAGTAAAATCTTTTCAATAAATGATGAACAACTGAATATCCTTCTTGAGAAACAAAAATACGATCTCTCATTTCACACCACATAGAAAAATCATAGGTCTAACAGTAATAGCCAACTATAAAACTTTTAGAAGAAAACATAGGAAAATACTTTCAGACCTTTTACAGAAGACAGAGAAAACACTAACCACAAAACAAAAAATTGATAAATTGTATTTTATCAAAACAAAAAAGTCTGCTCATCAGAAAACATCATTAAGAAAAGGAGCTGGCCAGCCATACACTAGGAGAAAATATACATATCAAGAATATATTTAGTTTTTTAAAAAAGACATTTCACAAAAAAATTATATGAATGGCTAAGAATTACATTAAAAAGTGCTTAACATTACTAACCATCAGAGAAATACAAAAGAAAACCACAATGAGATATCACTACACAGAATTGTGCAGTGTTCTCAATTGGATAGGAGGATTGGTGAATTTGACCTCCAGGAGACATTTTTAGTTGTTACTGGCATCTAGAATGCTGCTAAACATCTTACAATGCAGAGCAGTGCTACGTAACAAAGAATTACCTATCCTGCCCAAAATGTCACTGGTGGCAAAACTGAGAAACCCCCACCAGGTGAACTGAAAGAGACTATAGTATCAAATGTTGGTGAAGACGTAGAGCAACTGGAATTCTCTGGCCTGCTATCAGGTTTGCAAAATGGTTCATTCACTTTGGTGTCTGACATCATGCTAAGTGCAACGGTTTCTCACTGCCGAATTAAAGGCCAATATTGCCAAAGTCCTGCATGATCTAGACCCAGTCTACTCCAGCCTCATCTCCCAATTAATTGAGATACAAGGATAATTTGGTATTAAGAAATTATTCAATAAAGTCTACTTAATTCTACTCCGAGATAATTTAAAAATTATGAGGCAAAAGACACCTTAACATAATTTAGTCCAATTTATTACCTAAAGCAGGGATAGTAACATATTCTTGACAGTGAAATATCTACTGTCTCTCACAAGAAATACTAAAAGTTATGGCAAAATCTCATAGATCTATTTGATCTAGAGAAACAACCAACACTATGTAAGTAATGGTCCTTGACTCTTTTTATAAACTGAGTTAAATTGAAGCCCTTTTAAAGTTATTTGCATTAGCTTAAGAAACACACAATTTGGTGGAAAAAAAGTTAATGTAATAGTTCAGAAAGATACTATATATTTATAAATACAACTCACACACAAATAAAACTGTATAAATAGCCTAAACTGGAACTATTCAATAAAAATACAATGTAAAGTATCAATGCAAGCCATATATACAATGTTAAAAAAGTAAAAAGAAATCAATTTGATAATTATTTCCTTACATATGCAAATGTATACACATACAGAATATGCAAAATAGCCAATATATCTAAAATATTACCATTTCAATATGTAAATATTATAACAAATTTTAGATTTTTTTGTACTAAGTCTTCAAAATCCAATTTCTATTTTACATTTACAGCATATGTGAATTTGGATGAAGCCACATTTTAAGTGCTCAAGAGCCACATGTAATTAGTAGCTACTGGATGTTAATGTTGCTTATTATACACACTTCTAAGGATTTTACATGATTTCATTTAATCTTCCCTGAGGCACACACATGGTAAAGTAACTTGTTCAAGTTCTCACAGCTAGTGGTAGAATCAGGATTCTAACTCAATCAGCATGACTCAGATTGCCTGCCCCAAAATCAAGCGATCTAACCACAAATTAACTTTTTTTTTTTTACGATATGATTGAAACTTTTGATGAAGCAAATTAATACCTTGATTCCTGCTTTGATATCAGAGGTCCATTTTATGGAAACTTAAATTTCCGGTCACATAAAAACACTGATTACTCCCCACCCCGATTTAAAACCTGAAAGAATAGACTTACCATTAATATGAGTTTTTGATACTTTTGTTTTAAGTCTGACATACTTGCAGATGGGTTTGCTCCCAGAATGCTGTACCAATCCTTTTTTGGAATCTGATCAAATGCCATCATCCGCTGAACAAGAATATTCAGATCAGCTGAAAAGAAATATGCATGACAATTCATTAGACTCATCAGTTTGCGTGTATCAAGAAATAAGCAGGTACTGCTTTTCTAAGTTCTTAAATTTTTAGGTACTTAGTTAAGTAAATCACGATTATAATGCAAACCTGGTGAAGCGTATATTTTCGTTCAAAACGCCCCAATGTATAAGAGTACAGGCAAGTATGGAAAAACCTGTTAGATGTTTCCTGTTATATGCTTGTATCTTAAATTAATGAATATACAACAGCATTAAAAAAAAAAAAAGAATTTGATAATGAACCCGAGTGGTGGATAAAAAAAAAAAAAGAATTTGCATAAAAAAATAAAAAGTGGAGGGATGATTGGTAAACTCGCTATAAAAAATGAACATCTGAAAATGGAGCTTAATAAACGTTCAAAATGAATGATTAAAAAGAAAAGCAAAACACCAAAAGAATTAAAAATGATTGGGAACATTCCCTTTTAAGTTTTCCAGTTTCACTTCTTTTACTTCTAGAATACCTTGAACGAATTAATACGAGAAATAGTTACTCGACACCGGGAAGTAAGCCAGCAAGTCTCGCTGTCAATGGAGATGCGCTCAGACATGGGAATCCACTGGATTCACAGGCGTTTTTAACTGGCCAGCCATAGCGGGTACCCTCTCCTGGCTTTTCTCGAAACCAAACTTACCAATACTTCATGGAGCCCTCGGAGCCCACTCCTCTCATAAAGCGGTCGGCTAAAATTCGGAACCTGCTTCTTCTTCCGCCGGAAGTCATTGCTCTGAATGTGACCACGTTTTAGTCGAGCCCTAGTGGCCGAGACAAGATCGGAAGTGCGCTCGCCTCTGGACGGTCGCTATGGTAACCAGTCGCCGCTTTCCAAGGAGTTTTACAAGCAGTAAGTTCGGAGCTGTGAAAAAGGCATGCTTCTTTCTGCTCGTTCTAAACTCTCTTGTCCCGGCCCGCGGTCGCTTCTCTTCTTCTTCTCTTCAGCGAGCACCCCAACCTCAGGCTTCCTCCGTCTTCCCCCAAAGCTTCCACCCCCTTTACTCTACCAGCGCCTGCTTCGCAATACCTTCGTGGTTGGTGAATGTACTATGGTGAAGAGGATGGGGAGAAGGGTAGGGGGTGAACTAATTTCTCTGTTGTCCCTATACTTCCTTAGAATGTTCTCTTTTCGAAAATTAAGGGGATTAAAACCTATGCCAAGTAAAGTTTTTCTTTTCAGTTTTATTTTTAATTTTTTTCTAGAAAGGTTTTCAACCTTTTTTCTTTAGATATTAGCAACCGGCTAAAAAAATTTTAAAAATTTAAACCTTTTCACATTTACTATCTCGCTTCACTTTCATTACAACCCAGTGAGGCAAGTAAAACAGGTGTTATTATTACCACTTTTGGAGTTGAGGAAACAAACCAAGGATTAACTCAGATAGCTAATGGAAGAGCAGTAGAGAAGGGCTCTTAGCAAGGCTGCTTATTTCCTGGGGCAGCCATGCTATCTTTGAAGCTTAAAGAAAAAGCAGAATATATTGCTCCGATTTGAGGTAGTTGCTTGGCACCTTAAATGGGCACTGTTGGTTTTTCTATTCGTTTTTCCCCTCTTCCTTCTCTCCCCTCCCCCCTTTTTTCCTTCATTTCTGTTGTTCCCTTTTATTATCTTTTCTCTGTGCTGCTTACCTTACATTGAGCTCTCTTCCTTACTTTGTATTCTGAGGTGAAAACTGCATCTTATTTCTTGGCAGCATGATTTAATTTCACTTGGATATGTTAAAGTTGTTTTGTTGTTGTTATTGTTTAGAGTTGCTTTCTTTCTTTTTTATCTTCTACCAAATCTCAGCTCAAGAAGCAGTCAAGATAAACCTAAACACATTAAATGAAATATTTTATATGGTCAATTATTTATAATGGTATGAATTATAAAAAAACTGAATGACGCAGGAAAGTTAACAGATCTAAAGTGAAAACTATAGATTAGGTTCTCCATAGATTTTGTCATGTTTAAAAGTAGACCCAAAGAGCATTATACTAAGTCAAAGGATCTGGTTTTAGTCCTGGTTCCAAATTGCCTTCTGTGTAGGCCCTAAAGAAATACCTAAAAGTGATAGGATTAAGTGTTGTTTTGAATATCTTCCAATACAGTACTATCGGAATGATACTCCCTCAAATTTTTCTAACCCTCAAACAAACTTCCACTTTCACTGCTTAGTCCTTCCTTGTGTAGTGACACTCGGTAGGTCTTTGAGTGTTTACATAAAGAGCACTTTATCTTGATTTATGATCCATTAGGGGATTGTATGATCTATTTTATTCCTTTTTAACCAAATTCTGAAAAGTGTAGTCACAGTACCTCAATTTGCTCAATTCACTTTCGTATGTATGTACGTATGTAGGTATGGAAAGTAAGAGATACAAATCTCAAGTGTTCTGTCACTTCATCTCAACATTTGGTATTTCTAAAGTATACTTTGCAACTTTTTCATCTCCATAATGTCATTTTTCTGCCAAAATGATCAATAATTCATTGATGTTATCTAATATCTGGTCCTTATTTGCATTTCCCTGGTTGTCTCAGAAAAGTCTTTTTATAGTTGGTTTCCTTGAGTCAGGATCCAAACAAAGTCTACACACTGCATTTAGTTTTTCTCTTAAATATCTTTTAAGTTGTAGCAGTCGCACTTCTCCACTACTAATTTGTTTTTTCTTCTTTTCCTGCCGTTGGCTTATTGAAAAACTAAGCCAGCTGTCTTACAATCTAAATTTGTCTTTATTCCAGAAAAAAATTCTTAAAACACTTTTTACATGAATTCCCTACTCATTCATCTTCCTTCATTTATTTTCACATTCTAGAACAGTTCTGTCTGATAGAAATATAAGCCACAAATGCAAATCACATATGTGATTTTAAATTTTCCACTAGCTAGTTAGGAAAATAAAAAAGAAACAGGTGGAATGAATTTAATAATATATTTTATTTAATCAAGTAAACCAGAGTATGATCATTTCAAAATGAAATAAGTATGAAAATTATTAATGAGATATAGTACATTCTTTCTTCATACTAAGTCTTCAAAGCTAGTGTGTATTTACTGTACAGTGAGTGCATCTCAATTTGGACTAGCCACATATCCATGCTCAATAGCCACATCTAACTAGTGACTACTATATTGGATCAGGCAGGTCTAGAAGATAAAGTCCTAGCTCCTTAATCTGACATTCAGTTCCTCCCCAGTGTGGTCCTTACTTGTCCAGCCTCATCACCTATTACCTCCATACATGAAACATTTAAACAATTGGATCATTTCTTGGTACTTCAGCCATTATTGAGTTCAGATAGTTCCCCTGGCGTATTAACACCCTAACTCTTCCTACTGTTTTTATCCCTTCTTTAAGATGTATCTTTTCAATCAAGCCTTTTATGAAGGCCCAATCCTTAGAAATTCCCTATTCCTCTCATAATAAGTCCTGTTTGTACTTCTCATTTTTACTTATCCTATACTGTAGGGTATTCCTATACACTTTAAATGCATATTCTGATTCTCTAATTGGATTGTAAGATCTCTGAGGGCAGGACTCAGAAACTAAGCACCAGCTTTCTTGGCACATTCTTTGGAATTTTAATGTGTGTCTATAATAGTTTTGTTTCTTACTGTCTTATTTTAAAGTAATTTATCAATTTTATGTAAAACTAATATAGCAGATATATAAACTCTGTTAGTGTAGTTGTTAAGAGCGTGAATGCTGGAATCAGACTGCATAGGTTTGAATCCAAACTCTATCCCTTACTGATTATGTGAACAGTTTAAATTAATTAATCTCTGTACCTTGGTTTCTTCCTCTGTAAAAAAAGGAATAATAATGATATCTCTCTCATAGGTTTGTTATGAGGATTAAATGAAATAATAGTGCCTGACAGTAAGTACTCAGTAAAGATTAGCTATTATTATTGTTATTGATAGTGAAATACTTGTTTTGATATTCGTAGTAGTATTTTAGGAATTTCCAAACAGAGCAAATAAAAACCACAAACTACTGAATTGGAAAATGAAAGCAGATCCAAATGTTTGTTGAACTATAATTTAGTTTTCAGAATAAATTAAAAGCATGGACAAAAAACCTCTTAATTCCCATGTCATCAGCATCTAAGATAAGCAAGGTAGACATATATTAAATATTTAACGTCAAGAAGATTGATTAAGTACTATATCTATAGGTAGATATAGATATAGCTATAGCAGGTTTTTAAGACCCTTGGTTGTACTAATAGCAAAAAAAATCAAATTCTCACCAGTTTATCATTTTAGTACTTGCTTGTTCGTAAACTAATGGAATGTTCCCCACTCATTAAGAAATTCTTAATTTGAGATCATATCAGTAAATTGTGCTTAAAGATGAATATTACAATATACTTCTGCTAATATTTTCTTATCCTAAGATTATATTTACTTGGCTTTTTCTTCTGGTTTCCTCTCCAATTCTTCTTTAATTTCCTCGATCTTATTTATCTCTGAATTTTTAAGATTTTCATATTAGTGACCTAAACTGTATTTAAATACCATAAACTATTACAGTTATGTTCTAAAATTAAATGATTGCCCCTCCAGCAACTTAGAATCTTTTGGGAAGATAGAAAAACCACCAAGAGTTAGCTAATGAGATAATACAAACACACACAGGCACACACAATGATACAGTACATATATAGCTTTCATTTACCTATTCATTCAACCAACAAATATTTATTGAGTGTTTAGTACGTGTCCCACATTCTGTTACAAGAGGCACAAGACAGAATTTGGCTCTAGCCCTCTTATAAACTTAGAGTTTATCTGGGTAGACAGTCAATTAAACAAGCAACTGAAATAACTGTGGAAGTACTATGCCAGAGAAAATACAGGGACTGTGACAGTTAGTACCTTGTAGTTATAGCAATAGAATAAGGCAGATTACCTAAATGATTGAAATCCTTGAATCAAAATGAGGCTAATTCAGGAAGATGTATGGAACTGTTCAATTTAAATTTTGATTGAGGGTAGACATGAATGGCTGGAATTAGAGAAACTTCCTTTTTTTTTTTTTTTGGCAGATTATCATAAAGCTTTAGATAATACTGAGAATCCGTTCTAATGAACAATCCTTCCTTATCTTTTAGAAATGGTTTTTCATTTTTGCACTTTTTCCCCCTTGCTGATTGTCTTCACTTGATCTATTTTCTCTTTTGTCTTTGCAGCAGTAATCAGTGAACATTCATTAAGTTTGAGTAGTGAGGCAATGCACTGAGCAAGAAAGATGAAGAGATAAATACTTTTTGTTGTCACACCTGTTGCTATGTTTGGTTTGTTTAATTTCAATTGTGTCAGTGTTCTTTTAAGCTTTTTTCACACCTCTTAAAAGGTCATTATCTTGCCTGAGTTTTTTGTTTCTGTCTTCCTAACTTCTTCACGTCTGATGTTTTAATCTTTCTATGACCTATTAAAGATATTGTATGTTATCCATCTTATGCTTCTCTTGTATGTTATCCATCTTATGCTCCTCTTTAGTAGTACCAACTTATTATTTCCTCTTTTCACCTCTTTATCCCTTTCTGTTTGTTCTTATGACTACTCTGGCTTTCCTGTGAGCTTTCTAGTTCCCTCGAAATTTGGAACCTTAGGATGACCATTTCCAACTATATGGAAATGATATGCATTTATAAGCTATTTTTTAAAAGCATTCTCCAATTTAGTTTTTTAAACCTAGATTTTTTTTAGGTTTATTTTATTTTTGTCATGTAATTGACTCACAGAAGAAAGGTTAATCTGAATGATCAAGGGGTGTTAATTTGTAGGTTAAAATGTGTTAAACAGTTGATATGAAGTCTGTTAAGTCAATTAGAGAGTATAATGAAGATGTTTCCAGAGTGTTATGGAACCGTTTGAAGTTAGCTTGGAATTCACTCCTGTACATCAATGATGTCACCTGGCTAAACATGCTGTTGCATTTAGGTTTATAAATTTGTGTATATTCCAAAAGATGTAAATAGGTCTATGCATTTAAAAGAAATTTGACTTTATTACTAAGGATCTTGTTTTGTCATAGGAAATAAATACATGATTTAATTCATCATTAGCAAAATCAAAAACAATAAGTAACACTTATATTTGTTACTCTCATAATTTTTCCAAAATAAAATACAACTAACTGAAATGTATAACTAACAAAACATTTCTGGGTTATTTGCTTGTTTATATGCATATTTGTTTTTAAAACTAGATTAATGTCTTTATCGTAGTTTATCATAGTTTTTTTTTTTAAATACAACATGACGTACCTCATATAGCAAGGTAGCATTGGTAAGATGTAAAATTTGGTGTGAACATTTAAATTTTTTCTTTTTCTCTAAAATTGTTTGAAGTAATATTATGAAATATTTTAGTGTGAGTTAATATCTGCAGCATTTCAAAATAGTTGATGTTATTATGCATAGTTTACTGTTTTGCTTACTTTCAGTAGTTGACTTTAATATTTGTGTAACAAAGCATTGCAACTTCAACAGTTCAAATCCACAGGGATGATCCACAGAGATAAGGGTAAAAATCAAATTTTAAAATACATTCTTCACTTGGCATCAGGGTTACTATCGCACTATTTTTTATTGAGTCAGTTTACTAGTAATAAACACATTTAGCATTTCAGCTTCTTGCAGACTTTCATTTTAATTATTTAGAGACTGATGAAAAACAGGTCTTATATGCTAAAGGGATTTCGGCAATGATGGATTAGATGCCAAAATAATGAAACCACACAGCTTAAATAATATACTGAAGAATAGATCTTTTCTGATGAATTTCCACAAAAATATCATATTTTAAAAATATTTTAAGCAATTCATAATATTACTTTTTAATCTCCTGTAGAAGACCCATGAGTATAGTCTTTTGTAGCTCATTAGCAATTTCTTTAATGAGTTTTTTTTGTGATAGATAAGGTAACAGACAAATGACAGATTGTTTGCCTTTAATGATTTCCCTGTTTCAAGCCCATTACAAAGCAATTAGAAATCTGACAGCATTTTCACTCTGCATTACTGATCATCTAAAGTGATGAGGAATGAGAGGTGATGAATATTAATTGTATATTTTCATATGATTATCATAAATTATTACCTTGTCTGAGGTGCTTCAGGTGAAGCGGGAGCATTGGAGAAAGACAGTCAGATATATTAATTTGAAAGACTATGATTTTTTTTTATTTGTAGTGTAAATCCTATTCTGCAATGTTAGTATCTATGAATATTAAATTAATCTCATATAACTTCTACCTATATTTGGGGTAATTTAAATAAATTTTCTTATTTCAGTACAAGAAAAGGAAAATTATTACACAGAACAATGTACATATATGTATTTAAGCTCAGAATTTTAAAAATCTAATTTAGGAAATGAGACAGTGAATTTTGTTGATATACATGTATGTAATACTCAGATATAGTAATATAGAGAAAGATATACTTAGAAATAAAGCTTACCTTAGTCTTAGGTTAAAGTCAGGTAATCCTGCAAAAGGAATAAGACAAAAAAGTTTAACCGGGTGAAAAAGTAGATTTTTGTAAGTCTTTTGTAAAATTCTTTTGGTCTTAGTCTAAAGTTTATCCTGTTTCTTCAGTTTCTGTTTTTTGATAGATGAGGCTAAGCCTGTCATCAGATCTCAAGTGCTGTTGTTACTTGGTTCCCAGCCTTGGACTTAAAGCAAAGATTGATCCAGAAACTAGATAATAGTTTTCAGTATAGGGAGAATGGGCAAACTTAAAGCATTTGAAAATATTAGAAATATATTTGATAAAGTTGTTTATAGTTTAATATATTGCTAATTTATAGTTATTAGTTGGGAATCAATAAATAATGAATTGAGTTGAATTTCATTGCACTAATGAGACTATCTTGCTTCATTCCTCTCTTTTGACCTTTTTGCTATGGTTTGCCCTGTGGTATACCATCTCTTAGAGAGGCATGCCATCCTGGATCCATCTATATTTTTGAAGGTCATACTCTATATGCTAATATGATTATAAATCAGTAAAAATGGACTGTTTGCATGCTTCTTAGAAATCATTATTATTTTATATTCAACTTTACATATTCCCATATATATATATTAAAAAGTGAAATTGTCAGGTCCTTACAAATGAACTTTTTGCATTCTGAAAAATTGTGGAGAGCCATCTGAAATTCATTATGTATTTACTCAGGGAAAAGTCAGGTATCATAATGATAAAAGGAAATTATCAGTAAAGAGGGTCAAGACCCTAGCAGTTAGTAGCTCAATTTAATATTTTTACTGAGTTAACTTTCTGAATGTTTTATTCTTTATGTGTGCTGACCTCCTAAGATTTTGTTCCACAGGGACCTCCATCTATAGAGTAGGTTCAGCTAGTGTACTTTACAGAATCAGAATGGTGATTCACAACTCCTTTTCTTCTCTTTCTCCTTTTCCTCTCTCTCTGCTTTTAACATACCACCAGTCAACATAGCTAGTTGACTTTTGGCCAAAGTCCCCACTTTTTCCTTGAGAGGAATTGGTTTAGAAATCGAACATATTTTTCCTATGGCAGAGAACAGCTACCTATACCTGAATTTATAGGAACCTGGGCTTTTCGAACATGACTGTTAACAGATCAACAGGTGAGGAAATAAACTCTCCTAAATAGTAAATTGTCAATAACTGCATCTTCTCTGATTACAAGGAGTCTCTGGAATGCATTCCATCTTAGACAGTGCAGGATGTAGAACAAATTACAAAATGAGGACTAATGTTTATAATAAGCACTTTCACACTTCTTATTTGATCCATAGAACAATCCTATAAGGTAGGCAAGGTGGATACGATTGTCATACACATAAGGAGATAAGACTGAGAAATTACAGAGGCAAGATTCAAACTCAAGTCAGCTGACTCCACATCTTTTGCATTTTCTGTCACACTACCTTAGCTCTCCTATGTGAAAACTGTAAATGGCTACAATTTTAGAGGTAAAAGAACTTTAGAGTTCTTCCATTCAGCCATTCCTCCATGCCTTTTTTAGACAGAGAAAATGAACCCATGAAAGTTTAGCATTTACCCCAGATTTGGCCCAAAACTGAGATCAGAGCTCCAGAACTTCTTGGCCTATTTCCAGTGGTTTTCCCATTACAGTTCACTTTATATGTCAGGAGGCTACAGGATTATTTGTTTTAGTTTATTTTTTCTTCAGTTATTGAAATAAATTATTGATTATAGTCCTGGCTTGGTAAATATAAATCTTCTCTCCTTATTCTTGCTGCTTCTTAGTTATAAAATGAAGTCAGTTGTATCTGACAAAACTTTTTCATAATGTACTTATCTCCACCAAAACACTCTAGACTGTCCTAAGGTAAGAGAGGGTGAAAAAGATGTGATGACTGTCTTGTGTCAAGAGGACAGAAAGGAAAGGGGTTTGGGGTAGTTCCTTGCCCTGGTTTCCTTCTAGATGCCCCAATGGAAATAATGCTCGAGTGGCACTCTTCCCCCTCTAGTTTGGGAGCATCCTTGATTGATTATTTTCAAGGTATTTAAGTTTAAAAATATAGTTAATATCAAACAAACAATTCAGTACCCCCATTTTCTTCTAAGATACACACACACACACACACACACACACGCGCGCGCCGTGTGTGTGTGTGTGTGTGTGATTTTTAATAGTAAGAGGTTGGGGAAAATAGAGATATTAATTATATAATGAGGAACAACAGTTTTCCTGGTCCAGTATGCAGCTCAGTTCAATGCAGTGTTGGCTCTTGTCTGATTTTCAAACCAAATGTTTTACTTCCTTACCCTACTGGGGCCCGTTTCTACCATTGTTGGGCTTCTGATCCCCTTGTGTACTTAGCCAGCTGGTCATATGATGACACAGAGACTTCTCTTGAAAATTGGATTTATTTTTTGATTCTGCATTCTTGTTTATTTTTTGATTCTTCTGTACATTATCTTGTATAACCAAATAACAGCTATTTTTCACACTCTTCAATTTTCCAATGGCACTTATATTTAAACACCACTCCATTACTTATCGCTTTCTTTAGACATGGAAGATCCTTTTAATTCATTTGCAAATTATTCCCTCTTTCCCTCTCAAAATTTCTACCTAAAATGGGTTTATGTCTTGTACCAGGGCAGCACCACTTAGTCGAAGCAACAAGTCATTTAAGATCCCCAGGGAACAGAAAGTCAACAGGTTGGAATGAAAGCTAAGGAAATAAATTTTTTAAATTTCAGAGAGCTCAGTGGTCTAATGTGGGAGCCAAAACAAAGGAGGCCAAGATTCCTGATTAGTCATCAATAAAGATACTGTCTATTCTGAAACAGTCCTCAAAAGAGAGATGTGTCAGTAGCCATTGGTTTAGCATTAAAGCCAGTTTTCAAATACTTTTCTTCTTAAACCAGTTTTTTCTATTCTAGATTGGGGAATAGAATAAAAAGGCTTACAATACTGAAATAGATTATACTGTTTACTTTTTACTTGATAATATGACCTGTCATTCTGTCAAAAAAAGAAACTAAGTTCATCTGGCATATTTGGCTTTTCAAATACTATGTTGGTTGTTTTCCATTATTTTATGAGCTTCTAGGTGTTACTAATTGACTGTTTAATTTGTTATTGCATGTTCCTAGGTTAAACTAAGCTGTCTAATTACCAAAATCATTTTCCTTTCCTTTTAAAGATGGATATTTTCCCTTTTGCAGTCTCCAGACACATTTTCCCATCACTTTAAGATGGTGAAAGCAGAGAGAAATGGTTAAAAGGTTTTGTTAAAAGGAACCGGAATAAAAAGATGATATTCGTTTTTTCTTTTGCGGTAGTCACATCATTCCTGTGACCTATTCTATTCCATTTTGATAATGAAAAATATCTTACTAATATTTTGATTCATTTTTTGGACTTCCTAAAGTTTACATTTACTTCTCCTTACCCGGGAGTGGGGGTACTGATTTCTCTTCAATAAAAATGTAGTCTCGTGTTCCTGCTTGATGAGGATGTTCCTCTTGCAGGCTAGTTCAGTCAGTCCTTAGACATTACAATACATAGTTTCTTTATCAAGGAGTGAGCACAAGGTGAGCCCTATAGCACTGTTTTGTCACCTCATATTTGGCACCCTCCTAGATGGTGAGCTTTAAAAATTTTTGAATTCTCACTCTGGAAGAATTTTACCTAGTAGTTGTTATTGAAACAAATTGGAAGTCCAAATTTGTGTAATCAGATTTGAAGGATTTGTTTCCCGGTAATAATTGAGCAACTTTCCTGTTCTGTTTTGGTGACTTACCAGTACCTTTCAATAGATACCATTTAAGCCGAACTTCATGTCATGGTTTATAGGACAGCTTCCCTCTCCAGGCCTATAAAATGTTTGTTAAGCCCTCTTAAGCAATAAATATAAAATTCAGAACAGTTTATCAATATACATTCTGGTCTTCTAGAGCAGCGGTCTCCAACCTTTTTGGCACGAGGGACTGATACTCCTATGAGAATCTAAAGCCTGACGATCTGAGGTGGAGCTGAGGCAGTGATGCTAGCGCTGGGAGTGGCTGCAAATACAGATGAAGCTTTGCTCACTAGCCATGCCACGCACATCCTGCTGTGTGGCCACGGGTGGGGTTGGGGATCCCTGTTCTAGGGTACCTGTAAACAGGAAGATTGTATTTTAATAGAAAGGAATAAGAAAAGGACTCTTTTCATTTCAATTCAGTACATTGGCATAAAGATTTTTAGACCATTTATTCATGGGTTAGCATTAAACTTCTCGGGCTTCTTTATGATCAAAGGGCTTTCAATTTTCCATGGTCAAGTGCTACATTTAATGCACATGAATAATAAATTAATTCAAATAAAAGGGAATTTAATGCTTGAGAGGAAAAAAAATTTATGCAATTTTACACTTACAAAAGAACTGACTAGTAAAGTAATATAGAATGAAAGGAGTTTTTTCCTGTGTTCATTTTAGAAAACTGAAATAACCTTAAGATTTCCCATATGGCATTTCAAAACTTTTCTGAGCCTGCTTCATTGCTATGTAATAATCTTTTATTTCTGAAGAATTAGGTGTTTCTCTCTCTAAAATGGGAGCTAAAGTAAGGGTTGAATAATCATTTACCTAGAAAATATGCATATTTATGAAAAGAGGATATACATTTGAAAAACTGCATGTATTTTTATGCTCCTATTTACTTGTTACTATGGCAACCACCACACTGCCTAGTATTTATGTTGTCTAAGATTCAGAGCACCTATTCAAAAAAATAAATATGCCAGAACCATGTATTGTATTTACTTAAGTGTTTAGAAAGAATATTTACTCTAATACATATTTTTGAAGAAAAATAGCAATAAATAATGTAAACTTCAGTTCGGCTTAAATGGTATCTTTTCCTGTAGTATGTTTTTAAAATCAAAATAATTACATTTTTCTTTTCCTTGTTATAAAAATCAGAATAAAGAATAGAAATAATGACTTAAAACTCATGAGTCAACCTTGAAAGGTAGTCGCTTGATTTTTCTCTTTTTTTCACGACTTACTATTTTGATTCATGACAAATTTCTGAACGCATTTAGGCAAAACACTTAATGCTAGCTACGTAAATCAGAAAATCTAAATAGTTTGCATTTCTGATTACAGATGGTTCTTTAATGTCTGTGAACAAAAGACTTATATTTTGTATTTGAAATGAAAGACATGATTGCTATTATTTTTCTTAGTTTAATTATTTTAATTGTTTTCTGACATGTGTGATACATAAATATAATTTCTTATGTTAAACATCAGAATGGAAATCATGAAGCATAAAATCAGACATGTTGCATGTCACGTATTACCTGTTAAGAAAAACTGCAATACAACATTTAAGTACAACAGAATAGTGAGCATATTGTCTCTGATACTTGTAAACAGGATGGATCTGCAGTTTCACAGTTTATGTTGACAGTATCTTTGTGGGAAATGTAATTATCAAATAAATTATAACATGTCCTAGTATTAAGATTATTAATAGTAATTTTAATTGCCTTTTTCAAGATAATTGGATATGTTCTCATCAGTATATGGGGAAAGGTGACATTGGGCTAATTAGATAATTTGAACTCAGTTATCTTTAAAATATCTAGAAGTTTAACATAGATAGTCTATATTTTAGGAATTTCTTCTTTTAATTAAGTAGTTTTCTGAGTAAGATTAAAATAATTTACAGTTCCTAAAGTCTCACTGATTATCCCTTGATATTTCTCCTTGAGCATGAGAGATAATGAAAAATGTAAATAATGGTAATTTTAAAAATTAAAATTTCACTACCAGTTAGAAAATTACTCTAAAATTAGTAAGATTAAGAAATAATATTTTACTCCAGTAATGGGTGCTGTTAAATAGGCTTTTGTATGCTATATCTGATAGTTTTAGAAATTGGTACATTTCTGAAAAGCAATTCAATTTTGAAATATATATCATCGGCCATAAAAATATAGTGTTCATACACTTTGATCCAGGAATTTAACTTCTACAGCCTCTTAAAAAGCTATTTAATGGTACAGTCATAGGTATATACAAGAACCACAGCTTTATTTACAATTGTAAGCATTTGGAAGCATTTGGAGTAACTAGCTAGATGTTACACAAGTAATAAAAAAAATTATGTTCTCAACAAATATTTAAAGACATAGGAATATTCTCATTAAGTGAAAACAGCTGTATGTAAACTGTACATTTGATATGGTCACACTTTTGTTTAAAGAAAAGACTATATAAAATCATAGAGGAAAGTCTGAAATATTCAAAATTATAATGATGGCTAACTCCAAGAATAGGAGATTATATGGGATATTTTTAGTTCTTTTTTCTAATCTTTAATATGGGCATTTCTGTAATAACTGCAGTATTATTCAAAATGGTTTTAATAAGGAAAATTAATTATGACTATGTTTACATTGATTATGGTTAAAATTCAACTAGTGGAGGAACCATACTAACTTGTTCAACATTGAATCTACTGTCTTTTTTTTTAAGTCTAGAAATGGTTGCTAATAAATATTTAGTGAATGGATGGATGATAGATAGGATCAGGATTAGCAAAGTGGTTTTAGGGAAAACACATTTCCAGGGCCACAAAGAGGCCTTCTTTTGTTTAAGTAAACTGGATTTGTTTATCATAACAATGGTGACAAGATAAAAAAGTGATAAGAATATGCAAGAACTGCTAACCATAGTTTTAGTATCATAGAATGAGGTAAAAGCTAGGTGGCTGGGTTTATCCTAGTACATTTTGTTACTATAGTTGTATAATTATAGCTTTAGAATAAAACAAGCAAGCAACACCCTTTACTGTTGAAATTCCAACAGGAAAAATAAAACATTAAAACATTAAAAACATTAACAGTCTCTTCTTCAAATAGTTGGAAATTTTACACCCTTTCTTTTTCTTCTTAAACTTTTATTTCTTCTGCATTTCTTCCATTGAATTTTATCTTTTATGTTTGAGAGTCCTTTATAGGCCACTCTATCATATAATAATAACAAACTTAAAAATGTCTTGTGACCATAAGGTTACAGTAGGTATTGAAAGATATCCTCAGGATGGAGTTTTTATTACAATTATTTTTAGTACACAGTTATTCAAAGCAGCATGAATATATCATCATTTATATTTATTAAATGTAAAAAATAAAATGTATTTGGAAATGTATATATTGATATAGATTTACCAGGGACACTTACAGTTTCTTCATGAAAGGAATAGTGGAGCTGTCCCTTGTTTTAAAGACCCTGGAATAGGCATAAAAGAATGCCTCTCTTTTGTAAAATGACAGGATGGAGACTTTCCGAGGACAAACTCTCTAGTTGGATTAGGCAGCTTCTTGGGCAGATGCATTTTAGGAAAGCATATACATGGAAGGAAAAGATCTGAAATCGATTTGCTTAAAACTATCAACACTTGATTGCCCCTTGGAGAGTCTCCTGGTACTATTTGTTATTGGTACTTAGTGCCCCAACTTGAAGACTGTCAAACCTCTCCTCTTCAGTAGCTGAAACATAGTACCTATTGTGTGTGAAACACATCAACTTTATGAAGTGACTACTATTCTTAACTCCATTTTACAGATGAAGAAACTGATACACAAAGAGGTTACATGACCTGGCTAAAGTGTCACAGCTAATAAGTGGGTAGCAGGGATGTAAACCCAGACCCTGTGGCTCCAGAGTCCAGGGTCGTAACCACTGTATCATCGAATGCCTTTTTTATAAAAGGATGGAAAGCAGATCTAAAAAAGGAATGGGCATGAGAGGAAGGCTTATTTTATATAAAGTTTTAAGAGATGGAAAATAAAGAAAAACAGTGCTTTTTCAGTATGTCAGTGAATAAACTATGAACGAGTTAATAAAACATAAGGTAGTGCCTTTATCTGTACTCTACTAAAATATCAGTATTTAGTGTCAGTCAAATTAAAAGTAACACATTTTTATTTCTTTAATTTCTAATTAACAATTAGTTCTCATTTAATTGGTAATGTGCAGGCATGTTATCTGAAAACCTATTGTATTCGGCATATTCTACTTAACCTGTTAATGTGTTCTACTTTCAGTGAGGATGACACTGTTTTTATAGTAACATTACAGAAGAATATCGCAGTTAATAATGGTAATGATTTCACACTTACATAACTCCTTTCACCTGAAAGCTTCCCCAAACTGTTTTACATCACTAAACTATTTTACCAGTCGCTAAAATGATTACCTCTTTAAGTGAAGCTTAGGATTGTAATTATGCATAAGTAAAAAGTAAAATTATTGCTATATATCCAGAGATATTTTTGCAAAGTTCAGTGAAAATCTTGTTTTTGAATAATTCAATTATATAATAAACACATGAGGATAATCAAAGGATTTTATTCTACAAGGTGATTTACTCTCTAATCATATGATTTTGCCTTGCGATATGCAGGTGGAGTTTTCATTTATAACCATTCCCCAGTTAGGAAGGACTTCACTTTTCAAAGAGGAGAACCTCAGCCCTCCCTTTGTGAGAAGCTTGAGTGAGGGGGAGGGAGAGAGTGAAGGCCAACAGCTCTTTGGTCTCTAATTGGAATATCAGAGAAGTGCAGGGCAGAGAAAAGTACCTCTCTTATTAAACTATGCAGGGAGAAATACCTTTTCTAATTTTGATATAGATTCAGATTCATCTAACATATTGAATATCGACCATGTGCCAAGCCCTGTGTCACATGCTTTCATGTTCATCGTTTTAATTCTCATAACCATGTGGATAACCCAGTTTTGCAAATGAAAGGACTAAAACTCAGAAAGGTTATAATACCCAAAGTCACATAGCTAGTGGCAGAGGAAGACATGATCTTTCTCTTATGTATTACAGGTATATATTCCTCCATAATACTTGCGAGTTTAAGTTATATTATAGTTCTTTTATTCTTCCATTTAATTAGCATCCTACTATACTCTTTGAGCTCCCTGTGTCTTATAGATTATCTAAGAACCTTATGAGTTAATCAGTGTTCAAAAGAGAAATCCTCCAGATGCCCTCTCCCAGATGAGGAGGAGACCTGGTGGTGTTCAGTGTATTTGTTGGTGCTAGTGGTGCAGTTAGTGTTTCTGTGGTTTCCATAGCTTCTTGCTGTTCAACATCACTACTATTGCATCCATTCCATTGCATCCATCATCTGACTGGCTCTACTGGTCTGTGCTTAAGGAAGGTCGTTCCAGCTCCAGTTCTTAGCTCAGCCTTGCAGGGAGAGGGGAGAGGAGAGATTGATTTACTTTAGAGAATTAGTTCGTGTGATTATAGAAGCTTGGTGAGTCCAAAAGGCCCAAAGCCACAAACTGCTGACTCTTAGTTAAATTTAGATTCGCAGCTATCCTAGTGTTCTTCCTATTTCCTTGCTGTAAGCCAATACCGTATATTTTCGGCTCTTGAAAGCAACTTAGTTCAAGGGATATCAGGAGTTTCAGGATTAGGTTTGACTGCAAAGACCCAAATTAACATTCTTTTGAACATGTTAAAAGTTTATGTTTCACGTAAAAATCTAAAGGTAGGTAGTCCTGGGTTCATATGGTGCTCCATGTTGTCAGAGATTCAGACTCCTTTCTTCCTTGGAGCATAGCTTTCTTTCCCAGCATCATATCAAAGTTAAAGATGACCGATCTAGTACCAGCTTCTTCATGTTTTCATCCTAAGTAGCAGAAAGGAGGAAAAAGAAGGGCAAACTCATTTTCATGGATCATTTCCACTAATATTTCATTGGCCAGACTTGTTCATATGGCCTTACCTAACTACAAGGAAGATGGGAAAATAGTCTTTATTTTGGGCAGACATATGCCTCAGTCAAAAATCTGGGATTCCAGTATCATAACAGAAAGAAGGAATGGATATTGGCAGACAGTTGGTGGTCTCTGCTACAGAGAATTTATAAAACTATTAAAAGATGTTAATATATGGACAAATCAGAACATTGAAATGCAGTTGTTTTGATATATATTTGATGCATTCTTAACAAAGCAGCCAAAATTATTTTTTAAAGAAATTATGTTACTCCCCTGCACCAAATAGTCCATAGGTTCTCTAATTCAATTAAAGTCCTATCAATGTCCTATAAGGCCCGGTTATCTCTATTTCTATCCTCATCCCAACTACATTCCCTCCTGTTCATATATTCATCTACTCTTGGTATGGTATTCCTCACATCTTCAGGACCTTCTCACTCTTCACTCTTGGATGTTGTATGGCTACTTCCTTTCCTCTTTTAAATCTTTGCCCAGATATTATCACCTCAATGAGGCTGTGCTGACATACCTATTTAAAATTGCAATTCCCTTCACCTCCATACCCTCATCTACCTTTCCCAATTAATTTTTCCATAGAATGTATCTCCTCAGATCTTAAGAATGCGCATATTTCTTATGTTTATTATTTATCATTTGCCCCCTCTAGGATATAAGTTCCAAAATGGCACAATTTTTTTTTTTTTGCTTTATTCACTGAAAAATTCTAAGTGCCCAAAGCAATGTCAGGTGCATTGTAGGTGCTCAATAAATAATCTGTGAATAAATGAATGCTTTTATTTCAGAATATCAGTAAAAAAGTAAAAGTTTTTTTTTTTTTTTAATTACAAGTTATATCCTTCCCTTAGTAATGATATGTCATGTTACCTTGGGATCGTCCTTAGAATACATCAGAAATGAGAGTATTTTCTGGCTAGTTTTATTAACATCGTTAGTGGGTGAGTATACTTAGTAAGGACCCTGTAACATTCTTTGATATTATTATGGGCCTATTGCTTTGCTCTTAAGAAATTTTAGGTTGTGTGCACTACTCAAGATTTCTAGGCAGAAATAAGAGAATCTCAGCTCAAACTAGCTTAGGAAAAAATTAATCTGTTGGCTCACGCACCCAGGAAACTCAAGAAGTGTGGTTGTTTTCAATAGCTGGTTTCAGGGATTTAAATGTTTCATCAGGAAATTCCATCTCTCACTTTCAGTTTCATCTGTTTTGGCTTCATTCTCAATGGTGGAGGTTAAATTGTTTTTAAAGCTAGCAATCCAGAGAATACAGAACTACTTTTTTTCCCCATCAGAACTGGGATTGAGCAATTGCTGTGTATGGGGAGGGCACTTTGATTGGCTAGTCTTGGACACAATCATTTCACTGACTGGAAAGCAAAGTCACATAATTTACAGTCCCATCAGAATCAGGAGAAAGAAAAAAAAAAGGATGAAAAGGATGAAGTAAAGACCGCCCCCCCCAAAAGCACTGTGCTGTACTTTCCAATAACATACTCCTCATGCTAAATTTGTTTGTATAATAAGCGATTTTCTAGCAAACAACACAAATTGAAATACTTTGCAACTAATTATCATCTTTTTCTTTTCTTAAGTAGGATTATACCAAAGACAGATTTATGATTGTATCTTCTTTTAGGCTCTCCTCTCTGTTTAATTCCAATGAGATTTCATAATTAGTAACTGCTGTAAGGTATAGACATGATGAGAAGTAAACTGTGATTAATGCCCACCCTCAATTTATAACCCAGGAGATTTTGCATTTTAAATTAAATAACAATTGTCCTCATTTTTAGCTGAAGATGGCAAAAATAGAAACAGAAGATCACAGAGCAGCACTTTCTCAGTCTTTCTCACCCATGACTAAAGCCACAGAAGTATCACAGCAAAGCAACTCTGAAAGCATCTTCAACGGGGACACTGCTCACCCAATTTACAAGTATATTTCAAGTGATTTACCATGGTAAGAATATTATTTCAGCAGCTTAAACTGAATTCTGAAGGGGATAAAAGTGCTACTAGAAAGTTGTCTACACACACTCAAGATTTGGTGGAGATTATGATGCCAGTAATAACTTAGAGATGTGATGGGCTACGAAGATTGTTGCCTGAATTGAGATCCTTCAGTTTTTCCTATTTTATGAGAAGTAAAAAGATAGATGATGCAATAAACATAAATTATTCCTGTAACCTGACTTGGACAGGTAGCATACTAATAGTAACAATAATGGCAGGGCAGATAAGATTTACTATGTTCCAGTTAACCTGCCTTATATCTGTCTAGTTTTCAAAACAACCTTGAGAGGAGTATAGGGCAGCCAGTATTTTAAACATCTCCATTTTACCTATGAGGAAACAAAAAACTTAGAGAAGTTAATTAGCTTAACTAAGATCACACGCCTGGGAAGCAGAGAATATACGGTTTGGATCCAAATGGATCTAACTCTACAATCGGAACTCTTAACTAGTATTTTCTACCACACTTCTCAAAAATACAAAGTAGAGAAAACAGAGGTATCTTTCCTGTGTTTTTTCTCTATTAGGAAATGAAAGAATGAAAAACTGTCCATCAGGAATTGATAAGCTATTTTTGACTGGCTAAATGTGATGCCATAGTCTTTATGTTAAATAGAAAATGTAGACTGTAAGAGCACTGAAGAATATATTTATAAATTGAGGGTTATGTTAATCTCCTTATAGAAATGCCAGGTCATACTTATATCTCAGAACACTTTGTTTTGTGTGTGTCATTAAGTTTAGATGAACGTGAAATCTAGACTTTCAGCTACTCTGTTTTGTCTCTAAGTTACGAGTGCATATTTACAGTGTATGAGATCATTTACACAGTGTTCTAGCTATATAGATAGATAATTTTTTGGAAATCATTATTCTGTAGTTATATTGCAGAAACATAAGTTACTCATGGTAGTGTTTTTCCCAATAAGACAATGGAATAAAGATTCTAAATAGAGTTTTTAAGTATTCCTTTATACAAATGCCAATGCTAATCTCATGTGTATTTGCATATTTTATTGCCTTTATTATTATTATAATTTTTTTTACCAATTTTTCTTTTCAAAATAGAACTACATTCACTTTTTGTTCCAAATATCTTTTATGCATTTTTAGATTTTTTTTTTCTGTTAGAGATAACTAATTTCATTTATTCAGTTTGTTCCTGCTTTTTTCTAATTTTCTTTGTTTGATACTCAGTCTGACTTTTTTGTCCTTTTTAAAAATATATCTGTCTTTCTTTCTTGTGATACTGTCCGACCTCCTGTTTTTTATAGTTTGTTTCAACATGTTTCTATTTTTTTGAATCCTAACTTCTTTGACTGTTGCCCGTGACCATCAGCTTTGATTATGATGTACTTAGAAAATTAAGTAATTCTCTTCTTGGCGCTCAGTGAAAAATCAAAGACAATGACCAGAGGTCCTTTATTTTCATAAAATAAAATAATGAATTTCAACCTGTAAAGGGTCAAGTTCATAAAAGCTAAGGGTAATCTAAAATCTGCTGGTATTGTGATTATGAGAGAGGCAATTTTCTCTATGAGTAAAGACATTTTCCTCCTGATTGAGGTTAAAACTTCTCTTGTCTCATTCTTGTTTTCCTTGCCACCTTACTTCTACCATCTTTGTGATCTTTTTATGAGAAATAATTATTAAAACGTAGTCAATTTGTTGTTCCTCTACTTATATCACAGAGGCTGTGCTTTTCTTCATTAATTAACACACTGTACATTTAAAAAATATGCACACATATGTTAAATCCATTTATTGTAACTATACAGTGATCAGTCACTTTACTCTTATGTTGTTATCCGATGCTTTTAATTTATTCTTTATCATATTTACATCACCCACTCTTTTTTTTCTCTCTTGGATCCATTCAATGTTTCTCCTCTATCATTCTATGCTTCATTTGTTTGTAGCAGAATGAAAACTGCTGTACCAGAATCCTTCCCCCAAGAAGACTAATCACCAGTGGTGTCAATGAGTTCAACATATTGTGCCAAAGGTCTGATTTTCCCACTTTATGACTTCCCATTAGAGCTCAGATGACTGGAAAAGTCTAGCCTCATTCCTGTGGCAACTTCCAGGAAAGAAGCACAATAGAAAACTTTTCCTACCCAGCTGCAGTCTAATGTATTCTAGGTGACCTGGAACATGGAATCAGGCTTTAAGGCATGGATGGAAGTATTATTTATTGGTA
Source organism: Eonycteris spelaea (assembly GCA_003508835.1). Taxonomy (NCBI): domain Eukaryota; kingdom Metazoa; phylum Chordata; class Mammalia; order Chiroptera; family Pteropodidae; genus Eonycteris; species Eonycteris spelaea. Next base: position 11,266,659 of record PUFA01000007.1, on the reverse strand, counting down.
ACAGGTATTTAGGGGCTTTTCTGCCTTATTTATAGAAGGTATCTCCAAATGCTAAGTGGAAGATTTTCAAATTAAAACTGCATTTTAAAATTCAGAGAATGTTGTAAACACTCTCTCTATCTCACATATACAATATTCTGTTTTAATGATTTTTAGCTGATGATCATCTAAGGGTGTAATTTCATATTTTTAGAATAGGAAGTTACAGTATTTTTTAAATCCTGATTTCAGCTAACTCTTTTTGTTCCCTGAAGGGGGGCAAATTATTTTTATTATATTAAATGAAGACTTTGATCAGTTTTAAAAGTGAATTACCAAAATTTTTTGTTATAGATTATCTGGGTTGCTTTTTCATAGACAAATCTTACTTTCAAGGAGACTAACCATGCATTATCCAGTCACCCATTTTTTTATGTCATCTTAGTTATCTTGGATTTTTTTTAATGAAAACTTATTGAGGTGACATTGATTAACAAAATCCAATATATCCTGGATATTTTTAATTAGAATGAGTCTTAGGCTCTTTTTGAAATATAAACATTTGGTTATAGCACTTTTTCTAGGGACAGTTTAGATTTATTAATCTCATTCCAAACATGAGCTGTTAGTTCCCACTATGGAACTAATAGGGAGTGAGGGGGGCCAACAAGAAGGGAGTGAGGGGGCACAGCAGCAGTGAATGAAGCAAGGCAATACATCCACCATTTTTAACCTCTGTTACACATCATTTTTTTTCAAATTTTCCTTTAAGCTTTAAAAAAAACTCTACAGAGCTAAACATTAATATATTATTTCCTTTAAAAATGTTAAAAAGCTAATCATTTCTTTTTGAAAATTTAAATTTCCTCTGGAAAATTTATATGTAATATCTATAATTTACCTACATTTTAGATTTAAGATATACCTTATTTTTATTCCTTTGTACATGTGCATAAGCAGAAATATTCTTTTTTTCCCCTTTCGGTGGGATGATTTATGCTCCAATACTATACTCAGATGAGTTCTTTACAAAGTTTAGAAATTGTTCTTATGTAGATTTTCCTTTTACAAAAGCAAATGAGTTCAACTTAACAAACATTAAATATCTCCTATAGGGTATGTAGTTTGAATATAGTACATTGGTTATTATTCAGTCATTGAATTGTAAGTAAAAATTTGACTTGTATTATAAAATAACCAAAAATTGCTTTGCAACTGGGATACCCTTACTAACATTTCTAGGCCAAACTAGAATTATAGTTTCTTCTGGTGTTGGAAATAAAATATGAAGGAATTGTTCACTTTATTATTAACTATCTATGATGTATAAATAACTTTTTATCTAAGAGTTGTAGGAAGTTAATTTATATCTTTAGAGGTTATTTATTTCATCAAGTTGAGGGAAAGGTAGGGTGAAGTTTAATAAATCTTTGTACTTTATGTACTCCAGAGATTTTATACAAGTTTACATTCACAAAATGTGTGAGGTTATTTCTTTTATTGGTTGCATTCCAGTATTTTAAGCTGGTGATTTATTATTGAATATACTTTAGGTCGTTTTCCTTTATGTTTACATTTTCTTATTTGTATTTATTCCAATTAGAGAGTTTAATTAGCATTAAAATGGTAATAGGATAAAGATAAGTTTTACAAATGACAATATTAAAAAAAAAACATAACTCTTCAGGAAGGTTTAAATGCCATAAGAATATAAAGCGAGAAATATATGCTTGTCAAATATACGGTATAAATAAATAATTTAGATGAAAATGGTTGACTACATTTAACAAAGAGACTACCAAATAATGACGGGCTAAAGAGTGGTTGTTAGATTTGATGTACTTCATTATATATTGTAAGTAATTGCTATCCATAAAAATTCTATGGCTTCTGTATAAAAAAAGGAGACATTTTGACAGGCAACACTGGTATGAAGCGACAGCAAGTACAAATCCTTGGCAACTGTCATTATCCTGCTGTTGAATTCACATTCAAACTGTGTGATAACTTAGACCTGCATGTTTGTTATTGAGCCATGATCTGTCAAAGTAGCCACATTTCCTACTTATGAATAGAATTATTAGCCACATGCAGAATTCTGCCATAGAAATCTAAACTCACCAAAGATGCTTTGTGTTTCAGAAAGAGAGGAAATAATAAATTCTATGTCATGTGATACTTATGATGACATTTCTAGTGAAATGTTTCTTATTAAGAAAGGTAGACTTTTTAGAAAACACCCTATTTTACATTTTCGCCCATTATAAAATTATTCAAAATTTGTAAAGATTTTGAAAAAAACTAAAGTAAAGCAAACATGATTACAAAGTTGAGTGTATGAGTTAGGCTCCTATTAGAAAGTAACAGAAAATTCAATTGAAAGCAACTTTAAAAATGAGAAACAGTCATTATCTCACATAATAAGAACTTCAGGACAATTCTAAGGTTAAATTCAGTGGTTCAGCAGTGTTATCAAAGCACATGGCTCTTTGTATCTTTCCCACTGTTGTCCTCAGAATATTGGCTAGGTCATTGGGTATCACCCCTCCTATTCGCAATATGGTTCATTACATGCTCACTCAACAATGTCCAATAAAGAAATTGGAACAATTGTAAATTGATCACTTACATTTATTTTTTTATTAAGGCAGAAAACCTTTTCCCAAAAGACTTTTCCTCATGTCCCATTGGCCAGAATTGGATCACAAGCTGATTGTTTAACCTGCAAGGGGCAAAGGAAATGAATTACCATCATTGGTGTTAGGTTATTGAGGATTCACCAACTGGTGCTGATCAGGGATACTTTCCATGGGCATATAAAGAAGTTGAATCCTCAAACATAACTAACTCTTTATCTAAGGAAAAATGGGGGAATGACTCTTAGATAAAATCAATATTAACTGACATAACTCTTGGCTTGAGCTTTATTATACTTTATTTCTTAAATTGGGTTTGTTTCCTGTCAGTAGCATTTTTGTGACATTTTTGCATAATGTCATAATTATCAAAGAATAATCTTGCATATCAATCACTGGTTGAGTTCCTGTAGAAGTGTCAAATATATAAAACAAGAATCTTACCCTTGCAGAGTGGGATCTGAAATCATGTAGCAACTCACAAAGCAAACATATCAATATGCAAAACAGTGTACCAGTTCCTACACAGGACCTGAGGGAATGATTTGGAATAAGGATTGACTAGGATCTGTTGGGCTGAACTCCTCTCGTGTGTATTGTCAGCTTAAACAGTTTAGTTAAGGCTTTCTCTATACCCCTAACTCTTTAATTTCCCCATTATAGTAACCAGGACTTTTCCTTCATAGTATTAATCACTAGTTAGTCAGTAACTATTTGTTTAAAATTTCTCTCTCCCACTAGATAATTACTGGTATGGAAGAGGATTCTGGAAAATGTTAGCACTAACTTCAGGTTAACATTTATTAAATACTTATTGAAAAATGTACAGTAATGGGTATAGATCAGTTGAGTGAACACCATTAGCAAAGAGGCATACAGATTATAACTACAGAAGGCAATGTGGTGCAGTTATAGCTAAGGGATATTACAGGGGGCAATGAGCAGTGTCAATTGGTAGAAGTCTTTGAATATGAGATCGACAAGTATGACTTTATTAGTTTTCCTCAAATTGCTGTAAAAAGCCACTAAGATTCACTAGTGCTATTAAAACAAAGTAAATTAGAAGAAAAATTTCTTGTCAAAACTAGAATCATACCCTTAAATCTTATTATAGTTTATCTGCTTTTTCTACACTCCTTCCTGAGCATATTTTGTTATATGTTTAAACCTCACATCTTTACTTGGTCATTGCTTTGTGAAACAAAAAACGTAAATTAGATTCAGTAAAATCACAGAGTAAAGCATAATTAAATACTAGTCTGGGATGTCAAGGGGTTAAATTCCACAGTGTATAATATCTATCCCTGACACTCTGTTTGATTATAGTAGAAAACTGATGTGTAGATGAGGTATAGTACTGTTTGAGAAAAGGATAAATGCTGACTTCATTTCTTAATATGACTTTGTAATTTTGTGATTTATCATATCCATTGTATCACATGTAGAAGTTGTTTAAAAGATTTATTTACCTAAAGTTTGATAATTTTTAATTACCTGATACTTTTTATCCATTCTGTGTTCAGGTTAAATTTTGACATGTTTTAATTCATCTTCCTCTAAGGATACATAAAATTCTTAAAAATTTATATAGTTTACATACATATAGACACACATAACCACATTTATTCTTTGATCTTTTTATGATCTAATTTCTAATAAATTATTCATATTGCTAAAAGAAATCATCTTTTTTCAATAATAGAATAACTAACTCAGCAATAATGTAGCTCATTTTTTAAAAGAAACAGACCAGAACTTTCACATCCAAATGAATGCCTTCCCCCACCCCTCTTTAAAATATCTGCTTTAGGAAGTAATTAATACTAGTATTAATGCATTATAATCTCAAAGCATTTTTTTTTGGTTCCACTTTGGATTTTCCCATCGCAATCTTTGGTACATAACTTTAAATACCTTCGGTATTGAATGATAATCATTTTTTTTTAATGCCTAAAGCACCTGGTATTTTTAGGTGGGTTCCCATCCAAATACTAAATAGGCCTGACCCTGCTTAGCTTCAATATCAGATGAGATTGGGTGTATTCAGGGTGGTGTGGCCATAGACCAGATAAAATTTAACTTTAAGTAATTACATTAGAATTTTACAGAAAAATATGGGGATCTAAATTTTATATAAAACATGGAAATAGGGAGGAGAAAAAAATGGCGTAGATGATAGAGGCTCTGTTCATCCCTCTGGCAACTAAATCAAGTTGTGAAGGAAACAAGAAGCAGCAGCAAGGAAAAATCACCTGGGATGAACAACTAGGGAAAATCCAAGAAATCACCCTGCCAACAGCAGAAGGTAGGATGGGGCGAGAACACGGGGCTGCCTAGTCTCCAGCAGCTGAGTGAGACAGAGGCAGCGGCAGCTGCAGATGCCTCTTAAAGGGGCTGCGTCCGCAAGCGGATTTTCACGGTGATGCACCTGCTTTGAGCACCAGTGTGATTAGGCTGCGCACAGGAGGCACCAGGGACTTACAAGGAGACATTGTCAGAGTGAGGTCTGAGGGGAGACTCGCTCGGTACAGAAGTGCTGGCAGCACCCATTGTTCACTGTTGAGACCTCCCCATTACTGGTTCACCAGACAGCGCAGCCATAACCGTGACTTCATCAAACTGGATAACAGAGGTCGCTCACCCAGAGGATCCCCTGAAACCTTGCCTACCCCAACTTGGGCCCCACCCAAGCCCCATCCAGGTGTATCCTCAGCAAGTCAGGCGCTCTTTGCTGAGACTCGCACTGTGAAAGAAGCTGGCCTCAGTTTCTAGTGTGGCCTTTTGAGGTAACTATAAGCACAGCATCTGTAGATTGCTTGCTGAACCTTAACAGGTGGCCCCAGAAGGGTAGAAGCTTGGGCCAAATTTGGCCTACAGCTGAACCCCTCTCAGGATTGTGCCACTGGACACCTACTTCACAAATCCACACTGATAAGACCGGGAGACTTAGGAGCTTTGCTCAGAAACAGATGCAGAAGGGCAGCAAAAATGGGAAGACAAAGAAGCAGAAACCATATGAAAAATATTATCTGAGATGGAAGTATATAGGAATATGAAACAAAAGGAATAAACAAAGTGAATAAAGAAGAGGAGCAAATGACCTATATAGAGGACAGGAAAGCCAAGGACTTTCAATCAGAATGGCAAGAAAAAGAAGCCAAGACTATAATAATAATTTAAAGAGCCTATGGGATACTATTATCCATCTCATTGGGGTACCAGAAGGAAAACAAGATGTTGAACAGCTGTTTAAAAAAATGATGATGGAAAACTTCTCTAATCTGGTGAAGGAAATAGACATAAAACCCCAGGAAGTTCAGAGAATGCCCAAAACCAGGAATCCAAAGAGGCCCACACCAAGACACATCATAATTAAAATGACAAAGATTAAATATGAAGAGAGAATCTTAAAAGCAGAAAGAAAAGCAGATAGTTACCTACAAGGGAGCACCCATAAGACTGGCAGCTGATTTCTTAAAAGAAACTATGCAGGACAGAAGGGCTTGGCACAAAATATTTGACGTGATGAAGACCCAGGATCTGCAACCAAGGATACTTTATCCAGTAAAGCTATCATTTAGAGTTGAAGGACAGATAAAGAGCTCCCCAGACAAAAAATAAGCTAAAGGAATTTATCACCACCAAACCAGTATTATAGGAAATATTGAAGAGATTTCTTTAAGAAGAAAAAACATGTATCAAAAACAGGAATAAAGAACAGTATCAACTACATTCCTATCAATAAGTACCTCAAATGGAAAATAATTAAGTGCTCCAACTAAAAGATAGAGTGGATGAATGGATAAGAAAACCAGACCCCTACATATGCTGCCTACAAAGAGACTCACTTCAAATTAAAAGATCCACACAGACTAAAAGGAAGGGGGTAGAAAAAGATACTGCTTTGTTGAACCTAGAAGGTATTGTGCTGAATGAAATGGGACAGATAAAGACAAATGTCACATGATTTCGTGTACACGTGCAACCTAAAGAACAAAATCAACAACAACAACAACAACAACAACAACAAAAGTGGAAATAAACTCATAGATACAGAGAATGTTAAGAGGGCCACTAGATGTGAGGGGGGTTGAGGCATGGCAAAAAAGAAAGACAAAGGGATTAAGAAGTACAAATGGATAGTTACAGAATAGACATGGAGATGTAGAGTGTAGCATGGGGAAGAGGGTTAATAATGTTGTAATAAATATGTAAGGGGAAGAAGGGTACTAGATTTAGTGGGTCATCACTTTGCAAGTTATGTGGATCTCTGATCACTGTGCTATACAACTGAAACTGGTAAATAAGTGAAAAAAAACTCATTGAATTGTACAATGTTAATTCAAGCAACTAATTGTCTATTATATTTCAATAAAGACAAAAATGAAAATAAAAACCATGTTGCAGGAAAATAAAAGAACATGATATATCAAGGCTAATTCTTCACTGCCCTGTCTATATTATTGTGGTATTGCAACATGTGTCATTCTCTGCTTCTTACTACCTGTGTCAAGTAGCATCTCTCCTCCTAGTTCATGTGAAATATAACATGAAGATTCTAGGGTGCAGGTATGGTAAAGAATATTTGCATAGGAGAAGAATGTTAGATGAACATATGTTCTTAGAAGGATATTATAGATCTCTTATTAAAGAGTAATACTACCAGATTCAGGTACAAAACTAGCACAGAGTGTAAGATGTAATAACAGAGGGATCAGATTATCCAGATAGTTACTACCATGTTCCCATCCTTCCAAAGGAGAACACCTGAGGTATCTATCTATCATTTGTCTGTCTGTCTGTCTATCTATCTATCTATCTCTATCTATCATCATAAAGTCAACTAAATTTTCACCTAAGGAGCATTCCTATTAATATTTTGCTATAATTTCCTTCATATGTATATCAAATTACATATCTATATATTTTATTTTGCTTTTTTTCATATTATATTATGAAGACATTCCTATGAAGCTAGGAAATCATGAAAAAAAAAAAAAAACAAGATAAAACTACCAGGCATAATTGTGTTTGAGACAATAGGGAGTAGGAGAGTTTTTAACAAATTGGGAGCTCAAAACCTAGTTGAAAGAGAAAAGCCACTACTCAGATTTGCCAATTGTGGCTATGCTGGATTTTGTCACTGTTCAAGAGAAACTATAAAGCTTAAATGTTATGCAAAAATTTTCTGTATTTTCTAAAAACAATGTGAAGACTAAACAAAATACGTCTGGAATCGATATATCACACTACCACATTTAACAGTCTCTGCTTTGAATGTACTTCAACACATGGTTTCAGGGGTAAATAATCACGTAGCACTATCATCTCCCTATTCTTGGTGTAATTCCCTCCTCTTGAGTGTGGGTGGGATTATGAATATGAAAGGATGTCACTCCCATAAGTAGGTTATATTATGTGGCAAACGAGATTTTTGCAGATGTAGTTAAGGTACATAATCAGTTGTTTTCTAGTTAATCAAATGGGAGATTATCCTGAATGGGCCTGACCTAATCAGAGCAACTCCTAAATGAGAGTTTAGAGGTCAGAGACAGAAAAGTCAGAGAGGTAAGTTCCTGCTGGCTTCAAAGATGATAGTCACTACAAGTTCTGTAGCTATGACTAACTAAATTTTGACAAAACCTGAATGAGCTTGGAAGAAGACCCTGAGTATCAGATGAGACTGAAGCCCCAGTTGGAACCTTGATTTTAGCATTTTGAGATCCTGAGCAGAGGGTCCAGCTAAGCATTGCCCCAACTCCTGATATATGAAAACTGTGCAATGATAAATAGGTGCTGTTGTAAGACATTAAGTTTATGGTAATTTGCTATATAGTAATAGAAAATTAATATAGATGGATAACTAGATGATTGATAGGTAGATATTTTTTAAGAAGGTGTATTTCTGAAGTAATGTGATTGATGTTCTTGTGTCAGCCTAATATAGTGAATTTTTGTTTTCAGGCTGAAAGAAAATGCTTTTATACCATGGTAAAGAAGAAATAATACAATGATGAATTGAAATATTTGAGGTCTAGCATTTTAGATGGTAGAAAATAATGAATGAGATATAGTGATTCCAGCTATCAAATATACCAGGGCAGATTTCAATGCACAGGAAGGAAGTGCATTCTTACATACAAGGGTATCATAGAAGTCTTAAGAAGGAGCTACTTGAATTCTATTTATATAAGAAGTATTTACAGATAGAATAAAAGGTTTACAGTAGAGACATAGCGTAGACTTCCAGGACAAGATAATAAGACTAACATTGAATATTAAAAGTAAAATCTGTGTTATGAAATTAGCCCAGGTTCCAGAATGTGGTAGAAAGCCTCAATCGTAAGTGAGGACAAGGTGAATTTATTTTTTAGGATAAAGGACCCTTTCCTAAAACAAGTGGTTTCAGAATTCACACGGGAATCCTACACCTATCCAATGGAAACTACAGATGAGCCAATGAATAAAAGTGACCATAGCACTAAACTAAATTTAGTGTCAGGGTAATATTTAGGGGAAAAACAAAGTTCAAGAAAACTACCATACAACTTAGCAAATTTTTTAAAATACAGCTGTAATAAAATGTAGGTTTAAAAGGAAATTGTAGTATAAAATGTATGGAATTAATAATCCATAAGAAGCACAAGAAGGACTGATTGCAAAGCTTTAAGCCCACGCAAGGCAGAATTCTGGAGCTAAGCTCCCTGCACAAACCCAGATGCCATGAAAGATAAGTGCAGCAAGTAGTTAAGATGTGTTCTAAGGTTCTTGCATTGTCTGGAAAATAATAAATTAGTAATTTATATTAAACTTGATAAGACAAGGATTTATATTGTAATACATAGTATTACCACTAAAAATAAAGTTAAACAGTATATGGCATACAACCTAATATAAGGGAAATAAAATAGTATACAAATTATTATTTATTCTAAGATAAAAAAGAACAAAAAAGAACAGGATAGGAAAAAATAGAAAACAAATCATAAGATTACAGGCTAAATTTTCAATTAAAAGACAAAGACTGTCTTGGTGAAGGAGATTACTTGGTGTGAGTATACAGTAAATATAAATGGGCTAAATTCTCAAAAGGCAAAAACTGCCTTTGAGAAGAAGGTAACTGTGAAGCTATGTATAAATCTGGAGGTAAAGGGAAGTTCACCTTAATAAATCTGAATGTCATGGGGTTTCTAAGATTTTTGCAGAGGGGAAAAAGGATCTTTCAAAGAAAAAAGGTAGGAAGAAACAAGAAAAAGAAAAATGAGGAGACTACAATTATGGTGATTTAAATACCATCCAAATATTAGAGCAATGTTAACTAACAAGCTAATGTAGATCTAGCTCCTTTGCTAACCATCCCATGACCCTCCCATTTTCCAAGTTTCAGTTTCCCTTCTTTTAGCTATTTGTCTTCCTGAGCCCTTTAAGAAGAAATTTCAACTTTCTAACTCATAGAAAATAAGGAAGTTTTAGGGTTGATGAGAATGAGATTATAGATGATGGTTAAGAGCAGAAATTGTGTAACCAAACTACCTGAATTTAAATCACGTCTCTGATACCTGCCTGCTTTGTGACCTTTAGCAAATTACTTAAGCCTTCAGTTTACTCATCTATAAAAGCAGGGAAATAATATAGGTCTGTTTGAGGATTAAATGAAAAATATAAGTAAAGTGCTTAGAACAGGGACTGTCACAATAAATGCTAAGTAGTTATAAGTTATTATTATTATTATTGTCATCATCATCAATATAATATAGCATTTATTTCATATCTGGCTTGTAGACTGGATTAGAGTACCTATGGATTAGAGTACCTGTAATTGATCAGGTAAGGATTAAGAGCTGATGGAACTGTTCAAGGAAGACTCTTTGGGACTCTGCCTACAATCTGAGCTGCTTTGGTGTCCAGGTGACCTAGTATAGAATAGGGTTGGAGAGGTGCTTCTTCTCTATACCCCTGTACTAAACTATTATGGCATCCCAAGCACTGGAATCTTTGGAAACTCTACACAGTAGCACCTTCTCATGGACCTCTTTGTTCTTGTGATGGGCAGTGGCAGCAGTGAGGTGGTAAGATGAAACAGCTGTGACTCCTACCAACAATATTTATAGATAGTTTGAGGATACTTTTAGGAATTTATAATGCACCACTTTGCTGACTCAGAACATGAAGGGGGATGATTTTGATGGGGGAATAAAGTCCTGTATTATGATGATAGAATTATCATGCTGGTTATTTTCTCACCCTGAAAGTGTTGGCATTAAAAAGGACAATCCTGCCTTTCTATCCACATCCCTTGGGGCCAACACCAAAAATAAACTATTGGGCCGAATGGTTCAAGACTGGGCTTACAATTGCAATATTATGTTTTCTGTTTATTTATGATTAGAAGTGAATGACTAATATCAAAATAATCAGAAGAATCATAATAGCCTTTGAGTAGTTGTTAAATTTAAAAACACTTGGTACTAATTTAAATTGTGTGATATATTTCAGTGAGTACTTTTTCAATCAATCAATATATAGTGTGTCTCTGCTTATCTCAGTATACTGGGTAGGCCAAGCAAATTCCTGCTAATTATGCGTTCCTCCTTCAGGAGGAATCCAAAAGCCCATCTTACTCTAACTTCTCTGTACCTTATCATTCTGCTGCCCTATCCATAGTTTTTTGGGGGGCCAATGATGGGTATTTTCCCATCCTGTCTTGCCAGGGGTATAGGAGTTCACCTAGCATGAGAGTTCTACCCAACAGGAGTGTCCTATACTGGGTAGTGATGAAATTTAACTTTTGGGAGAATTGAATGTGAGTCATGCAGAGAGAGTCTGAAGAAAGTAATGTGGTATAAGAATGGGGGGACGAATGGGGGACACATAGAGGCAGTTAACAGAAGCCATGAGAGTCAGGAGGAGGTTAAAGGTAGGTTAGAAAATAATGATACAGGAAAAGGAAGCAGATAGACTCAGGAAAGATGCGGTTGCTGAGTCAAAAAATGTGGCAGTCTACTAGAGTTCTTCAGTCACTAGTATATTTTGGAGAGCAATGAATAGTCCTTTAATTCTCTTTGTACTCTCTTGAAGTGGTTTTACTTTGTTAGCTTTCTGTGTGTCCTGGTAATAAGCTGTATCACCTGATCCTCAAAATGTGTGACTTTCAGTGCCAAAGCCAAGATAATCCTGAGCAAATCAGGTTGAGTTAGTCACACTGATCTCATATCTGCTCCGAAGCCTGTACCAGCTTTATTCCAGCCTACATAAGTTTACCTTCAAGGAATTATTTTTTTTCATTTAAAGTTAATACATACCCATACTTCTAAGCAGTTTATTTAATGTATATTCTCTCTTTACTAGGAGTTAGTTTGCAAGTTTCTCAAGGGTAGGAACCACATCTCTTCTGTATTTGCTAATACGTAGAGTAGTTGTGTTTAATAAATGAATCTAAGAATTTAAAAATTTTATTTACATTGTGCCAATAAGTCTATAAGTAAGTAATTAAGTTTCATGGTTATGAATGGGAGTTTTATTTTAAGAGAAGTTTGGGTTCAATTTCCCACCCTTTCAACTTACTGATTATTTGAACTTGGGTAAGTTAATTAGCCTCTCCGATCCCTGATCTCTTAAATCTGTAAAATGGGGATAAAAATAGTACCCACTTCCCAGAGATATTGTAAGAATTAAAATAATGGGTAAGTGTGTAGTATTTTGTCTAGCATATAGCACAGAACTAGTTATTATGTGGTAGTTGTTAATAAGTGATTACAAATCAGTTCACTGTATTCTTCCATGCTTTCTTTCTTTCAGGGAGCTTCTGCCATCTCAGGCAAAAGCAGTTATTAAAACTACTGAAGATTATTTGCAGCCTCAGTTTGGCCCCAACAGACTTTTGCATTCAACAGCAGTATCAGAAGGGTCAGGACTTCAAGATTGCTCCACACATCAAACAGCATCAGATCATAGCCATGATGAAATATCAGACCCAGATAGCTACAAATCAAACAGTAAAAACAATTCTTGTTTTATATCTGCTTCCAAAAGAAACAGACCTGTCAGTGCTCCGGTGGGTCAACTGAGGTAATCAAAGCTGTTCTCTGTTCTTTTTAACTGACTGTTGAAGCTTTTTCTTTTGAGCAGAATTTGTAGTGATTCAGTTGACTATTTCAGACATTAAAATGTAACACCTCTCTCTCTCTAGAGTTTTGTTTCTGTTTTGCCTTTTTTCCCCCCCAAAAGCACCAGAGTAGAATGTAGCTAATTACACTTGGGGAAACCATGGAAAATACTTCAACCTGGATAATATGAAATTCTGAAAAGAATATTTGAAACAGAATCAGGCTAGGGCCATGACATATCTGCTTACCAGATATTTGTTTAAAAATAGAAATGCATACTTTTGATAGTTAACCAGTATTTCAAAATAAAATCGAATTGAAATGAACTCACATTTTATGTGTTTTTACATTAGATTGTTATCATAAACATTTAACCTAAGAAACTGATAATCGCATTATTTTCATATATTGTTATTTTTAATTCTCCTGAGTTTTTTATTTTAAAATGCTTATTTCCTACCTCTGGCATTAAGAATTAACAAGGTTAGTTAGAGAAGTCTGAAGTAAAAAACCTGATGTTAGTTGTTTACATGTACTTTTGCTGAGAAAATATTAAGGATTGACACTGGTTTTAACTGAACCCACAAAACTTAGAACTGTTTTTTCTTACTGGCCCCAAACGATTTGAAATGAAAGCAATCACAATTAACTTTAGAGTAAAAAAAATTAGTTTACAATCTATTTGCATTTCAAATCTTTTTTAAAAAAATATCAAAGAAATTTGATAAACATGAAAACTTAAGGGAAAATAGTCACCGTTTACTGTTTCATGATCTTAAGATCATATTACTATTGTTTTGCTTTCTATCAAAGTAATTAATATATAAATATAGTTTTAAAATGAGCATTCTAATATTTTATAAGCAAAATGAAAAAATGATTCACTTGAAATATGTTTTACATGAATAGTTTTGGTAAACTTATTCTGTATTAAGTATTTTTCAATATGTAAGTAAATGTAGACAAGCATATCCCATAAAAAGCTTTTTTGAAGAATACTTAGGAATAATCATTAGGGTTTATATCTAAAAATATAGGATAATATGTTTAAATGTTTTTACTAATTAATTTGCACCAATTTTTGTGTGTTTTTTTTTCAGAGTTGCAGAGTTCTCCTCTTTAAAATTTCGATCGGCCCAGAATTGGCATAGATTGTCTCAAAGACACAAACTTCAGCCCAGAGTGATTAGAGTAACAGCTTACAAAAATGGATCTAGAACAATCTTTGCCAAAGTTACTGTACCAACCATCACCTTGGTAACTAGTGTTCAAAAGTTTTCAGTGTTTATTTCTTCTCTTACTCTCTTTATAATATAAAAGATGAGAAAGATGGCATTTGTTGTGTTAAAGTTTTCTTAGCTAATATGAATCTGTAAATTGCTTACATGTACATAGATCTCACAGGCATTTCATTCCTTTTTTTTTTTTTTTATCAATATATAAGTTGTATGTTTAATTGAACAGATATAATAGCTTTATACCTTGTAGGGTTATATCTTGTAGAGAGAACATTTAAAGACTAAAATTAGATAATCATTAGATATTCTTGGTGCTGTGATTTACCTTCTATTTGTTTTCAACTGCCAGAAAATAACTCTATTGGTGGAGTTACTCAAGTTACTTAACTCTGGCAAGTGAATCTGTGAGTTTCTATTTTGATTGTTAGCACCTTTTGTTTCTTGGAAATGTGTTGCTTCCTTTGTTGTAAATCACTTTCTCTTACCTCTTGCTTTCTTCTAGTTGCTGGAGGAGTGCACGGAAAAGCTAAATCTGAACATGGCCGCACGACGAGTATTCTTGGCAAACGGCACTGAAGCCCTCGAACCTGAAGATATACCACTTGAAGCCGATGTTTATGTTTCAATGGGAGAGCCTTTTTTAGATCCATTCAAAAAAGTTAAAGGTAAAAAAGAAAAACAAAATACCCTACCCCCACATACAGTAAATTCCTTAAGGGGTGCAATTAAAAAATGATTTCCATCCTGTCTTTTTTGCATGGTTTAACAAAACTAATGTTTACGCATTTACAGCTCAGTAAGAGGATAATGTGCTTAATGAAAGAAAAATCCACTGACAGCCACGTTTATTGCCCTTCATTAGCATTGGCGCTTAATTTAATATAGATCTGAATAGACATTAGGGAGCCTGCAGGAGGTTAAATGGTGAAAATATAATAAATTAAATCAGAGATTATTGAATTTTCTGTTTAGTTTCTGTGACACCCAACAGATATAATTCATTAGACTTATTATCTAAGAAAATAGTTCAAAGTTTCAAGTATCATTTATTCATTTACACTATTGGTCTTTTTTTCAGATGGCATTGACATAATTATGAAAATGTGGCCAGTAATAAATATAAAATTCTTATATACATATAATTTTCCTAATAAAATTTTTCATAAGGTAAAGGCTGCAGCTTGACTTTTTAAAATTCTTGAAATGTATGTATATTCATATATATACATAATATAAATAATATAAATTATATACAAAATATAAATATATAATATTTTAGACATATTTACAGGTAAGGTCTTTTTAAAAAAGTGCATTGTTTTTAACATTTCAGACATGTTGAGATTTTCTAAAATAAAAAACAAACATTTTTCTTTCTTTAGTTGTAAAGAATACATTTCATACATGTCACACCCAGAGTCTGTTACAAAGTCCTGTATATGATAATTACATTTAAATGACATGAACTTTGCCATACACATTTAGTGTACCTGACTGATGCACTCCCCTATGCTTTTTATACCTTATTCGAAGTATTTTTCTTTTTCCATGCAACTGCTATAAAGCTGGTCAACCAAAGGCAGGTCTAGGCAGTAATTGCATAAGAAGAAGAAAAGTAATCTGGAGTTCATTACAGATGAGGTGATGAAAATTCTTTCTCTATTAGTTTTATATAGAATAATACTATGGTTTCTGTCTCTTTGATAATGCTTGATCATCAGGAAATAATTTGAATTCAATAGAAAATTTAGGGTATTTTGGTCCTTATAAAGAAACTTGTTGCTATAATACTCAGTAAAAATTACCTATGAGATAGTGTAGACCCATGTATTTTTTAAATTTTGCTTTAGCTTTAAATATGACTGCCTTTATTTTATATGCATTGAATAATTGTATATAAGCATGAGTCATTGTAGGTAAATGCTTCTGTGTGTTTTTTTTATGTTCAGATATTTAAGGAATGAGTGCTTTCTTAAGATCCTTGATTATTTTTTTTTAATAAGAAATATTTGTCTTTCATATGATAATGGTATTGTGGAAGAGATATACAAAAATTATTTATAGCCAAGCTTCTTGAAAATTTCCTGGACATGTATGCCAAAAATAACAATGTTATACACATGACTAAGCTTGGTGGATGATTTTTAAATGTACAAACTAATTTCCTCCTACTTTTTGTTTTCTCTTTTATCCTTTTTAAAGCCAAGTCCAGAACAAAAAAAACTTCTCTGCTTTGTCTGCATATCTTTGGCTATGTTTCACTGTGACATGCACTGCTGTTCTTTTAGCACCAAAATGTTGGCACACACTCCTGAAAATTTCACACCATCTCTTGCTGGATCAGCAAGCTTAACCCACCAAAATCTGGTGTTGTGCAATGGTTTTTGACTGATAATCAATCTTTATGCTGCTCGACAGTTGTTGCTGGGACACGGAATAGAGCAGGTGGCAGATGTGCCTTGTCTTTTGAGAAAAGAAATTGTAGGTGAGCTTGGACACAGACTAGCATATCACATGTCCATTAAAAAGACTAGGATAAGTATAATGGGGAAAAAGCCACTCATCTACACTAAGCTCATAGATAAGCCTAAAGACTAATATTTGTTTTCTTTCTGAACATTAAGAATATAAATGTAAAATATTATAAATATATACATGTGTATATATATATATATGTGATAATGTATATGTACAACTTGATTTAGATAATTTAAGAGGGGAGTGGGGGATTTCATATATATGTATATACATCATACATATATACATCTTTCATATATATGCCACATACATTTTTTCAAATCAAGTTAAAATTACCTTTTTTGCATGTGTCTTATAGGTAAATCAAAAATTTGCCAACTTGTTTTCATTAGTATACAATAAAAATAAAATGTGCAAATAGTTTTGAAGGTGGTAGACATTTAGAGTAAAGAGCCATTCTCAGAAGTTAGAAAATTGAACATTTTAAAGATGAATAGGAGTAAAACAGTTGACAGAATTGGTGTTATTCTTTTATCTTTCTAAATGAGCATGAATATTTTATGTACAATTAACCAACAGGTATTAGGGTCAGTAACTTGTCATTATTTTAATATACTGATTTTCATTCACTGAGCAAACTTTCACTGACAGCCTACTGTGTGCTAGGTACAAGGCTAGATCAGAGACAGGTGAAAAAAGGGTCTCATAGTCCGATTTCTTTTTTATCATTATTCATTCATCTCTGATTTTAATTCAACTTAATTCAATTTAACTTAATTTTAAGACAGTGAATATTTATTATTTACGTTATGTGTAGTCCTAGAAGAGGGATAGAAGCCCTGGTCTTTAAGGACCTTATACCGGGCAAATAAATTATAAATCCATAAAACTGAGAACACTGTTCAACAATATAAATCAAATGAGTCGTCCAAAGGAAAATTTACTTTATTTCTGGCACAGGAAGGTGAAATAAGTTTATGTATATTTTGGTAATTTTATTTCCATACTTCATTGTTTACTTATTTTTTGGAAAAGCAGTTATAAATGGTGAAAATTACCTTATTTAGAACTATTTCCAGATTTACTAAAGAAAAATAAGTACAGAGCATCTCTGATTTTTTAAACTACTTCACTACCTCTTTTGAGCATTACTGTTGACAACCAGTGGCACTGGATTTAATAGAAAGCCAGAGAGCTATTCATCACATACTTCGAAACACAAAGCTTTTATATAGAGATCAGGCCAAGGTCAAGGCTGACATGAAGCCTTCCCTGTTGAAAAGCAATATTAGAATAATTCTTACATTTTGAAGTTGAATGCTAAGTAGTAAGATTAATTGTGTATGGGAAAAATAGAAATATTTTTATAAAGATTATTGATGAAGGTCAACTCTTATTAGGTCTTATAATTCTGCCATTGGGAGATTCTGAAATTTATTAATGATTCTGCTAGAATTGTGAAGATGCAGTTAATGAATTGTTTGAAAAGGCATTTAAAAGTTTTCAGATTTATGGTCATATAGTTTAGGTTATATTCACAGTTTCCTGAATCTTCTGCTTACTAGTGGCACAGTGAAAATTTTTGCAGATTCATGGGGTTTATAAGAGTTCGGCTCCTTTACAACTGCTAGGTGCTGCAAGCAATGAAAACCTAGCTTAAGAAATGGTTCACACCCTGCGATTGCTTAAATGTCTTAAAGAAGATGAAGGGAGAAAAAAACTGTTTGGACCTAATTCATTAGGGCAAATTTCTACTGTATGGAGCTCTGATTGTTGAAAAAAATTTTAGTTTTAATTTTCATCTTTCCTGTATATTTCCTATTCTACTGTTTAGCTTTCAGAGTTATCATTTACAATGATTCCTTTCAGTCCTGAGTTTTGTTCACCAGAAGTGTAAGTGAGTATTATAAATAAGATTTTACATCTTTTATATACTGTATTGTAAAGATGTAATCACAGGAAAAAAATTCATGAAAAGAGTTCTTGATATTACACCTAAGATCTAAATTTAAACCTAGAGATTTTCTGCTAACTGCCATGTGATTCTACAAAATGAAATAATTTGCTGTGACAGCTTGTGATTGACAAGAATATGTGTGAGCACATTTAAAATAGGCTATCTTTTCATGTAGAAGTAAATGTCAGTGCAATGATGGATTCTCATCATTTTAATTATTGATGATTTGGAAATATTTCAATTCCACGACACACGAGACACATTATAAATAGCAGCATAACACTTTCTCTCGTATCTGCGTCAATAATGAAATGTTCTGTCATATTTTGTTTTTCAAAAGATGCATTAATTTAATGAACCTGATTCATGCATTATATTCTGTTCCATTATATGTCTCCTGATTTTGTTGATTTTTAAACAGTTGTGTTAAAAGCACAAGTTTCGAGAAGTGACCCACTACCCACATCACACATTCTTGCTGCTGGATTTCACCTATAGCGTGACCACTACTTAATTTGGGCAGCTACAACAGGAGTTAGGGTGGGCTTTCCCAAATGTCCTGTTATCATATTGTTTGAATAATATACATATTAGGTGAGATTACTTGTCCATCCTATCTCCCACTTAACTGTTTATATTCAAAAGTAGGAAAATGACATTATTTGAGAAAAACTCTCTTCTGAGACAGCACATGCTTCTTTTATCTATATCTACAAGTTAGGTTAGATCTACAGGAATATATTTGATACATTTCCTGATTCCAAAACTTTTAAACCTATAAATAAATGTATATAAATAGATGTGAATCTAAACACAATTGCAAGAGATAGACCCCTCGACCACCCCCCCAAATGTCCTTAGTCAATAGGAAAGTGTAGAACATACATGTCACAGTATCTCTTTATATTGTCAAAATATCAAATAATTGAGAAACATCTAAATTCTTGACACAATCGTGTATTTGATTATGGGCTGCTACCCTAGACCTTGCTGGGCACATTATGTAATATATGATATATGCACCATTAGGATACATGCACCATATGAACTTTTTTGAAATCCAAAAAATTCTATTTATTAAATCACATCTGAACTAAAGATTTTGGATAAGATCTTTCTGTCACAGCTGCAACGAAATCTGATAAATTTTAATTCTCACTAGGATATTAACTCAGAAGTGTTATAAATATTGTCTTTATCACCTTGAGTTGTTTGCTCCATGGGTAAGAGTGGACAGAGAGAATATTTTCCTAACTAGAGCTGAAAGAGTATGTGGGAGATAGGAAAAACAATTATGGTTCCCTGTCTAAAGAGACAGAGGAGTAGTTAAAATGATATCATTTAGTCGTTCAAGCATTCCCTCAACAAATGTTTATTGTGTCCCTACAATATGCCAGACATTGCATCAATCCTTAAGGAATCCTTACAGTGTGAACAAGACCGAGATCTCATGGAGCTTAGGTTCTAGTGAGGTGGAAGGGGCAACAGACAAGTGTGTAAAGAACTAAATAAAGTATTTATTGACAGTTAAGTGTTATTATAAAGGAAATAAAAAGGGTTGTATAAGAACAAGGCATGTCATGGAAACAAAAGGAGGCAATTTTAAAAATGAAGCAGGCATTTTCAGTAACCTTTAAATCAAAACTTTTAGTGTCTGCCTACCTTGCTTGTTACTTTACCTGAGAATTCATTTATATATTGTACAGTTACTGTTTCAGAGGTTTTAGCCTTTCAAACCATTTGTTTTTGAAGTTTTTAGACATTTGTTAGGGGAGGCATGAAAAATGCATTATTTTTTAGTGGAAAGAACACTAGACTTGAAGTTAGATGATTTTGCAAGATTCTTGTTTCTGTTATATGACCTTGGACAGATTGGTCTGCACTTTAATGTCTATACCTGTAAAATAGAGATAATAATATCTTAAAAGATCATTGGATATTATCTTGTTTTTCTAAAAAAATGCAAATAATTTGAATATTAAATGTCTATGAATCTCTACTCTAAAGAGAACACTGAAAATGCCATTTTGTAAACATAACTAAGATTCCAAATGTTATGAAGATCCCAAGGCTTTTAATCAGAACCTGTGTTTACTCCTACCTTCCCAGAATAGCCGGCTGGGTCCAGGAGAACAACAGAAATGTTTGGTTCGACTTTCTTTATCACTGCCAGGGAAGCAAACTACAGCATGAGTTTGGGCAAGTCACTTAATCTCCCTTAAGTCTCAATTTCCTCATCTGTAAGTTGAGGAAATAGTGTATGCTAATATATACACCTCAGTGTGTTATTATGAGGAGTAAATAAGATAATGTACATAAAAGCCTGCGGTATATGTGATAGGCATCTACAACATTGTATTTCCACTAGCTTTCCATACAGGCTGTCACAAGTACCTGATTTTACTAGCAAAGATATTCGCTAAGTCCAAGATCTTAAAATATATACACAACGAAATTAAAATACCTGCTGAGCACTCATGTATACAGCATGATATGAGAATGTGAATTAGAGCCTTTGAACTCACTATCTTATGCTTTTTACCTTGAGAATTTTTTCTGGGGTATAAGTCAAAATAAGTCCTTTCTTTAAAAGGAGCCGTAAATGGACTTGCTCTACTCTTTTCCAAGAGTCATATTTTAAAATATGTTTATGACCCAAGGCTAGCCTTAACTTTAAGCTGCCATAACTTATTTCAAGAAAGTTTATAGAAAAGTTCAGGGAAAGGGTGACAACATTTTGATTGGCACAATAGATAGGATGTTTGTAATTATAATCAAATTTGAATTGAAGACATACTTCAAATGATATGTCAGACTAGTGTTACTGAGTTAAAATCTAATGACAACCACTGTCATTATTAGTTAAATATAGCCATCACGCCTATAGCAATAAATGATGACACTTAAGAACATGCAGAAACAAAGAACACAAGTATTTAGAGAAAAAGGAGTGACTAGAAGCTCAGTTGAATGCAGGAATGTGACCTGGATTTAATCTATTTACCATACACAGAAGCAATTGTATTTTGAGCAGATGATATAATTGAATATAGCAGTATATTTTTCTTACTGTCAGAATATTCTATTTAATAAATTCATCTTGCCACTCATGAAATGATGTGCTTGTTCATTAATGTCATTAGCTATACATACTTGACAGCATTAATGTGTTTTCAAGAGTTTTCCCAAAAAAACATTTTTAAAAAGAAGATTTTTAATAAGCTCATGGATTTGAAGTTTCAAGTTGGCCGATTATCTTGGTAACAGAAAAAGTAGTATTTTCTTTTTCTTTTGGCTTGGTACATGTAAAATGGAAAATTACAGTGCAGGTACCAAATTTATTTAATTTTATAAACAGGTATTGGCTTTTTTGAAGTAGACAACAGCAGGTTAGAAAGTGCTTTATCTTTTTTTGTAAGTTGGTATAAACCAAACTATGAAAATAAGATAGAATGTAGAATCTGTGGTTAGAGCATAATGTTCTCTAAATGCTGCAGGAGAGTAAGTATATGAATAGTCAAGGGAATTTGACAATCCTCAAGGAGCTGGAATATGGCCCCAATCCCATCCTCATCAATGTGTGCTCTTAACTTTC
This sequence comes from Eonycteris spelaea, assembly GCA_003508835.1. Classification (NCBI taxonomy): domain Eukaryota; kingdom Metazoa; phylum Chordata; class Mammalia; order Chiroptera; family Pteropodidae; genus Eonycteris; species Eonycteris spelaea. Next base: position 11,244,670 of record PUFA01000007.1, on the reverse strand, counting down.
TAGAGAGAAGTCCCGGAGGAGAGGAAGACAAGGACAGATCTGGTCCTTATTGTTTTGGAACCCATTGAGTGTGGCTAGTGAATTTAAAAGGAAGGAATGAGGTGATGAAGTGGGCCTAGGACTCCTTTGGCAGTTGGGTGTGTAAGGACAGAGACTTAGCTTAGAGTACTGTCAACAAGGTAGAGATTTAAGAATTCTCCAAAGGGGACCTCCAAAGCTACTGTTGTCGAGATCCGTGTGCAGGTAGGTGTTGTATTTCGTGCTACTTTTGTTGAAGCTCCCTGGTAAGGACAAGCTCCTGATATGTTCTCTGTGTCTCCTTTTGTAACTGGATTTGTAATTGCTGGTGAAATAAACATCCGCTATTCCCTCTAAACCAGGTTTGCTTAGGAAAGAAACCATAGCTACCTTATTTATCATCATTTTCCAGTACAGAGCCTGACACTTAATAGATGCTCAGTAAATGTTGTTCAATGGATGAGTTGAAGGACCAAATGAAATAGGCCCTTGAAACATCCATATCCCAAGTAGGTGGTGGTAGGGGAGGGGAAAGACCCCATTACAGTAGCCTGCTTAGTAGCAAACAGTGAGTGGATGTTTAGAAGGAGTATATTAAAAATTCCCTACTCCAAATTCATATGTAGATTTGTGAATGTTCTCCTTTGGCAAGGAGCCAGGGTAAACCAGCCCAAGAATAATTACATTGAAGAGAAGCTAATGGTTATGCTAATGCTTGTCTAAGACCAGACAATGGTCAGAAGTGGAGTGCTGGGATAAATGATTCTGTTAGGAACCTATAGATCTGAGACTTTCAGCCTTCCCACATCCTCTGGATTTCTTTTTCTTGTCCATTCTCTCCCTACTCAATTTATTTATTTATTTATTTATTGGGTGGTGATGGTTGCTTCCTCCTTTATTTAACATTTCTCTTTGTATTATAGTTCTTTGCATATAGTAGGTGCTTATTAACTATTATTGAAGGTAAGAAAGAAAGAGGAGATTGTGATCTTTGGGAAGGTTTAGGGCCCTGCTCACTCTCGTTCACAGATGAGGGACTGTGGAGCTAGACTTACCCTTTTCTAAGTTCTACCATAGGGGAGAGGGTGGGTAGGAGGCTATTTTCTAATTCTTACAAAGGTTCATGAGACCCTCAGCTCTGGGATGGGGGTGGGGAGTGGGGAGCTGCCTGGGTTTTGAGATGAGAAAGTTAAGGAAAGACAGGGAACGTGTGGTAGGAACTCAGTATGTGTTTGTTAAATGAACTATTGAGTAAATGAAATGGGTGGTTAGAGTCAATAATGTTTAAAAGTTTTTCAACCCCCAGGTTTTACAATTCTGAAGCCCATGCATAGAAATGCACTAAGACTATGACTTTTCAGTTTCTTCCTACCTGAGCTGCCTCCCATGATACATATTCTAGTTTTCTGAGTAAATTCAATGGGGGACATGGTAATTGATGCTAATTAATCATGACTATAAAAATGTAATCTTTTCCAAAACACTGAGAAAACATGTTAATATTTACCTAAATAAAATATTACCTAAAATCTGACTAATGAAATAATAGTCATGCTCTCATCTGACATGTTTGACAAATAGTCCACAAATGTTTATTGAGCATCTACTATGAGACAAACACTATTTTAGATGCTGGCTATACAGCAGGGAACATATGCTAACACTGAAAATGTATCATCAATTTTTATTTTGTTAACCATTCAACAAGCACACTTGTTTACAGTGTACCAGGTACTGGAGGTACATAGATGAAAGCACATTCTATGCCCTTGAAATGCTCAGTCTAACAGGGACACACATACAAAAAACTGAGAAGTCCAAAAAAAAAAAAAAAAAAAAAAAACAATGAAGGGCACAAAGATGAAGCTGCAAAGCCTCAAGAGGGACAGATCAAACAAACCTTCTTGGAAGAGGTGACACTGAGTTGAGAAGGAAGGGAAATAGCCCAGCAAAGAAGGAGGAAAAAAAATATATGATTAAAGTTTAAAAGTTAGAAAAGAGCATAGTGTGTGTCAATAGTCATTTCATCTCCCTGCACCTCTGCAAAGGGGGATTGTCTCAAACTCCTTTACTATAGTTATTCACAACTGGGGGTGGGGTGAGGGGGGTGGGGAGGGATTGTCTCAAACTCCTTTACTCTAGTGATTCACAACTGGGGGTAATTTTGACCCCTGGGCAGCATTTGGCAAAGCCTGGAGAAGTTTTTGATTGTCCCATCTGGGGAAGTACTGGCATCCAAGTGAGTAGAGGCTGGTCAACATTCCACAATATACAGGACATTCCTGCAACAAAGAACACAGAAATGCCAATACTTGCCAAGGTTGAGAAACCTTATTCTACTGCACCAGACCATTTCGATTGACCACAGATGTAAAGATTTGTGAATAGCAGTTTTTATAAGGACATTTTGACCAAAATATAGGCACTAAGGGCAACTTCCTTTTAGATGGTGCTGAGGTGGGACTCTGGCGGAATGTGGGAAAGTATGAAGAAGCATGGAATATCAAGTCATTTTAAATTAGAGGAATTCTTTTGTTACTTCTAGGCACATGAGAGATTGTAGTGTCATGGTTAAGAAAGCGGGCTCTGGAGTCATTCAGCCTGGATCTTATCTCTGATTCCCTTAATGGATGTATGATACAGATCTAATGTTTAATTTCTACAGGTCTCATTTTCCTCATCTATAAAATGACATGATAATATTACTAATTTTTAAGCTGTGAGGAAAAAAGAGATTTGTGTATATAAAGCACTTAATACATTCTTTCTGTATGCTAAGTTCTTGATGAAAATCATGAGTATACATACTATCACCAACATTTTCTATTTCATATTTACACATAAATGTTTTATTTGTAGAAATTCCTTTCATCTATACAACATATAAGGGAATTACTATTGTTTCCATTTCTCAGATAAGAAAGCTAAACAAATGAGATTGGCTTAATTTTCCAAGGCCTTAGAGTTCTTAAGAAGCAAAGTTAAGATTCAAATCCAGAGAGCATGGCTTCAGAGCCTATGCCCTTAACCACTAGACTATGCTGCCTATCTAGTATATTATTAATAAACTTTAGTCATTATTAGTATTATTTTATTAGGCTGCTTTGAAGATTGGTTTAAAAATCTTTATATAAAAACTTTTCTATTTCTAATAGTCTTTCCATGTTTATCAATGTCAACAAAGATCTGGAAAGTAGGAGTGCCTTCAAAAAAACTATATATAATTTATGTTATAAATGATAACTTGTTTTAAAATTTACTTTATTGTGTGGTTTCCTTAGATCCATTTAGAGTTCTTTCAGAAAACTTATTTGGAACCTCAGAAATGTGATCTTTTTTTTTTTTTTTAACTTTAGACTGCAAATTTTTAAAGTGAGTAAAGTGTCTTTGGATGTTATTGGAATAAAGGTAGCACTAATTCATTCAGCACTTATTTGAGCACTTATTCCATGAAACAGATCATCATTGCTTGTTTAGCCAAGTATACACAGTGATAGCATAGTGGGGTAAGTTAAGTGGTAGAAGGCTTCACATAGAGCAGAAATGGGGAGACCAAGGTGGAGCAGGCTTCCTAGGAGAGATGACTCCCAAACGGAGGCTTGAGGAATATATTAAAATTTACCTTAAATATACTTGAGCACATTCCCATCTACTGCACTCCTTCTAGACTTTCATTTGGCAAGTTTTTTTCTTTTCCTGAAGAAATTCTATGCCATTATGGTCATCGTGATCATCAATGATATATAAGTTCATACTGGGGAGAGGTAAAGAATAAAGATGGCAAGTACACACAAGCAATAAAGTTTATTTTAAACAATTAGTATATTATGAAAAGCAAGAACATTAGACTGATATCAATTGAACATTTAAATACATAGGAAGAGTTAACATCTAGTTAACTATACCATGTGTAGTGAACTAATTTATACTTTGTAACAAAGTAATAGGAATACAGGCTTGATTCCTACTTTCTAAGGGTTTAAGTATGGAAGCAGAAATAAAATATTTATGTAATAATTTCAGACAGTTTATTCTCTTTCCTTAGCACTTAGCACAGTGCCTAGTACATGACAGAAAATATATGGTAGAAACAGAATAGTGTAATGATTAGGAGAACAGTTTCTAGGACTAAATATATAATCCAATGCTACTATGTATCAGCTGCAAGATCTAAGGCAAGTTATTTAACTTTTCTGTGCCTCAGTTTCCTTACCTATAAATGAGAATAATGAAATTATCCTCATAAAATTATCGAGAGGACTACATGAGTTAATATCTATAAATCATATGAAACAGCATCTGGCTAATAGTCAACTTTATTTTTAGTGGACTTTAAGGAGTTCTACAGATAGAAGAGATAGTCAAAGCCAGGGCTGGGACAAGGTGAGAGAGTGAAGCACTTATGGGACAAAATTTAAGCAGGCACTTGCTCTGAGGGCTGTACTCGCTCCCCCCGGAGCGTGCATCCTTAAAGTTTGCATTCTTGGCCCTTCGGTGGCTCATGCTAATCTAAGTAATCAAAGGGGAAAATCCTTTATTGGTAAGATTGTCTGAAGGTCTGGGCACCTGTAACACTTCCTCTGGCCTTATTTTCTTTCTGTTGCTATTCTCAGGGTTGCCTTACTGTCCTTCGGTTGCTTCTCAATCTTTTCCATCACTTACTTAACCAATTCTTTCTACAGTCAGTCCCCTCTGCTCAAATGCTCTGTGTGGATTCTGTTTTCCTTGTTGGACCCTCACTGATGTAATGATTAGTATACTCTAATGCTCCATAATAACCATAGGATTTCAGGGATGTGGGGGAAGAAGCATTTATGGAGTAACTTCAATGTGTTAGGTACTTTAACATATAAAATATTTAATCCTCATTAGATGGTGGAGTTGTGGCCACTAGATTCTTTATAGATGAGAAACAGAGATGCAGGGAGGGATAACTCATCTAGGGTCACTAAGTAACAGGGCTGAGAATCAAACCTAGTTTGAAGATTTATAACCTTCTACTCTGCAAAGCATCTCAGGGAGAGGGTACAGGGCATCCACATTGTGGGTAAACACCTATCAAACTATAAGAATTTATTAACTTTTTTCCCAAGTAGGAGATTTTTTTATTTTCAGAGAGCTACTAACCATTTGTCCTTCTCCTCCTCTTCCTCCATTATTTATTTTTTTTGTGACAAAATACACATAACACAAAATCGATCATTTTAAACTGAATAATTCAGTGGCATTTAATACATTCAAAATGTTATGTAACCACCACCTCTACTTAATTCCAAAACATTCCATCATTTCAACATAAAACTTCTTATCTATTAAAGTTTTCCTCATTCTCCCATCCTCTCAGGTCCTGGCAATCATTAGTCTACATTTTGTTTCTATGGATTTACCTATTCTAGATATTTTATATAAAGAGGATTATGTCACTTTTTCTATTTACATTACAGCATGTATTAGTTTTTCTATTGCTGAATTATGTATGTATGTATGTGTGTATATATATATACCACAATTTGTTCACCATTTATCCGTCAGTGAACATTTGGTTTCCACCCCTTGGCTGTTGAGAATAGTGCTGTTATGAACATGCGTGTACCTATATTTGTTTAACTGTTTTCAATTCTTTGGGGGCATGTATAACCTCATTAACTTCTAGCTTATATTTCTAATTCTAATTTCTATCAATTTTAGATTACAAAATGACAGTAACTGATATCTGTAAAAATACTTTTTCTCTTCTTGAAGGCTTAAGCATATCTATAATCTAGTTTAATTTATTCTTCAAGTTTTGCTCATATTTCTGCCTGTGTGTATGTATATCTATATGTGATATATGCATGAGAGAGACAAAGAGATTGAGAGAGAGAGAGCTCGAGATAGAGACAACGAGAGAAAGACAAGTGTTCTTGTTTTTTTGAACATTTAATGTGGCTGTTCTGGGACTTGAAGATTATTTACAACCACTTGCTCATATCTCATATCAATACTATCATAGATTTTATGTAAAGGACCACTTCTATAAAGGTCCTTTACATAAAGACCTTTTATGTAAGAGGCCCTGCTGCTTTCAAGGTGAGTTCTAATAGAAAAGCATTATTTGAAAATTTGGGCAAACGAATGCAGCTTTTTACAGTTATATGCAAATAAAATGTTATTTCTCATTAGGACAATAAAGAACAGCTGAGTGAGGGATCATTATATTTTTGTGTTTATGTGAAAAGAAAATATAATATAAAATAAATTGAATGCACAAATAAAATAAATAACTCAGGTGCAAATTATTTATGAAATGAAGCCTCTTGAAAAGAAAGGAATGCTGAAGCAACTTAGTATGCAATATACTACTCTTCTGTTCTTACTCTTACATTTTCAAAGTCGTCCATAGTAATTTAGTTGCACTCCCAGTAATATTAGTGGGAGTTTTGAAACTTAAATTCTTGCACACATCTTTGAAAATGTATAGGTCAAAGTAAACTGTTAATGCAAAACTAGTTCTCATTTTCAGTGAAATAGTTTGAATCTTCAACCAAAATGTCCTAGAAGCCACCTTTATTCTAGTCACAGGAGAAGAATTATGCATAAGTTTACTCTTTGGAGGTCATCATCTTTAAAGCAACATAGATAATAAATCATATTAAAGTGAGAAAAAGTATTTTCCCAACCCTAAAAAAACACAAAAGTTTAGGAGCCATATTGTATAATAGTAAGCAAAGGACCTTGGACCCTTTCAATGGACCCCTTCAGCCCAGCGCACCTGATCAGTGATAGAGGCATGCTAAGGTGAATTTTAATTAGGACTAAATTGTTGTATTACTCTTTCATACCCTGAACATCTGTTCCCTTCAGAAATGATGATTTATGCAGGCTATCAGAGCAGACAGCTTGCTACAGCTTATGTCACGGTTAGTGGGAAGCTGGTGGTAGCATTTCAGAAAACCAGCATCTAAATGGAGACTGGCCAGTATATATGATATAGGTAGCAGGGGAGGGGGGAGCATGATGTGTCCATTTTTAATTTTGAAGCCAAATATTGACTTGACTTTTAAAAAAATTCTTTTCTAGACCATCTGTTGTTAATGAAGAAAGTAACTTGGACAATGAATGGGCTGATGCTTCCTACTGATGTCAAGAGACGGAAAACCAAGCCTGTTCTTTCTACTAGAATGAAGAAACTTACTGAGAAGACCTCAGTCCGAATTCTGTTCTTTAAGAATGGCATGGGCGAGATGGGCATGAAATTACAGTGGGAAAGGATACACTGAAAAAGGTATTTTTGTGTTATATATTGAAATATAAATTAAATTTCAAAGTTTTTATGGGTTTGGAAACATGTTTTTTTTCTTCCAAATTTCATTGTCAACTAATAAATTGAAATATTAATAAGATATTATGTAGAATACAAAAATTCAGCTGTTTAGAGGTAAGCTTATTGTTCCAACAACATAAATTACCTTAGTAAAGCAAAATATTTCAGGAAATTATTTGGCTAACAAGTTGGCCATTTACCTAGTAAAAATTATGTTTACATTTGGAGAATTATTCTAGTTGGTTAAAATATTTTATAGATATTTAGATTGAAGCCAATCAAACCTAGCTGCAAAATTCAAATCTGCAACTTTTCACAAATAGTAATAAGATCTAGAAGTACCCCCATTCCTCGAAAGAATAGTAAAGTCTGAAGTAACTAAGATTCAGTTTAAAGTGCCCATGTATGTTTTTAAAAGCAAATCTGATGGACCTAAGGAAAATCATGTAACAAGCAAACTTTAAAAAACAAATTTTAAAGTATCACATGTTATTTAAGTGCATGTTTTTAAGAAGATGTTTCTATATCTTCCAGATCATTTTGTTATGTTAAAAAATATGGAAGAAATAATAGGAATTTGAAAAAAATCTTTTTTTTTTTTTTTACAGTAAGGATTTTTCAACCTACCTTAAAGCAGCTTGATAATAACTAACTTTTATTAAATAAGTATTAACATACCTGTCTAGGTTTTAATCCTGGCTTTATCATTCACTATATTTGAGACCTTCAACAATGTAGCTTCTCTGAGCCTTAATTTCTTTATTTAAAAAATGGGGATAACAATAGTGCCTACCTCACAGAACTGTGTGATGATTCAGTGTGATGTTATTCATGAGTACAATGCCTGGCACCTAGAAAGTCCCCAATAAATATTTGCCATTCTCATCTTTAGGACTCATAAATACACTCTAATATTTTGAAATTAATTTTCTTACTAATGGGAAAGTTTTATTATGAAATCAAGATAGATATAAATCATTTTGTTATACCAGATCATTTTCAAAATAATTATTGATTGAAACAGGTGAATCGTTGACGAGGTGTTGGAAATTTTTGTTATCAAAATATCTTTTCTTTTCGTCTACATATTTTTGTGGTTGTTTGATAATCTCAACTGGATAAGTGCATTTACTGAGAAGCTGGGAAGCCAGCTTTTATTTGCTTCTTATCTGCAGATTTGGATTATGAGTAAAACAAGGGATATTACACACAAGAGTAAATTGCTAAGGCAAGTTGTAACATCTTCCTGGAGGTTCTGAAAAATAGAGAAGATGGATACATCTCTTGGATTGTTAAAATGCTGTCATTCTTGGAGATGGAAGCAAGATTAGATAACCTCTCATTCACTTCAGTTCGGTCTCGGTAATTCTATGCCTTGGTGGTAAAATTGGGGTAATAGTCACTCTTTCAGATTACACGTTCTTAGATGAAAGGTTGAATGTATATAAAAATGTCACTGCCATTTTGCTTTTTGACTATAGGGAACAACTTATTTAAAACTGAATGATCAAGGAATTCTTTAGCTTACTTTTTTCTTTTTACAATTTGTAGAATTTAAAGAATTTTTACAATTTATAAAACTCAGGACATGATTCAGTAGTAACTGTACTTGTAAATATTTGTCAGTTATCACTTTTAAGAATGAGGTAAATGAGAGAGGAGGCAATGCAGTGTTGGCCTGGGGTGTCAATAGAACCTTTTGGAGGGAAAAATTAGGCTAGCTAATTATTTTGTAAATTAAAATTGAAATTTTGAAAGCCTTTTTGATAATCACAGGATAATGCCCTGTTTATAGATTTAATACCAAATCAGTAATAAGAATATAACTGTGGCATATTCATAGGACAAACACAAATTATTTTCTCTTTTATGATAACATTAAGAATGTTGAGATTAATGGCTATTTTTAGATTGCAAAAATTGTAAACAGTAATCTAGATGACTTAAAAATTTTATCTTAACTAAGTAATATAAAACTGAAGTAGAATGTAAAGCACTCTAATATGGTGAAGGTTATTGCAGTGGGAAAAGGAGAGAATTACTGAAGATGGTTGGTAAAATAGTTAAAGCATGAAAGTCCTCTCTGAGATCAGAATGGAGCCAAGGGGAAATGACTGTATTTCAATCATAAGTGCAAAATCAAAAAGAAACTCATTTATTTTAGGAGGTTAAGTAATTAAGAAATTTGAAATGAGGACTAAAGTGATATAATTCTTGATTATACTCTGGACTTTCAGAACTATGGGCTGTTCCTTTGAAACTTAAGTCAGATATTAGAATTAATTGGTATGGTTTTAGTAATCACACAGCACCTGCCACTATGGGGTACAGGCTAAATATTATTTATCCATGGGTTGAAAAAGATATTGATAAAAATTTGTGAGCACAGGATATAAAGTAAATGGAAAATGAAAATGTCTGCTCTAGATACATAACTTTTTAAAGTTAGCATTATGGTGGATAAGTGTATTTTTCCTCAATTATCTCTTAGAATCGTTGTCAGAGAAGTGGTATTAAGCCGTGTGGATTTTTCTGTTATCCAGGATAGCATTTCTTTTATGAGAAATCTTTATTTTTTTCCCTCAGTAGTTAATAAAAATTATATTTGTTTTTTGCTTGATTTGCTATGTATTATCACTAATGGCATGCAATTACAACAGTCAAGAAAACAATGAGAAAGACAATGAAATGAATGAAAAAATGAAAAAGACCCCTGTCTTCTGCTCCAGTTTGAACTGTTTGTTCCTATGACCTGGGGTCTGCTTTATTGGATCCTTTTCTCCTAGTTCCTTAGTCTTCCTCTATCTTCATTTTATTTTATTGTGCACATATTCTAGTGGCTTTTTGAGAAAGAGAATATAGGAGATAAATTTTTTGAGACTTTGGGAAACAGTTCTTTCCCCTAAATGTTGAGGATATTACTCCATTGCTTCTCTTTTCCAGTTTTGCTGTTGAGAATTCTGGTACCGTCCAGATTCCTCACCTTTTGTAGGTGACCTGCTCTTAATTTTTCCTCTCTGAAAACATTTAGAATCATCTCTTAGTCCTTAGGGTTCAAAAGTTTTTCCAAGATATGCTAGGTACTACTAAGGGTTTTTTTTTTTTTCTTCAGTCTGAAAAATCTCGTATTTCTTTTATGAGAAACTTTGCTCAATTATTTCTTTGATAAGTCTTTTTCTGTACTTTTTCTATTCTATTTCATGGAACTCCCACTTTGATACATTGATCTGCTGAACTAAACTTATAATTTCCTTATCTGGGATATCCAATGAATTCTTTGTACTTCTGCTCCCTGAGCTGTCTCTGCTTTCTCTAAGTACTGGTTGAACATTGTTTATTTGTTTTTGGTCGTTCTTGTTACAGGCTTTTTTTGTGAAGAGTTAATCCTTCATCAGTATTTAAAAGCAAAAGAGCTAAAAGCTAATTGAAAAGCTCTTGAGCACAGGTCACAGGTGTGCTTTGACTAGGCTTTTTCTTGGAAGGGTAGGGGTCGGGGAGGTTTGTCAGTGTCTGTAGATCTTCTCTCTGGGGCTGATCAGTTTTACCAGATAGAATCTGCCAATTTGAGAGTAGGCAAATGGAGAAGGGAGCTAATAATTGCACTTTCAATATGAAGATTTTTATGTAATTTTCCTCTTTTCAATAAGTTATCCTCACTCTCAGATCTGCCTAGTGTCTCTGATTCCAGAGTTCCTCTGGTTTAGCTTCTCCAGAGAATCAATCTTCTGTCTTCCTTCTGATGGCAGAAGTATAGCTGCCTTGAATGCTTGGTGTTGAGGGATGGTTCTGAGGGTTTAACTGCTTTTTATAGAAATAGTCAACTTGTTTTTAGCCTCACTTTTTAGAGGTAACTGATGGCTCAAATTTCTGAGCCTTTCGGGGGGTTTAAAAATACAAACCAAGTTTACTTCTGCTAGCTTAAGTTTTGACATTTCTGGTCTGCTAAGTAAGTCATTTACTACTTAATTATCTTTCCTCTGGCTTCTAGAATTTTTGGTACTGGTATCTCCTTTCTATTTCATTCTCTCTTTCTCTCTTCCTCTATCTTCCTTTCTCTCCCTCCCTCCCCTTTTCTCTCTCAAATGCCACGTGTCAACTTTTATTTAACATTGATTAAAATGGATTTTTTTTTAAGGTGAAAAGATAATTCTAATATTCTCTTCCTACCTCAATGGGTTGTTTTGCTCTGTCTCTTGGGGTTTGTACACCCACTTTGGAAAACATAATTTCAAACTACTTGAATGAGAACAGAATACTCCCTTTTGTCACCTGAAGGCATTGTATACTTATTGCAGGCAAAGCATCTGCAGTATTTCTCAGTGTATGGTCCACAGGACTCCTGTATCAGGATCATTTGGGCTACATGGCCCCACTCCAGGCCAACTGAATTAAGAATCTCCTGAATGTGGGGTTTGGGAACTTGAATTTCAATAAATGTCTCCAGATGATTCCTAGCCCCACTAAAGTTTGAGAACTCTTGTTCTGGTGTTTTGAAAACTTCAAACTTATTAATTCATGGAAATCTTCATAGACTTCTTGTTTGTTCTCCTATACTTCTCATGTGGTTTAAGAGAAAGAAGATGTGTGACAGAGAGAACAGGTTATAGGAAATTAGATCACTGGTTTCTAGATTAGAACTAATGCAGGGAGTTCAGAAATCAGGAAGAGGAAAACGTCTACAAGTTAGTAGGAAGGAACAGCAACTCTGACTTAGGAAAAATAAATATTACTGAAAAATCACATAAGTATTGAGGGAATTACTCATCTATGACTGTGAAGGTATAAATAAATAAGACTTTTCAGATACCTTTAAACCGGAGAAAAATCTAGACTTCTATGGTGTTCACCATTTGTTAATTTTAAAAATAATAAGTCTAAACGAATGAAACAACTTTAAGGAAATTTTCAAGTTTAAGAAAGGCTCAATTCAATTGGAAAAAAGTACAGTATAATATCACGATCGTGGAATGTTCACACCCAAATCAGTAACTTATAACAGCAGAGGTTTTCTCAATAGTGCGGGCAAAAGGATTTAGAGAACATTTTAAAAGATTCAAAAGGGAGCAGCACCTGGAGTAACAAAATTTGATTAAGGATGCTCATCACAGGTTCCGACAGGGGAGGTCATGCATAATTAGTATGCTGGAAGTTCTTTAAAGAGCTTTCTATGATATGTGAGGAAAAGCCCATTGATACTATTATCACTTTAAGAATTCGTCTAGTGGTCATAACAGGGACTAATACCAGATTAGAAAACATGAAAGCAGATTTTTAAAAATATAGAATTGGATTACATAGTTTATTTTCAGGAGGCCCTAGGTAACCAATTATCTTCTGTGTATTTAATGTGAATTTTAGGGTTATACAATTGGATTATTTTAGAATATTGTAATTATTCAGTATTCAGAATTAATTTTTTCTTGAATGAAATCCTAGAGAAAAATAATGTGGATTTCCTAAACTGAAATAAGAACAAATGAGAAATTTTAATCTAGACTTACTTTATTGATGGTAATTAAAGATAGTTCTTAATATTATGCCTTTTGATTCCCCTGAACAGTTAAGGCATAAACATGATATTACATCTGAGAAGGTAAAATTTATTTATTTTTTAATTAAAATTATCTTACAGTTTTCTGTTTCATATTTTGATACATTGAATTAAGAAAATATAATGATAATAGTTAAATGGAAGGGTTTATCAAGTTAGTTTTCATACATACCTTCCCATTAAGTGTCTCTGATGAACTTTATTAATTTTTGGATATTAAAATCACAGAATTTTATGGAATCATCTAATCAAGCGACTCAGAAAACTGAGGCTTAGAGAAGTTAACTACCATTTCCAAAGTGGATCAACCAGAATAGCTGGGACGAGAGAACCCATTTTATGACTTCAAGAAATATATATATATTTTTATTATTTGAGACTGCCACAAGTATACTTTTGCCTACATTTACAATTCCTAACTTAAAAATGAGTTAACATAACCATTAAAAAATCACGAAGCATCTGTTTGTATTCATAACAGAATAACTAGTATCAGACTAGCCATTCCATTTTAAACAAATGAAAACTGGACAAAATATATGAGACAACTATTTTTAGACATTAGCAACAAGAAGCACCAGACTGTAACACCTGAGAAAATAGGAAAAGTTGAAGTTAGCCCTACAATTTATCCCATCTTTATACTTAGAGGCAGTTTTTAGACTGTGGTATAAAGAGAGAGACTTCAAGAAAAACACAGCGGTCTCCACAAGGTGAAGAGAAAGACATTGATGTTCTGGGAGGCTAAAATGGCATAAACATGCCATAAATGAGGGAGCTATTTAAGGAACAGTTCCCCAAATTGCTTATAGGTATCCTTGTGTCTTTGGATAAATACACAGAGTGTATTCCACAAGGCCTGGCACAAAAACTGCCAGTGAAAGAACAACAAATGGGAACATAGAAAGGAATCCACCCTGGGAGCATGCACAGGGTCAGGCAACATTTGTGTTTCGACTAGTCAGAGGGAAGGGGTTTTGCTGAACACATGGGGAATTCATGAAGATCCCAGAGAAGGTAGTTGTTATGTAGGAGAAAAGTCTATCAATAGAAACAGATCCCCAAATAGAGTTCTCAACTCTGTTTGTATAAGACACTTCAAAAGCTATTATAAATATGTTTAAGGAATTAAAAACATAAATATAATTTGAAGAGAAGTGGAAACTAAAAATAGAACGAAAGGTAATTCTAGATCTGAAAAATGTAATATCTTAAATAAAAAAAAACACTGGATGGGTTTATAAAATTATATAGAAGAAAATATATGTAAAAGTATATAGAAGGAAAAGGAAAAGCAGAAAAAGGACAGAATATCAGTAACTTGTGGGATTACTATCAGACAGTCTAATATTTATATAACTGGAGCCCTAGAAAGACTGGGAGAGAGTGAATATATTTGAATAAATAATGGCCAGTATTTTTTCTGAGTTCATGAAAAATGTCAAAACACAGATCCAGGAAGCTCAATGAAAGCTCAGCAAATGCTATGGAATTGGAATTAGCCCAATTTGAAGGACTCATACTACCTGATTTCAAAATTTATTATAAAGCTAATGTAATTAAGACAAGATGGTATTGGCATACAGGTTCATACACATAAAGAGCAATGGAAGACAATAGACAGCTTAGAAATATACCCACACATATATGGGTAGATTATTCTGGATGATTCAATGGGGAGAAAAGATAGCCTTTCTGATAAATATTGCTAAAAATGAGATATCCGTATGATAAGAAATTTTCACAATTCCTACCTCATACCATCACAAAACTTAAAAATTGATCATAGAGCTAATCATAAAGAAGTAAAACTATAATAATTTTCAGAGAAAATTTAGGAGACTGTCTTTACAACCTTTGGGTAAGCAAATAATTTTTAGATAGGGCTAAAATTAATAACAAAAAATTTTTAAAAAATTAAATGTACCTTATCCAAACTTAAAAAAATGTTTACTCTTTAAAAGAAAGCATTAATAAAATGAAAAGTATAGCCACACTGGGAGAAAATATTCAGAAAACACACATCTGATTAAAAAGTTTTATTCAGAATATATAAAGATCTCTATAACTCAACAGTAAGAAGATAATAAAAAGGTTAAAAGATATTTAAAAAACATAGGAACTGACCATAAGCCCATAAAAAGGTGCTCAACATTTTAATCATTAAAGACATGCAACTTAAATTCACACTGTCACCACTACAAATGCATTAGAATGGCTAAAATTAAAAAGACCGATGTATTAAATATTGGTGAAAAACTGGAGCTAGTTGAAGTCCCACATATAGCTAATGAGAATACAGAATGATACAACCACTTTGCAAACCAGTTTGACAATTTCTTATGAAGAAACATACACTTAGCATACATTCTAGCAACCCTTCCTGGTACAGGAAGTCCTCATTTAATGTCCTTGATTGGTTCTGTGACTTTTAAGTAAATTGATGCATAATGAAACAATTTTAGCATAGGCTAATTATATAAATAAGAGTTAAGTTCCTAGGGCATCTCATCAACGTTATAATGAAACAAGATCAAATAAAATGATTGTATTTGAGACCAGCTCTCTTTACCCAGAGAAATAATATATGTTGATGCAAGGATTTCTAGATGATTGTTCAGTAGCTTTTTTCATAATAACCTCAAACCAGAAATACCTCAAAAATGTTCAGCAATAAGTGAATGGATAAACAAATTGTGATTTATTTGTACCAAAGAATATTGTTCAGCAGTAACAATGAACAAATACTGTGATAAAGGAAAGAAGCTAGATTTGAAGTATCACATCTGTGTAATTCCATTTACAGAAACTGTAGAGCAGACAAAACTCTTCTCTGCTGACAGAAAGCAATGAGTGGTCGCTTGGGGCACAGGATACTGAACTGCAACTGGGAAAGAGTGTGAGGAATTTTGGAAAATAATGGAAATAATCTATATCTTGAGTGTTGTGCTGGTTACACTAATACATTTTTCTACCTACATTGAACTGCATATTTAAAATAGATATAGTACACTTAAGTAGACTTGAAGTAGACTTATGTAAAGTCTACATCAAAGCAGGAGATTTAAAAAGTAAACAAAAATAATATGATTAAAATTATAAAAATGTAAAAGTAATTGGGCTATTATTCTTAAGAAAGGATCACTTAAGGATAAAATATCGAAGAAGTACGTATTAATAGACTATTTAGAAAATCTCCTCTGTTTATCTACTTCTTATTCAATTTTAATAATAAAATGCCAGAACACCTACATATCAAATTCACAAGCAATAATTGCTTTTACAAATCATAGTCATGTTCATTACTGGTAAGATCAAATAACTAAATTTGTTATGCATTCTATCACCTACTTCTATGAGAATAAGGCAAGTAACAGCCCTGTAAATTTGTCTCCAGGATTTATACAGAAAAGTCCTTTAAGCTACTTAATAAGATGGGTGCATATTCAGCTCAATGCTGTGGCATCTTCAGGTTAAAATAAAGCTTATAATTTTTATTATAAGTCATTGTAAAATATTGGTGTTAGCAAAGAGTTACACCAAGTATATTTTATTACATTTTAATTTTTTGAAAATTCATAGTGTATTTGACAGTCTTTCAGTTAGCAAAAATAAAAAAACTATAAAAACAGATTCTCTTTCTCAAAATATTCTTGATAAATTGTAGTTCTCTTCCACTGAACAAGTATAACTAATTGCCAAAGGTGAAATATTTGTAGTAATTCAATGATTTAATTTTATAATTATTCATCCATTTTCACAGTTTTCAGCTTGCTATATTTCTTCTAAAATTCTTCTCTAGGTTTTTAATTAAACGGTTTGCTTCATAGGTTTATATAATGAATACTGTTATAATATATTTTCTGTACAAATATTAATTGAATTAACTGAAGCAAGGTTTCTCATTTGAGGAAGCTGGGCTAAAAACTTTTTTTTTTTTCCTATTAGGATGATTTTAGCTGCAAATAACAGAAAATCCTGATTTAAACGGACTTAAGCAAAAAGGAAGCAAGAAATCCAGAGATAGGGCAGTTCCATGCATAGTGTGACAGGATTCCAGTTATGTTCTTTATAATTTTCTGGATCTTATGGGGTTTTTTTTATATGTTGGTTACAGGATGGCTGCTGTACAGCCAGATACAACTTTGTCCAGAGGTAGAAAAGGACCATCTCTTCTCTAAAGCCTTTCCCAGAAGCCCCTTCTCATGTCTCATTGGCCAGAACCCAAACTGACAATGGACGTGGGACTACCATACTTAACTTAGATCAATCAAGATAACTGTAGCCTTCTTTGAGTCAAAAGGAGATGGGTGAACCCCTGAACAAACTCAGGAGAGCATGAGTGAGATAGAGAATGGATGTTGGCAAGGCAACCAAGAGTATTGTTATAAATGTGAAGAGGTTTTATTTTATTTCTGAAGGACAGTACAAGGTCAGTACTCTGATACTAGAAATAATTAGTTTTATTTGAAAAAAATTTTTTCTAGGATTATACATAATTTTATAAAATTGGTCAGAATTTATTTGCTAGGTTTATCAGACTTAATAATGATATAAAAATTATAATAAAAAATTATGATGAAATGCATGTAAATTAGACATAATGTGTACTAATTTTCACTCATTCATTAATTCATGATATTCTTATGACAACAGATGTCTGTCAAGCACCTGGACAGAGTGCTGAATGAAACCAGCTATGATCCTGTTCTCATAGAGCTTTTAGTCTAGTGATGGAAAAAGACATTCGTAAAATAGTTACATTATTAAATATGGAGTAGGTGGCACAAGAAAATCTTCTGGAAAGAGCCAAGCATGATTTATTTGGGTAAATACATTGAGGGTATCTTTTTCAAGCAGAGAGCATAGCAGAAAAGATTCCGTGGTATAGGAAACAGGGTGAATTCCATGAATGGAAAGAGTGACCTCATAGGACAGGTTAGAGATATTGCCCCCTCCTCACAAAAAAGTGATGAGGAACCATGTAAGGGGTTTTAGTTAGGAGTGGAAGAGAGGGTAACCAGATTTATAGTTTTGAATAGATCACTTTGGTGCTCAGTGGAGAACAAGCTGGTTGGGCCAGGTAGATGCAGGGAGACAGTTAATTGTTGCTGGAGGCCTGGTGCCAGATAACAGCCTGGACTAGAGTGTAGCAACAGAAATGGGGAAAGTGGATGGATTTCTAAGATTTCTAGAAGATAAAATCAACAGACCCTGATAATAACTTGAGTACATGAGGCGAGGGACGGTGACTTTGAAGTTTAGTATTTGGTAGACATATCAGTTTGGAAGTTGTAAGTATGTAGGTGGAAGACAAAGACTTTGAGGCCATTGATTAGATTTCCTTAAGCGAGAATTTAGAGTGAAGCAAGAGGGGGCTAGGACTGATCTTGAAGACCTCCAATGAATGAATAGAGGAGGAGGAGCCCATGAAGAAGACACAAAAAGCAGGAGAAAAATTAGCAGATTAGCATATTTCAAAATTCAAGGGGGAAAAGGGTTTAAAGAAAGGTAAGGAGGAAGTGGACACACATTTTTCAAAGATCAAAATCAATGAGATTTAAGAAAATGCCTCTTGGATTGTCAACATGATAGTCATTGGTGATATTTGTGAGAGTTATTTCAGTTAAACGATACTGAAAACCAGACTAGAGTGGCATGAGAATAGTGGGAAGAATGGAAGTGGAAAAAAAGAGCATATAAATCTTTTAAGAGATTTAGTTGTGAAGAAGAGTAGCTAGAGGAGATGTGGGGTAAAGTAGGATTTAATATTTAAGATAGGAAAGCCTTGATCATGTTTGAGTGCCAGTGGGAAAAATCTAATTGAGAAGTAGTTGAGAAAAACAAAATGGTGGATAATATATACTGCTTTAAACACGGAGAGCAAATGTAACTGAAAACGTAGGTGGAGTATTGGCCTTAGATAGTAGCAGGGACTCCTATAACATAACTAGAGGAAAAAGAGGGGATGGGTGTAGAAGCAGATAGGCTTGTAGCTTGATAGCAAGAGGATGAGGCTTTAATTTTCTCTCTATAGGAGGTCATGCTATCTGCTGATAATAAGGAGAAAAACAGGGGAGGAGAGGCTGGGTGGAGACAAGGAGAGCACCGATGGTTTGAAATATTCACTGGTGAAGGAAGAGAGGTTTGACCAAAGAAATGAAATAGAAGTGACTAGGCAGTATTGAGGAAGCATGGAGGTTGATGACCCTGAATAATGGTAATGCCAAAGTGTTCATTTGTGTGACTTTCTCCAGAAGCACCAAACTTCTTGGTGTGTGCATGGAGAGTGGATAGTAAGGGTCACCCAGAGTTAGGATTTTTGTGGCAAATCTTATCCACGAATGAGTAAGCTTGAATGCCAGGATCCTCAGGGAGACAGGATTTGTTTGTTTTGTTTGTTCGATAAGAGGATGAGGAGAAATTATCTTGAAGTAGCATTGTAAGTAACACTACTTTCCAAATTAAACTTATGTAAGGTGAGAGATAAAATCCCAGTGCTTGCCAGGGCTGTGGACAAATTAGCGAATTCAGAAGGAAGCCTGGTTTCTTTTAAAAGAGGCTGAACGTTTAGTCACTTTTGTCTATCAGGGGAAGCATTTTTAGAGTGAGTAATGGATGAAGGAGTTGAAGCTAATGTATAAAGGACAAGAAAACAGAACTTTTATGTGGATGATGATGCAGTAAACTAGGAGTAGGCAAACTTTTTCTATAAAGAGCCAGGTAGTAAATATTTTTGGTTTCATGGTCCATAAGTTCTCTTGAAACTATTCAACTCTGTTGCTGTAGCATGAAAATTGTCATAGAAAATATGTGAATGAACAATATGGCTATTTTCCAAGAAAACTTTATATATGGGTACAAACATTTGAATTTCATATACTGTGGAAAAGTGACAAAATATTATTTTTCTTTTTATTATGTTTTTAACAGTTAAAAAGGTACAAACAATTCTTAGCTCAGAGGCCATATAGAAATAGAATGTGGCCAGAATTGCTGACCTCTGTTGAAGAGAGTGTGTGGGGAGGTGTAAATCAGGGCTTACACTTCTGGGCCTTGATTTATAGAAACACGTTAAAAGATATCAAGGTTCTCTGTGTTTGAGGAGGACACCATTGTTGGAACCGATAGCTTGTTGACTTGGCTCATTTGGCCTGCGTTGATGTTGAGCTAAATATACTCTCTCACCTGGGCAGGGCTAGGAGCAAACCAAATCCAGAGGTTGTAGATTGTATAACTTTACCAACATTATAGTGGTCATTTCAGAAACTGCACACTGTAACAGATGTGCCCTCGGATGGAGGCGACTCCCAGAATCGTAAACAAATAGATTAAACTAAAAAGATTTGTAGAAAATCTCTCCCAGGTGCTTGTCAAGGAGAGTCTGGTTTTACAACATGATGGTTTTAAATTTCAGTATCAGAAGGTTCTCTACAATGTTAGCTGTAAGAAATTAATGAAATGTGAATTTGTAAAAGTAATATTTTAACAAGCTTAACAGCTACAGATTACTGGAAATGTCTTAATTAACCTTAATATTATAAGAAGATGGCACCATTAAATACTTTTCAATTGTGAATTATAAGAAGGACCTTGTAAGTAGAGGCTTCATTTCAAGGCTTTTTATAGAAATTTATATTGATATTAATTTATATCACTGATAATTCACTTTGAGAAAATTATTACTGAAGGTTGGCATTGCTTAAACACTGCAAGGATCTTTTTTCCTGAAAGTAGGAGGAAGACAGTGTTGCTGATGCATTATTAATTTCTAGTATCTGAATTTCGAATGCCGCTTTCTAAACTCTTAAACCTTGGCTTGCACAAATGTTTGTACTGATGTTTTAGTACAATGAAAAGAGGAATCTTTGAGTTAGAAAGCCATGTAATTTTCTCAACTGATTTTTTTTTAAGACTCAAAGGCAGCAATATTTGAAAAAAAATTTTAAATCATTGAGATTTTCGTTGAAATAAATGGGACAGTTTTTAAATGGCTCATATTTTACTTAGTTTAATTGGTAAATTATAGCCTTATATCCTTTGGAGGATATTTAGCTATTGAACCTTCTCTAGTAACTAGGGAATATAATTTACCAAAGTGTTTGTTGTGCTTCTAAATAATAGAGTTGTTATATTTAGAAATGAGAGGGAAACATAAAGAATGGAAAGATCAAGAACCTAAAGTGGGGCTACATCTGTTTGGGGTCTACGGGACCAACTATAGATCCTTAATAGTGTTCAGAGAAGATTGGCTAAGGAAGATTGTATACTGAATTATCTCCCTTAAGTATTTCTGTCAGTGAGGGTGGTAGTGTTGGTATGTATTTAATTTAGCCAGAGCTCACTGTGTTAAATTATTTATAGGGTTTTTTTTTCCTGTGCAGGTTTTAGATACTTGCACAGTGAAATGAACCTAAATTCACCAGCCAGATATCTTTTTGATTTGTACGGCAGAAAAATTAAAGATATTTCAAAAGGTAAGTGGCAACGATTTTGTAAACTATATGATAATATTTTGAAAGCATTTACATAATTTTGTTTTTACTTTATACAGTTAAAAGGAAAACAGATATAATAAAACAGTTTAATTATAACATGGATAATGTCTTTCTTGTAGACAGGGAAATCATGAAAAGACATTAAGATTTGGAGATGCTTTTATTTCAGCATATTTAGTCCATTTGGGTTACTATAACAAAAATATCATAGTTTGGGGGGCTTAAACAACAAACATTTATTTCTCTCAATTATGGAAGCTAGTAAGTTCAAGATAAAGTACCAGTTGATTCAGTGTTGTTTGAGGGCCTATTTCCTGACTGCCGATGGCTGTCTTCTCTGTGTCTTTACGTGGTAGAAGAGGCCTCCACTCTCATGACCTAATCACCTACAAATGCCATCTCATTGGGGATTAGGTTGTAACACATGAATTTGGGTGGGGACACACAAAGAAAAAATGAGAAATTACACTACTATATGTTCAGGTAGAGATTTAGAAAAATGTTTTGGTTAACATCTAGAGTTTTTCAAAAGTTACAATATGCGTTTTAAACAATTTTATTGTATGTCTTTGCCAAGATATGAGACCTCCATCTATATTTCTAAAGGCGCTGAGTGGCTAGTCTCTGAATGAAAAAATACCATGATTCCACATTGGTGCTGTAAATTACTATTAGTAGTAATTGCCACTGTTACTTTACTTTTTACTTTTACTTTCTACTTATTAAAAATTTACTTTTTATTACTTTAGTAGCAATTACCATTATTTTAATAATGCTATTGTTAGCATTATTAAATGTGCTTCTGTTACAGGCCTATCACTTTATATAACATTTAATTTCATGTACCATATACTTTAACTGCTAGATCCAGACAACTCTTAAGTGATTTTAGGATATGGCTATATTGGATACTCCCATTTGTTTCTAACATCCTTGCTTGTACTCTATATAAAAGTGAGCTTTCCTGGCTTTAACATGCTTAATTGATACTATCAAGTGGTCACTGTGATATTTTGATACTTATTGTTTATAACTCTTAAATTTTTTTTGCTAAGAATACTATATATGTGTGTGCATTTAGAAAATAAATCTACTTTTCTTGGTCATTTAAAATATTTCTATTAGATTTGATAGTTTTTAAAAATTTTATTAGGAGTTTCATCTGAAGATTTCAAAGTACTTGTAGACAACGATTATCTAGAAGCATTAGATAGTTATTTACTCTGTCTTACATATGTAACACAGGGAATCCTTCCTTATGGAGTTTTTGGGGGTAGTGGGAAGATATCATTATTAAAGCTGATTTTTTTTCTTGCATTTTTCCCTCCCTCATCACACTGGCTAAATTTTCTATGCGATCAACAATATTTTATAATCACTCTTAAGCTTGCATTAATAAAATAAATAAATAACACTTTCTTAAGACCCTATCTAGCTTTGAATTATTTCCAGCTCACCTGTAATTTAATTTTAGATCTGAGTACATTGCTAGAATTGAAACTATGAGGTTAAGATGAAAGTTTTATATTTGGAAAGTTGATTTTTCCCCCCTTTTCCCAAATGTGGTATAATAGAATTGCTTATCAAAACAGAAACTCTCTGACTCTGAGGCCTGATACCTCAAGGATGCCAGAGGCGTTTGGATTCATGCTTCATGCTTCACATGTCCCACAAGTGTGTTATTATCACATTTTAATGCATGCCTTGCCCTGTGTTTTTGCATACTTATAAAAGCTTATGCCAGCTGAAATTAGCCTATGCAACTACTAACATGTGGAAGCATAACAAGTTCACTGGACTTAAAATACTTAAAGAAGCTAATCCTGTTCAAGGAACTTCCAGTCTGTAGCACCCTAGTCACTTAACATTAGGTTTCTGCATTTCTTTTTTCTTTTTGTTGTTAGTGTGATTTTGTGCATCAAATGATTGAGGTCCCTAAACTTTTACTTTTGATGATCTTCCAACTTCAGTTTAGGAACGGTCAAGGTGGCTTAATTCACACAAACAAATGCTAATACTCCAATGTGATGTAGAACTTTTTTTTTTGCTGGCTTGATCTGTATCAGATCAGAAAATATAATTTAATAAATTCTAATGTCAAGATCTATCAATTACTTTTTATTTATAAGCATAGATTAGAAGTGTAATTGTACCAAAGACTAAAAATAACACGAAATAAAATACCTTATATCGCTTCTTTTTTTTAGAGTTAGATATATTTTTAAGTTTTCTTCATATGCTATGAGAAGTGAGCACATTTGACATGACATTAGACTACTTTTACTTTATCAAGTCTAATAAAACCTTTAAAAACTCATAAGATTTGCAAATTTCAGATTTCTAAACCATGGAAGACTTTAACAAAGAAATTTATTTAGGATAGCTCCTGTATAGATATATTTTTTTCTGTAGAGGACAACTTCCCACTATGTAAAAGTCATGGTCAACATGCTAGTATAACATTTTTGCTAGGATGTAATATATGCGTGAAAAATGCATTCTGCAAAATCATGCCCACCAAAATAACAGGGTTATAGGAAACATAAGGTTGAGGAAGACCATTCAAAATCTATGTACCTTTAAAACCAGAGTACTAACTAAAAGTAATAATTAACTGAGGAGATAATGTAAACAACCTAGATAGACATTTCAGGGTGATGCTTCAGAGGATATTAAAGCTGCACAAAAACAATAGCATGTGAGACAATGCAGATGCAAAGCTACTGGAGGTTTGAGCCAGTGGGACTTTCTTTAGAAGTCACAGGAGGAAGCAAAACTCCCACAGAGTCATGCAAGGCCGGGAATGCACCTTTCTGGGAAAGGAACTTTAGTGCAGCAGCCAAATAAGGTCTTTTTTTTTTTTTTTTTTCCTGGTAAAAGATAGGATTCTATTCCTACTCTCTTGGTCTCCTTGCCTAAGAAAAAATGTACTCACCAACCAAACTTCCATAACAGAAGACATTATTCTTCTACTTACCAATCACATATGAGCTATTTGGTATTACAGAAGTACACAACAGTGGCAGAATACATGTAAATAGCGTCACATTTGATGGAGTTATATAATAACACTCTCGTTCCTCTAACATTGCCCAAATTTTTTTTCATAACTTCTTTGGCTAAACTATTACATTATGATGAATCAGAAGAGTCACTCTCCCACCTAATGAGATCCTCAATCTCTTAGGACCTTCATGCACTGCTGTTTAAATAACCAAACCCTGCTCTTGTGGATCCTTCTAGATCTTGGTAGGTAGTATGAAATTTACATAGAAAAATTCTAGAAAGTACATCGATTAACTTGTCTCCAAGATCATGCTATAGAACACTGAACTTTCACGTCCTGTTTCATTTCTCCCTGCAACACTGTCCAAAATAGTTATGTGTTCTTTGACAAGTTCTTTAGAGATTCTGCAATGAGGTTAAATGACAGAATTAACATATTTCAATCACAAAATTCAAATAACAAGAGATACCCTGACTTTAAATGTTAACTCTTGCCCATAATCAATTTTTTTGTGAAGAAATTAAATTCAAGGAATAAAAATCCGAAAGATATTAAAATACAAAATTTTAAGTCCACACAGAAGTGAATTCCAAAATGAAATATCTTATCTTTGTGAGTTAAAGTCCAATAAAAGTCCAAACTCCTCAAGTTAAAATTCAAAGAAATAAAGTCCTCTCTAATTTTTATCTTCCCAGTGTCAGCCAGATGGCTTCTGGATGCCTGGTTTGAGCTGGAGTTTCTCCAGTAGCTACCGTCTGGGCTCCTGCTGTGGGTGTCATCCCTCAGGACCTCAGAAGTTGAGTTGGGTCTACACCAACTTTATCATGTGTCCTACTTGCAACCAAACGAAAAGACAATCACAATATCAGCCCCACAGCCAGCACATTCAGAACAGCAGCTAATCCCCAGTTTTAAGGTGGCCATTCCAAGCAAAATGATGTTCCCAGGACCCTATATTTTTGGCATGATCTGGACTCATGCGACCATTAACAAAGACCATAGCAGAGACTAAGGGAAGGAAGTCAAAGAAGAGAAAACATTCTTTATGTCAATCTTTCCAAGATGTCAGTTTATTTCTGCTGTTGAGCAGGGTCAATGACCTGTGCCATAGCTTGTTGGGAAGCAATTTCCCATCAAGGCCTTATAGCATCATGTATTTATACTATCTCGAGGGAAAATAGACCAGTGCACACTGTCTCCTCTCTCTAAAAGACTACATAAAGTGTTAAGTGCTCTAAATTTGGAGCCAGGGTTCAAAGTCCAGTATGTATCACATTTGTCTGACCTTGGATGGATTATTTAGTTTCCCTGAGAGTCAGTTTTCTTATCTGTACAAAAGAGATCATAGTATTTATCTTAATAGATTGTTGTAAGTGAATTATATGTGAAGTTCTTAAACAAGTACCTGACACTTGGTAAGCATTGTATAACTATCATTATTATTGCTGTTATTATTATCATTCTTCTCAAAGAGTGTACTGAGAATGTTGTATTGTTGAAACATTTGGGAATTTACATTGATTGCAGATCCAGTCATAAAGACTTATCTGAGGTACTGGTATTTCCCTTTGTAAAGTATTCCAACCATCTAATATGTTTCTTCCTCTGAGTCCCGTGTTTCTGGACTGTGTGCTGAACCTCAGGTGAGCCCTGTCTGGTGGCATAGCACCCACTTTGTCTTGGGAGTAGTATTTTCAATCCTGGGTCATAGTGGCTGCTGTAACAGCTATGGTTATGGTATTATTTAAGCCTAAGAAACCTACTTCACATCTTCCCCCTCATCTCCACATTGATTCCAATTAGAGAATAACTTTTGGTTATTTCTGAATCGAATTAGCTGTATATGTTGTCGAGGTTCTGTTCTTACATGCCCAATGAGAATGACCACTACTGCCATTTCCTACTGAAGACATGGTATTTCCTCAGTTTGTTAATGCTCCTGATCTTGAGTTGACTTTTCTGTCCTCTTTTTCTGCAATATTTAGGATTTGCTTCTGGGGTTTGCCTCTATTGTATTCCTGTTCCTTTCAGAAAAGTTCCATTCTCTGACATGCTTAGGGCTGCATTGTTTGCTACAGTGGAGTTCTTTTTATTCTTTTACTTTCTCTTTGCTTTCCAGTCCACACTTGTGTTTTTCTAACATATTCCTCTAGATATATTTTGCAGAGTCTCATAGTGAGAGATCTGAAGTCAATAAGTTCCAAGTTTGTCAATAGCATCCTTTGTTCAAACCAGTCTTCTCTATTTTCACCTCCCAGAGTTAAAAACTCATCCAGGATATATTTTCCCACTGTCTAACATCTAATTTAGACTGGATTCCTTGATTTATTATTGTTCTGTAATATAACTCGGCTTGTCATTGCCTTTTCTTAATCTTAGGCCCATAAATTTTTAAGTTCACTAAGTATTTATTTATTTGTTTGTTTGTTTTAAGTATTTTATACTAATTGTCCTTGTATCCCCTCTTCAGTTTATTCAGATTTTATGTGTACTCTTTGTATAATTGTCCAATCCTTAAAAGAGATTCTTCAGTTGTTCTTATTATTAATTTATCTGTAACGTAAATGCCACTTCTTCACAGTATTCTGGATTCTGGCTCCTCTGGGGAGTCTGAATTTGGTCTCCAAGATCTTATTTTTATTCCTGTTAGGTTTCACTGGGCCCCAGTTACTGTTTCTGATTTTGTAAGAATTACGCTATTTTCACTTTTTATAATATCTTTAAGAGCAGTTAGATTTGGATGTATCTCTTGTACGTCATACCTGGCATTCAGGATCTCAGTTTCTCTTTTTCATATCTGTCAAGTGTATATGCTTAGATCAGATGTTTACCTTTAGTCTGAGACCTCTTTCTTCCTCCAACTAATGAAGGCCTGTCTTTGTTTTCATGCATGCACTGCTCTATTCTGATAAGACTGAATATTTTATTTTATTTTATTTTTACACTATTTTCAATTAAAGTATAGTTGATGTACAATATTATATGAGTTTTAGGTGAACAGTTATTCAACATTTATATACCTTACAAAGTAATCACTGTGATAAATCTAGTAATCATTGTCACCATACAGAGTTATTACAATACTATTGACTATATTCCCTGTGCTGTAGATTGCATCCCCATGGATTATGAATTTTATAAATGGAAGTTTGCACTTGTTATACCCCTTCATCTTTTTTACCCACTCACCCCCACGTTCCCTCTGGCAACCACTAATTTGTTCTCCGTATCTATGAGTCTATAAGATTGAAACATATTTTAAAGCCCTTGGCTTTGATTCCTTTAGCAAATCTGATTCCTAGATTTGTAATACTTTCATCAAGTTGTTTCTCTACCTAAACTAATGAAGATGGTGTCCTTTTTATAATAAATGTGTCATCTTTTTGTAGGTGAAACTGTGGTTTGGGTTTCTGAAATTTAGAATCATGGTAATAATTTATGCAATAAATCAATTTAGAACCAAATTGGATTGGTGGAGTTTACTATGAAAATTTGTGAATAGACTATATGAATCTAAGATCAGCTCATCCACAATTCATTGCTCTTCAGAATACAGTTTTAAGTAACATATGAAGACTTGAATTTGAGACAGGGTGTCTAGTGCTGCCTATCTGGCCTGGTACTAACAATTTAAAGACAGACCTTCACTGCAGCACATGTAGAATTCAGCTGCCATTCATAGTTTAAAGTACTGACTTGCAGATTTGTTTACAAAACACAGAAAAGCAGCAAATATTGTTCTACATTTCAGTGCCTAAAATGACCTAATCTCAATCTCATACTTGCCTTCAGTGTCAGGTGAGACTGAGAGTAAGTGCCAGTGGCCTGCATAGTAGGGCGAGCACGACTAACTCGGGGTGCTAGGGCCTCCACTGACATCCTCTGTATACTAAAGCCATCATCCCTCCTCCCTGGCATTTTCCGAAGGCCAAGGCTATTGGAAAACAATCTCAGCTGCATTTAGGTTGTGACCCATCAAGCTGAAAATTCTACATAGCCCTTGCCTATTATAAAATTTCAGGTCAACCTCTGTATTCTCCATGTACAAGCCCTTTGGTAAAAATACAACTTCAGAATGGTAAATTCATTTACATGACCCTATATAAGCTGCCATATATCACCAAAGTTAAAAAGCAAACAAAGAAACAACCCTCATAGCCTTCGCATATTAAAACACCATCAAAGTATGAAGTTACCTAGTTAAGGCCCCTCCGTAAGTCTCATTTTCTTTGTGTGTTACTTGCTTTCCAGAATTACTTGTATATTGTTTATGGGAATGTAAAATGGTGCAGCCAGTTTGGAAACAATTGGTGTTTCCTCCAAAAGATAAGCATAGATACACATAGATAAACACATGGCTCTATAATTTCACTCCTAGGTATAAACCCCAAAATAATAGAAAACAAATAATAAAACAAGGACATGTACATATATGTTTACAGAAGTATTATAGATAGTAGCCAAAAGGTAGAAACTAAATATCTGTGAAAAGGTAATGTAGAAACATATAGTCTATACATACAATGGAATATTATTTAGCCATGAAAAGGAATGAAGTACTGATAATGTTTTGATGAACCTTGAAAATATTATGCTAAGAAGAGGAAGCCAGATACAAAAGATGACATATTGTATAATTCCATATGTGAAATATCTAAAATAGATTCCATAGAGACATGCAGATTGGCATTTGCCAGGGCCTTGGCGGATAGGAGAATGAGGAGAAACTGCTTAATGTATAAGGGATTTTACTTTGGAATGATGACAATATTTTGGAACTGGATAGAGGTGGTGACTGTGCATTTTGAATGTACTAAATGCCACTGAATTGTTTATTTTAAAATGGTTGATTTTGTATGTGAATATCACTTTAATAAATTATTTTTTTAAAAAAGAAGTAGAGTAGAACCAATTTACTCCAGTTAATTTCAGCCAATGTCACCCTATATCAGCTGACAGCCAGCTGATTCCAAGACATGTGAGCAAGCCCAGCTAAGACCAGCAAAACCACCTAGCTAAATAAATGCTTGTTGTTTTATGCTGCTGAGTTTTGAAGTGGTCCATTATATAGTGTTATTGAAGCAATAGATACCAAATACAATTAGCTATTTGTATCCATAAGTATTATCACATTATCTTTATTCATTAGTTTAATTCTATTCCTACATCTTAATCTTTTATGTTGCTTGAGTGTAATTTTTCTGAAATGTGCTGTAATTTTTTTTCTCAAAACTTTACATATCAGCATAACCTTCACACACTGTATCTTGACATTCAAGAACCTTTATTATATGGACTAACCCTACCCATTCAATGTTATCACCCACGTCTCACAACTTCCCAATATGCACCTTCAGTTACCTGGAACAGCCCCTTCAGTGTCTTAGACAGTGCAACGAATGACTTGTGCAGTGCCCGGCCTTCTTACCTTTTATGCTATTTTATGCTCACTCAATAATCTTTCTATTCTTCTCCATCTATTCAAAGTTCAGCAATTTGCATCACTCAGGATATATTATATTATTTTATGGTAACAAATGACTCTAAAACACCCCTTTGCTCACACAGAGGTCTATTTTCACTCATTCTGCACGTCACTGTAGGTGCACTGCACCTGCTCTAGTTTACGTCAAAGCAAGTCAAACACCATCTCCTAATTCAACAGTGTGGGAATGTATAATCCTTTCACGGGAAAGGACATTCCAAGTCACATAGTGAACCCTGATTTGAATAAGGCGGGAAGTATAATTTTTCTTTCAGGAAAGGCAGCAAATGTTTTGAATAATAACTCTATAGTATCTGCTATCCAAAATCTGTATTTGTTATCAATTGCTGTACAACAAATCACCCCCAAATTTAGTAACTTAAAGCAACAGATATTTTATTATTTTGGTGGGTTGGGAACTCAGGCTTGGCTTAGCTGGGTCTCTGACTTTGGGTCTCTCACAAAGCTTCAAATAGGTGTCAGCTTGAAAGTTTTAAATATTACTTGAATCCTACTTTATCTATTTTGTTTACTAATATTTCTTTTTCATAACTTTTTTTGATACCACATGTCTGTACCATATATTTTTTATTTAGTATCTGCTTTTTATATAAGGCTTATAACTTTAACTTAAAGGAAATTTTGTTCTTATTCTTTAAAAACTCCAAAAATCTCCTAATATCCATTATGGGACTGGGCATATAGTTAGACCCTCAGAATATTAACATTGAAATACACAATTTTTAAGCATAATCTTTGTTCAGTGCCTGAATCATAGTGATGAAAAATATCTTTTTAAATGAATGAATTAAAAATAAAAATTCTTTGTTGAATTAAATTTGTGTTGAATTATCCATTATTAACTACTTCTGGCATTTTCACTGATGTCACTTAATAGTTCACCAACCACTTAGAGTAAGTAGTATTTTGGCATATTCCATAGAATTTTAAAAACTTGAAGATTCTCACTGATTAGATGCATAGTTCACTATAAGAACAAATGATAATGACTACCTTTTCTATATCTACTTTAGAATAATGTTGTTGATTGATTGATTTTGGATCTCAGCATCAGAAGGGTCTTTGGTCATCACCAAAAGATCTTTTCGTCATGAATCTCTTCTCAGTCATCCCCGAAGTGTTCATCCAGTAATTGCTTGTTTCATTTCTGACGAGTATAATTTCTTTTAAAAAAATCCCTGTCTTATAGCTAACTGAACTCTTTTCTTATAAATATTTACCATTTGTCTTGATTTTGCCTTCTGGAGTTACATAATAAAAATTAATTTTGAGTCTATGACTACTTTTCAGATATTTGACCATGTATGATTTAAATCTTTTACAAATTAAATATCTCTAAACTCTCTAGCTATTTCTCTGGACCTTCATGAACTAGTCCCTCTTTTCTGTCTGTCTAGTTTTTTTGGTATTCTTTGTGGGACCTCACATTGTACACTGTTTTCCAAGTCGGTTAATGACAAGTAAAGCAGCCCACCTCTTCTTTTTTTTTTTTTTCCCCAGGTCATTATATAACCCACAATTGCATTATTATTTCTGTTAGGACATATCATTATCAGTATGTATTGAACTTAAAGTCAACCAAAGCCCCCAATTTTTGCTCACAATTTGCTATTTTAAGCTACTCCTTTCTTATCCTGTGCTTATACTGCTGATTTTTTAGATGTGAGATAAGAGCTTTATATATCAACTTCTACTAAATTTCTAATGATAAAGTTTTTATTTTGTAGTTTAGCCTGCCAAGATCTTTCAGATATTCATCTGTCACTTGGAGATTAACAGTATTTAAATAACATATAGTAGATATTCTAAAATAGTATAAAAGTTAAGGATGCTGCCCTTCTCTGGGAAGTGTTGTACTTAAATTCCTTTTGATGTAAGTGGAAAATTCAGAACACTGAGAGAGTTTAGTCAAAATGTTTCCTTCTCCTTTTATGCTATAAAGATGGTGAATAACTCAGAAGGGTATACAGCCTACAAACAGGGACCTCTGTGTGTGTGGGTGTGTGTGTGTGTGTGTGTGTGTTCATTCTGATTCCTTTAATTACTTTCTCCATGACAGCATACAGTCATAACTTTCCTTTGCCTTGTTTTGTTTATTAAGTGACGTATTTCTCTATCATTTAAAATTCACCAGTCATAAATTCTAGAAGACTCAACCAGGAGGTCGGCAGAATCTAGATGTTCTTCTCCCTAGTTGTAGATAACCCATTTATCTGGGAAGGAACATAGAGGTTTAGCTGTACCTTGCTAGAGGGCATAGATGTTAGCCATAGTCTACTGGACCTGCTTCCACTGGAAGAAATAATAGTTATATTGAAACCTCAAGACCCATGTAGGGAATTTTCCCAGGAGTCTCCCTCTGTGCTCATTAAATATTTATTTAATATGTAAATTATCCCGTGTCAGGTCCCAGTGATTATTGTTTATTTTTCTGAGTTCACAATCCATTCATTTTATAATCTGTTCTAGAACTTTCCAGGGAATAAGATCAAACTTATGGATAAATATCTTCTTTAAAATTAAGTATATTTGCCTCCCTTCAATCCTTGGGTGTCTTTACCATGTACTTTATTCCTCAAATTTTATGAAATGTAAAAAGATATGTCACTTACTGAAGAGGGATGCCAAGTGCTCATGGTTATTAACCAGCCCTTAAATCTCTCTAGGGTGAATTGGTATATACCAAGTAAGCCAGTTAAGAGCATTTTTGTGCAGGAAAAATGTTGCTCAGGTTTTCAGACCTTCTTTGGGACTGTGTTCCCTGTGACCTTGCCTTGGTTCTAGGGCTCCTTAGACATGAACCTTAGTGTCTCAGTGATTCCTAAGCATCAGACTAGAGTTACCTTTGTTACTTGGACAAAAACGGAAAGTGCTAAGTAATCACTGGTTTATATTTCTACTACTGATCTATAAAGAATATTAAGAATTTTGTTAAGGCTTGATTTTAAAGAAGTTTTTTAGTGGCGGTTAGAGAATCCCATTATAATTGGATCACTGTCATCTTTTATTAAATATGTGAATACAGAATTGTGTGATATGAACATTCATAAAAGTCTAATCTGCTCATAGACTCTTTAATATCTGTCAGAAATTCCCTTTTGAAGTCTTTAAAACATAGACTCTCTTTTATATTCATGAAGATATGATCATCACTTCTTGGTTTTGTTGGGCTAAACGTGCTTTAGGGTTTATGTAATTTTTTAACCAAGTCCTTGCTGTTGTGCTTTTTCCCTTGAGTTTATCTTTCCAGCTTCTGGTTTTCATATGTCTTATTTCTCAGTATTTGAACTTTAAATACAAAAATTTTACTCTAACTCTAATGACTTGTTCATGATCTTAGAAATTCATTATAATATTACAATAAGCAAAATTGCCAATAAAAAATAAATGTTAGTACCTGTTATAAAACAATTTTTTTAAAAAATGAATTCTTCATGTAAAAGAACATGACTCTGCAGAGATTAGTTTTCTTTGTCCTAAGAGTTTTTAGAAGAAAGATGGAATAGCAGACAAAAATATGCAAAATACTAATTATAGAAGATTTAACTTTTGTGAAATAAACATGGAGAAGTAAATGTTAAAAGGGAACCCTCCATTGTAATTGCTGAAACTATTAAGAATTTATAGTTTATCACATTTAAAATATAAATTTTTCATGACATACATATTTTGTACTCTAAATAAAATGTTTAAATATGTTATATGTTGACCTAGTATTTGTATCCAAAGAAATCAAAAAAGCTTTACCCACATCATCTGACTCCTAGGTATGTCTGAATTAGGTATGTGTGTTCAGGTGTTATTATTATTTATTCCTGCTTTTGAGACTGAAAAGAAAACAGGAAAAAAATCCAACTTTATTTTTTAGATTAGTATTAGTTATGACTTTACAACATAACAGTAGAATTTTGAGATGTTCTACACTTAGCTTCCTTTTGAATGTTACTTAAGTCTGTAAGTGCTTTGTTTAATTGATTTTGTTCCTAAGTTTTACTGTGTTTTCTATTACATCTTCCTCTCTGCATCAAAAGTTAATTGGCACCTCAGTTAACACTATTTGGGTTAAAATATGAATAGTAATACAAATAAAAAGTAATGTAAAAAGCATCAGTTATTATAGCAAACAATTATATAATGACATCTCTAAAGGCCTTTACTTCTAATTCTTATTGGTTTTATTTATTAGGTTTCATGCATTGTACTTTCCAAAAACAAACTCTAAGATAATACTTTAAATTTTAAAGATCTTTAAAGTTTTCCAAAGCAGGTCATATATATTCAATTATGTATCGGTATAGACCACAGCCACATAAAAATAGATTAGATATAATTAATTCTCAACATGTCTTTAAGCAACCTCAAAGTTGTACATATACCAATTCAATTAAATTATTTGACATTATTACTAAATATCAAACATTTTAGATGCCTCAAGAAATTGAATTCACAAAATACTTGTATTTTCAAAGACACAGACACTATTATTTTTTGTTGAGGGGAAAGGCAAGATTTAGACAATAGAATCTCAGCTTATTTCTCCTTATATAAATCAAGTTATTTAAATAAATGAATTGTGTATGCTGACCTGTTCTACTGATGTGCTACTGGGGGTATATGAAAAAAAGATGTGCATGGTGGTGGAAGTAGAAAGAGGCATAAAGCGTATTGGAAAACTACCAAATGTCCCCTGCAAATGGGCCCTATTCAGAATCAGTAAGCGTATGATGAGTGAAGTGGTTTTGAATATCGCCTTTAGATTCCATGCTGTTACAAGGCCAGCCCTGAACATGGCAACTCTTATTTCCACACACAGTACCTCTTCACTCTCAATTTAACCCCAAAATCTGATGAACCCATTACTCCATACTTGATTTCATGGAACAAGGAGTAGATATAGTTACAAATGATCAATCACAAGCCGTGAACCAAAGCAGCAAGGCATTAACAATTCACACCATTTCGGTCCACTTGCTCAAGCAGAAGATGTGCCAGCATATTTAATGCACAGCTACTTCGTTCACTTTAAGAAAAGACCTGAGTCAGGCTGCATTTTCAAAACAGAGGAGACTTCCTAAGATTTCATACTTCGAAGCCCCAATGTCAGTGTTCACCCACATATCAGCAATTAAAATAACCAGGTGTTCTGTAAAGGTCACAATGTCTAAATTAAATTTTAGTCAGATAAAAACAATGTGACCTGTGAAATTCTTCTCCCCAATGCATCCCTGTTCTGTTTGATCCTATCATACAAATCAATGTCTCTTACAGCAGTATTATAACACTGTAGACCCCACAGGCAATATGCCGTCAGTTTAATAGGATCACTGAAAAACTAAAGCAGCTGTGAAAGATTGCTCTAAGTATAACAATCCTGTGCTTGTCATTTTGTTCAATGGAGGAAAAACCCAAATTTGGGTAGGCATTGGTATTTAAGAAAACAACTGCTAAATCTTTTCTCATAAGTACCTTAGGGACAATAAGATTTGACATATAGCATGTAAACAAAAGTACACAGCAGCTGTTAGTTTAGTTTTGTTTGAATGAAAATATACTGATATAAATCAACCAAAGTAGGAGACAGTATGCTCTCCATCATTCAATCTTCCCAGCAGATCATGCTTTTGAGTGGGTCTGTTGGTTGCTCTGGGATCTGAAGTTTTCCATCTATTACCTGGGTTAGGAGCATTGAAACACACACAGCTTGACACTAGCCCAGACTCCCTCAAAGCATACTTCCCCAATGGAAACACTCAAATCTTAGTATCTTTTAAGAACTCACTTTGTTTCCTGCAAAAAAGACTTTTTAGATAAACTTCATTTAAAAAATAAATTCCAATTGAATTGGTGGAAAATTTCCAAATGACATTCTGCTAATAATTGCTGTGTATTTTTGAGATTGAGATCTGAAACTTGCTATTAAAGGGCACATAGAAGTTTCTTCATAGGTAATTATGCCCTGGGCTCTACTCTTTTTTTTTTTTTTTTCCATAGTCTCATACTCTGAATGAAATGTGAAAATTACAATATTATGTAAATTATGATTCTGGATATTTAAATTGGCATGAATTTTAATTTATAATTAGAAACAGGTTATTAAAGCCTTTGACTATTTCCAGTGCTTTTTGAAACTATATTGATAAAAAATGATCTTTTTAGCTTTCCATTGTAGATTCAAATATATTGTACAAGTGCCCCCTTTAATGAGATGTTGCTTTTGGAGAGAGGTGTATATTCCCTACGTATAGAACTTAACAGATCATTCGAGTCAATTTCTATTTCATAAGTTCCACTAGCTTTGTGGTTTCTTTTTAGAGAAAGTTTTGGTTCCTTGTCAAAATCCTTGTACTGCTCTCATCATAAATCCAAATATATTCGAGTTTCTTACCAGTGATGAAGTAGTTTTAATATAAGGTCCTCTTGAAGGCTGAACTGTTTTTCTTATGAATAATATTTAAACTCATTGTGTTTGGAGTTCTTAGAGGAAATTATCTTTATTATTTAAAATAACTATTTGACCTTAATTTAATAATAATTCTATGTTATTTAAGCTTCATGGTATCTTTTCCCATAGTAGCTTGATTTATGACAGGGTAGGCTAGAGCACATAAGGATTTTCCAAGGGCTTTTTAAATGCCCACTTCTGGCCTTCTCCTGTCTAGTTAATGCTTCATTACCAAATTGTATTTTTTTAATATTTATTTTCCTTCAAGCTTCAAAATAATTTTATATGGAAAATTAAAATAAAACAATTGTACATACCCTAAATGTGTTTCAAAATTCTGGTATATTTATATTTATCAAATTCTGATCAAATTTTCATTAGGTCATAGAAATTTATAGATTTGAAGTGATTGTGTATAGTTGGATTCATATCTGAAGTATTGTTTATTCATCCAGTAATCAATTTACTGAGCACTGCTTTACCAGACTGAAAAACACCATCACCTCAAACCCTAAAGTGTTTACGATTTACTGAAGGTTGGAAGTGGGAGGGAAGAAGAAGATAAGGACCAATACAAATCAATAAGGGAAAAATAAAAGTATAAACAAAGCTCTGGAAAACACAAATAAAATAGCAATTAATTGTATCTAAACAACTTGGAGTATTTTGCAAGAGGACATACATTTGATATGAGCCTTGAAGGACAAGAATATATTAACAAGTAGCAAAAAGGAAAAAACGCAAAGGAAATGGAATAGTATAGGTATGAAAAGCATCACTAGACAGTTATGAAATTAATATAGCTACCACTTTTAATCATATGATATATTTACCCATGAGGCTCAGCACTAACTCTATCCAGTGAAGTTACTCTTTTTGGGCACGTGATCTATATACTTAGCATCCTTAGCCTTAAATCCAAATCTGCTGAACTGTTCTATTAATTTCAATTTGTCCCATAGTCATAACTTGAGAGTAAACAAAATGAATAAAAAGTGATCATTCATATAACTTTTCACCTTTCCAGTGGTGGAAATGATCCCAATGGGTTGATCACATTTGACTAATCTACGCATATCGATAAATTTAAGGAATGATTAATTTCTAAATAATTAATCTAATAAAAATGTCGAGGACTTGCTAATGAAAACACTGAAATTACAGAAAAGCAAAGTTCTTGTCACAATCACGTAAATAGGAGAAAAAAGGTAGATTACCCATAATAAAGGCCTCAAACATAAGAAGAAATGCTGCATATAGCTATGCACACAAATATTTAAAAAACATAGGATAATAGCAGCCAGCTAACATTCTTGAATGAAGCAATATTTCTGAATAGCAGTTTGGAGGAGAAGCTCATTGTTTGGAAAGACACACAAAATAATATCCTGGAGTTCATTCCCTTGGAAAGACAAGTTTTTGTTTGTTTGTTTGTTTGATTTCATTAAGTATCTTTGTTAGCTCATAACAACATCTAGGTTTATGCTTGTTCCTCCAAAGTTGAAAAGTGTTATCCTTGCTAAATCATTGCCCTTGTTTCTTGTATCTCTTTATGCGATTGTCTGCTTTAGCAGAATGATGTTTTGCTTCAGAAACAAGAGAAAAGGAGAACTGTACCTGAAAGGGAGAAACCGTTGGTTAAGAACATTTATGAGTTTTGTTTGGTATAGGATATCATGAATGTCCATTAAAATGCTTACAAAATAATTCACACTTGTGAAAATCCATTGTTGGGGTTGAAAAGTCAAGGGACTTATTTTAAAAATCAATTTTTCTATTATATTTTATAACTATCATGTTAGGCCAATCTTTTTTTTTTATGGAAAATTCTTTCGTTTTGGCTGATAAGTTTTATTTTTTTCAATTTTGTCGATATATTAAGATGATTTATACTTTCTAAGTACTTTGGCGTATCATTTTCTTATGTTTTCTGTACCTTCTTAGTTAGTGGAAACATTGTTTGTTCTTGGAGTATGCTTTGTCTTCCTTTTCAAGAAGATCATCAAAGTTACTAGTTTGCAGCTTCCAAAAAGAAAGAGCTTTCTAATCCCTAGTTCAGAGGCTAACCTTTATTAGCACTCTCGTGGTTATAATGAGGACCTTGCTTCCAGCAGGGAGATTCTGGAATACTGAACAGATTATTCAACAAGTTCAGAGCAGATTCTGAAGTCCCTTATAAAACCTGCTTGTGAATACTGCTTTCTTTGCTTTGCTGTTTCTGGTTTCCATAGTATTCCTAATTACATAAATCATGTGGAGCATGGGAGCTATTTTCCATCCAATATCAATTCTGACCCAGCTTGAATTTTTATATAATTTGTGTTATTTTCTAAGCTATATTTTTTCTTAGATTCTTATGGAGGTTACTTTGAAAAAAGTAATTTTATAGTAGAAGATCTGTGAAATTTTTCTTTGAAATTGTTTTGGACTGACATAAAGAACTTGAAAGTTAGTTTGTGACAAGCATTGATGAATAAGGCTATAAATCTAGATAACCTGATAAAATTTTCTCAAGTTTAAATTTAGATGTAAATCATTCAAATTTGTTATCTCTCAATTTATTTAACTTAGGTTTAACAGCTATTTATGTAATGCTTTTCCACATTCAAAACTGCTAGATTTAATGAGTGTACCAATTAAAAGTGTACAAATTAAAATCTAATACATAGTAATATATGAATGTTGTAGCAGTTAACTAAAAGCACTGATGATTCTTTAAGTTTCTTTAGGAAAAATTATAATCAAGATCGATTTATATTACACATTTTTGAAAGATTAAGGAGTATAATCCTGAAAATAATCTTTTTTTTATTTCTTTTATAATTTATGTGATCTTATATATATATTTTAAGTTTGAAGTATTTGTTATGATAAAATTTATAGAGAATAGCAATTGCTCCAAGAGTATAAAATGGTTTTGATATGTGAATTTTAGGAAATTTTTTTTAGGCCAGCTGAGTGTATTTCATTCTCACATCTGAAGATATCTAAATAGTCATTGGGTCATAATTTCCTTTTAACTTTATTTACAGTAGTCTTGGAAAGTCATAAACTCTATTTCTAGTGTTCTCCTCAGTATTGAATATATTAGAGAGAATTTAAACTGTACTTTGGTAGAGAGTTGCAGAATTTAGTGCCATAAAATGCGTAACTTTTTTACTAAGAGCAAAATTCAGCAGACTACCAGTAGCAAAGGCCATTTGCATAACTCAGCTGCATAGCAGCTCAGCTGAACCTAATTGTAATTCAATTTCCAGATTGCTACGCTAGGCCTCTCTGCATAAAATATGCAACATATAACATAACTAATGGCACCCGACCTATCTTCTTTGCTGGTGATCTATTTAATTTCTTTTTTAGTAAAAATATGTATCAGAATAAGGTAGCCAAGCCATATGGTTATATGTTTATGTTGTATCACAAGTATACACTTAAGATCAGATTTTAAAAATGATAACCTTTTTATAGGTTATCCTTTTTTTTAAGGTTATGGCTAAAATATATATTTTTTATTTCTTTATTTCTGGCTTTTCAGAGGGAAATTAAATCCTGAAAAATGTTAGCTAGCTGCCATGTTATTTGACTATTTTACACTAGAAAGACTTCATAAGCTAATCATGTGAAAAAGTGTATAAACATGTCTGTCAAGTCCATATGGATGTTGCAATACAGGCCCACAAGTAAATATCTTCTATCTGTTTACAAAGCACATACTGGAGTAACCTTCCTAAATCTGACTAGCTTTTATTCCAGAAACTTAAAAACAAAATACTTGCTTAAGATTCTCCCCTTTACTTTTAAACAGACTTGCCACCTGTTTTATGGCTTATTTAAGCAATATGAAGACCTGAGTAAGATGGCTTATAAAGGTGTGGATTATATTTTATGAATAATTTCCAGATGTGATATTTAGGTATATAGGCTCCTCTATAGGAAGCTCTATACAGAAACAACACGGATCTTACAGTTTTATCAGGACAATGCAAGTAGATTTCAGCAAGGTTGGTTCCAACTCATCTGTGATAAATGAGAAGATAAGGCAATCAGTGCACACCATGACACTCTGTGCAGCTAGTTAGGCACACTTCAGAACTATTCAGGTGTGCTCACAAAGCTTATGAGTCTTGTATGGGGGGGGGTGTCTCAATATAAATACATCCTTGATGGTGGCCACTAGTAATGCAGGAATTGCCTCTCTAAGACTTAACCTAGGTCAGATATAAATAATAGATGTTAAGAGTTAGCTCTGGTATTGGGGCTGTGTTCCAGGCAGTGTGTTTCGGTCAGGTCAAAAGAATTATTTTCCCTTATTTTCTCTCACAGTTCCTCTGCTTGAAAAATGCCTGCAAAATTCCATCACACCTTTGCGGGGACCTGTTTGGGTCTCTAAGGGAGAAGGTTTCAGCCCCTCAGGAGCTAAGATGTACATCCAAGGAGTTCTTTTGGCCTTTTACCAACGCTTAAATTCTGCAAAAAAATATTATAAACAGGTGAGTCATCATCCTTCTTTAAAAAACTGCTTTATTATATGTTTTAAAATGTACTTGGTTGTATAGAGGCAATGATTGGCATCGTGTCATAAAAGAGCTGTGACATGTATTTTGTGAGCTCAGTGCCCGTTAGGGAGCCAAAATGCTTCTTCTGTAATCTCAAAGCCAACAATAATGGAGCTAATTGTAACTGTCTTTTGGTTTGGGATGTCATATGTCTCATCTTTTCTTGCTACATACTGTGCAAAGCAAAGGCAACTTCTTATGTGGAAATTCTATAGAAAGTTACTTTAAATAAGAAAATGAATCGCTTCTAAGAGTTTGAAGGTTTAAGTGTTTAGCCTTCTATTTTTTTTCCAGTATGAAATCAAAATTGCTATTGTAGAAATTGGGCTAAAATATAACTAATTGTATACTGGGAAATGAAATTGTAAATTAACCTTATGTCAAGCATAATTTACCTCATGTATGCTTATTGCATCTGTATGTTTCCGGACCTGAAAGTATAGAAATAGAATTAATATATTCGAATTAAGTCCAGGTAGATTTTGTCCTTTAATTACTAAATATCCATTCCATAGTTGTGTGTGTGTACGTGTGTGTAAAGTCTTTGATATTTTCATAACTACTTATAGAAACTTTTATTTTAAAGTAACATTCACATTGTAAAGCAGAATGATTGGTATCATTTATAATAAAACTGGAGTTGCCACATTTTTAGAATCCCCTTTGCATGTGGTTTTAAGCATACAATTTACCACGTTAAAGAAGGGCTAGGTTTTACATTTTGAACTGGGAGGTTTCAGTTTAGAACTGGGCTCATTATCTCAGGCCACAGGCTGCTGAAAAATGAATATTTTGAAAGCATCATGCTATTATTCTCTGTTTTCAGGGGCGGTCGCGGGGGAGGGGAAGTGGGAATGGGATTCAAGCTCAGTGTTCACACAGCACCTCCTGCTGTCTGGTTTGGAAAAGAACAACTTGTATTGACGAAATTCTTGAACTAAGGTATCCGGAACTAGGAAGAACCATCTTCCCGTGAGAAACTTTTCTTCTCAAAATTACCTAATTAATTAATTACCTAGTTAATTAATTCAGTGGATGCATACATAAGATTAATAATTATGGATAAGGCTATTTATAATAATATGGAAAAAAGTCTTATTTTAAATATTCTTTATTAAGCTTAAAGTATATAAAAACTGGTATAATATATTTATTGTATTTATATTAAATCATTTTAACTGAAATAACATTTAACTTTTAAGATACGGTGATATTATAAAATGGATTGTGACCAATTTAATTACAATAATTTAGTATTAAATGGTTTGATTCTACTTATTAGTTTAAAATTATTGAATGTTAAAGAAAACGAGACTATTCTCTAATACGAGCAAAAAGCTTTTTACATCAAATCAAAAAAACTTAAACATTTTCTAAATTTTATTAAAAATGAGAGTGTCAGAGATAAGAAACAACTCAGAAAGTTGTTATGGCATGTTTTTTTTTCTTCCACTGTGCCAAACATAAAATTTAAATAGAGATAAGCAGTTGTAGTAGGTTGAAAAGAGTTCTGTGTATTGTGAGAAACAAAAATACTTTAAGAATTCCTGCTTTGAATTGAAAGGTTTCTTTATGACTCAGAATTGATGAAAAATAATATTTTATTAAAATAAGTATCACATGTAAATATTAGCAAAAATTAACGTTTTTGGCATCTCTGAAATTGTCTATATCAACCTTATGCCAAATTCAGAAATATTTAAAAACACAGGCTCTTTGTTATTCCTGACTAAACCTTTTTATGTTGTTAGGTTTTTGTAACTTAGTTTTGCACGTAACAGTTTTGATGTACTTAAGTTTTGTTTTAAAATATAAAAATGAAGAAAAAGAAATAGAAATTTGCATACTATGCATTTCATGCTAATTTTAATTTCTTTCAGATATTCTTAATTATATGTATTCTTGAGTCTCTTTTGTATTGTTATATCATAACTTAATTTAAAATTTTTGCAATATTTAGAAAAGTCACTGTGGTGGTACCCTTAGCAAGTCATCAGTGGTTCAGTGTTAAACTTGGCAATAACTTTATTTGTGAGTAGGACTTCTGAGCAAATATTCTTCTTAGCATTAATGAACTGTATTTGAACTGCATTTACTTCATTTGACCTTAGGGACAGGCTTTTTTATTTAGCTTTATATAAGATTGTGTTAAAGAATCATTAGATAGAGAAAATGGAGATGGATGATGATTCCTATTTCCTAAACAAATTTAAGCTTATAAATTATAGGATTATATGAACTCTTAATATCATTTTCATTTGTTCTACTTCTGAGATCATATATTAAAACAGTATCGTTTTGCTGGAATTTGTCAAAAGATTGTAGACTTTAAATTGATGTTTTGGAATTCTCGCAGGAAATTTCTTTTAAGTAAACTGTGATAATATGGTTTTTTAAAAAAGCAGAACTACTGGTTTTATGTTTATGAACTTATTCATTTTTCAGTTTTTAACTTTAACTTGGCTATTATAGCAAGCAACTAAATTAAGCCCACTGCATTATTGTGGTTTTAAGTATATACTGATTTGTGTATATAAAACGAGATAATATATTTAGGACAGCACAAAGTCGCTCACTCTTATATTTATCACATTTATTTCCTTAAAAGTGGAAACATCTTAGGAATTGCCCAGAGCTAAGCAGAATCTGTTTAATTGGTAATTTTTGAAGTAGTGTAAACACGTTCCTATAAAACCCAGTTAACACTTTCAGAGACAGGGCCTGTTCCATCTCATTAGCATTCTGGTTATGTAGTGGTGCTGTTGGTGGGGGTGTTGAAGTAGGAATGCCATTGTGTTGAGTCCAGTGTTTGGGGACAAACACTGCTGTGGAAGGAACGTGTGAAAAGGCCACAGTCCTGTCAGTGAATGAGGAAGGCTGTGCTTTCTGTGTGCTTCAAGCAGGGAAGCTGTCATTCATAGGCCTAACACAGCTAAACAGAGGCCAAAACACAAGGCTGCACTACCTTTTAAAATGATATTAGTGATTTTTAAACATGATCGTCTTTATTTATGATCCTGCATAAAGCTTTTAGTTGCTGTCAATAAACAAAATATATGTCAGTCTGTTCAGAAACACTGTAGAGCTGCATAAAAGTCTGTGGAACTGTGCCAGGAGTCGATATGAATGATGATTCGGAATGGCTGAACTTAAATACAAATGTGATTTTGGGGAAACATTTTCTTCTGGAAATGTCTTCCCAATTTTGATATTCCTTTGAATTATTTCCCCTCGACTGACAAAATTTATGGTAACTTTTACATAATAA
Organism: Eonycteris spelaea; assembly: GCA_003508835.1. Lineage (NCBI taxonomy): Eukaryota > Metazoa > Chordata > Mammalia > Chiroptera > Pteropodidae > Eonycteris > Eonycteris spelaea. Next base: position 11,200,521 of record PUFA01000007.1, on the reverse strand, counting down.
ATGCATAGCACTCTTCTTTAAAATACAATTTTTAAAAGAGCTCATAAACATATAATTTTAATCATTTAAAGTGGTCACAGTATAGCTTAACAGTTATTATAGATTGCATACTAATTTCTGAAATTCAGAGAGAAACAAAGTAAATGAGTATTTATCAATAATATCTTAACAACCACAATCTTAATTATAAAGAAAATCATAGTCCCTTTGGTATTTAAGACATGAAAAAGTTAAAGGAATTTTTAATCCTAATTTACTCCTAATTTTCAGCAGTTTGAAAGAAATGGTCAACTTTGAAATTAAACTTTAGCTTGTTGGATTACTTAAAAAAATAAATGAACACTAAGATACCCTCAAATATTTTTTACAATCTTCAGCATTTTCTTAACTTTGGCATTGTGTTAAAAAACACTGACAATTTCTATTTATGTCTGAAGCGTCAGTTTGATTTCTGTAATTTTAATTTGGAGATATGTACTTGAGCTATTTGTAATAGATAATTACATAATGAAGTTTGTTAAAAAGTATAATTTTCTGCCTAAGTGATTTAAATTTTTTGTGGTATAGAAACCTTTTTGTTTATTAAATTAAACAAGGTACTTTTTCTAAATTATTCATATTTGATGCATTGAGTTTAAAAATCGCACACTAAATTTCGATTTCAAAAATTAGATTTCACTTTTTAAATTGCAATTGTACTGTAATTTTATTTTGAGGGAATATAATTAGATGAGGAAATGACCATCCCACTTCAGCATACATTGATTTTGTGTTTTAAAACTGAAATGTAATTTATTGTTACCTTAAATTAACCTTTACCCAAAGCACTTAGATTTTGTTTAAAAAAACTTTACAAATTAATGTTGGTTCACTTTACCTACACTTTTAATAAATTGGATACTTAGATATCAAATCAATAATAATATTATTCTATTCAGAATAGATTTAAAATAAAATATGCTTGAATTATATTTAATGCTGACAGAATTTGTTTATTGCAAAATGTATTTTAAAGTAATCTTAATGTTATAATTTCCTATAAAAGAAGTGTTGAAGGTTTATCTTTTCAGATGATCTTTTCAATTTGTCTGTGTCTTAGATCAATCAAAATCATTTATTGGCCCTAACATTACTGAAGAAATAACTATTTTATAATTTCATTTTCTATATATATTCTTTTTTTTTAGTATGCCAGCTACTTTTTTTTCCAGCTTTATTGAGATATAATTGATATATAATATTGTGTAAGTTCAAGGTATACAATGTTATGATTTGATACACTTGTATATTACAGTAGGGTTAGTTAACGCCATCATCATCTCAGCAAATTACCTTTTTTTGTTTGTTTTTTTGTGATGAGAACATTTGAGATATACTCTGTTAGCAACTTTCAAGTACATAATACATTATCGTTAACTATAGGCACTTATTCTACATTAGATTTTCATCTATATGTATCAAAATTGGGCTGTTTTCTTGATTTAGCCTTCCTTGGGCAGTACCCAAATATTTGTTTTGAACTTCTTGATGTCCTTTGACACCTGGGAAAAAATCTATTATACCTAAACATAAGTAACTATTAAAAACATTAAAATAGAGTTACTGATATTTCAAAATGAAAACTACTTCTGCAGGTTCTGATAGGTAACTTTTTAGATTATTAGATTGTGTGTAGATTTGAGTGATTGTTGATTTTTTTTCCCTGAAACCAAGCTGCATTCTAGTTACTGAAGTATTTTAAGAACCTTAAACTTGTGTCTTTTTCTAAGTGTCATGCTTTGAGCAGGCCTAACATCAGTTAAATGAAGTGAAAATTGCATTCTTGTCTTGATAGAGATGAAAATGGATTTCTGGTCATGAAATAGATGTAGTTGTCACTTTTTAAAAAAGGTGTCAGCAGTTTGCTTCAGCAAGTAAGGTGCCAATTCAGTATGGCAGTAAACTTGTGATCTGAGCAATCAATAAAATGCTTCAATAACTTCTGCTTCATTACACTTATAATAAGAGGCTATAGATCCGTGGCACATAAAATGTTGATAAAGAGGCTATGCGGGGACCGACTGTGACAATTTTCTTGAAAGTACAGTAAGTGCAATATTGCCATCTAGAGTTTGTGCATAGGTAATTATTACAAAGAGGGAAAACAACAACAATGAGATAAAACAAGGAATAATATTGAAATACTGTTTACTTTTCATATTTATCCATGACATATTTGTCTTCATGGAACATTTCATTTGACTTGTCACAAAGCTGTTTAGGTCATAAGAAAAAATTTCAAATCTACATTTTTCTTTAATTATTTTAGAATTATACTATCAAACATCAAATGTGTATCTCTGGCACAAAACTGAACTTTTTATAATGACAACTATTTATTAATATAAGTCACTTATTGAAAAAAAATTAGACTTAAAGATTTTCATCTTTTTTTATAACATGATAAGTTTGTTTATATAAAGATAAGCTTTATTTACATCTCATTGGGGTACCTTTATTTCAAAAAATATCTATTTATTAATATTAACCACACTTCTTTTCAAAAAATAAAGGCCCCACTCACCTTAAAAATGAACATTTTAGATAATTCCATAGGAAAATAGACTTTCCTGTAATATGTGATTTTGAACATTTTTAAGATGATGTGTACTTCATTTGGAATTATCTAAGAAATATGTCTTTATCTTTAAATCAACACTTTAAAAAGTTTATTGTGTATTTTTTTATATATTAAAAAATTGTTTAATTTTTATTTTTTTTGAATGGAACTAGTATAGAAGATACATTTTTAGCTAAAGATTATTGAGCTCTGTTCTCCCTCCGAACTTGTTACTTGAAAATGGACAATTCTTATAATAGAAAAATGTTTTTAATTTCATTTTGTGTTTTTAATGATAGTTAATATAAAGTAAACTTAATATGGATATAGCTGACTTAATGAAAGTTAACTAATCTGCAAAAGGTACTTTCATTCTTCCATTTTCTCTTTTTCAATTTGAGTAGATTAGCTTTTATAAGCTTATAGAACTGACTGGGCCTTTAGATTTCCCTGAGAACAATAATTTGGCATTAATATATCAGAAATGCATTTTTTCTAATGTTATATTGTTTAGATATTTTCTATTCTTGTATGTCTTTGTGTGACTGACTTTTATAATTATAAAAAAATCCTTTTCTGATCAGTGTTATATACTTCAAACATTCTAATATTATATTATCTCTACTTATTTAATTTAAGATAACTCAGTAGGTGAAGAGCACTTTTTTTTTTGAATTTTTAAATCATACTAAGTAGAAGATGTTGCATTTTAAAGCCTCTAAATAAGTATAGAATTGTTCTGGTAAATAAGTGAAAGTAGACGTGACAAATTTTCTTTAAATTACTCAACCACCTACAGGTATTATTGCCTATGACTCTTCTGAAATGAGAATAAATTTTATAGAGTTACAGCAGCAAAGTGAAAGAGTGTGTTTGATAGATTCCCTGAACAGTTTCAACACCCACAGGTATTATTTGTAAGAAAACAATCATGCCGAGTCTTCAGCTGGTTAGAGAGGGCACAGCATTCTATCTTCACCTGACATCCTATTTGTTCCGTCAACATCCTGGGCCCCCTGCCTGCTGCCCCCTCCTCCCAAAACAATAATGCTCACTGAGAGGTTTGTGTGAATGGACAAGAATATGAATGTTTTTTTCCTTTCCCTTGAAGAACTAGAACAGTATTGAAGGCATATTCTTGGGGTAAGAAAAACCAACTGTCTTGAGGATTGATTCTTTTTTCTATTTTCTATTCAAATTGATCAGTGTTGTCAGTGATTGTTAGTTAAAATCTTTGATTATTAAGAATGACTCCTGATTGATGAAAGGGAGACTCCTGAGTGTTAATGTTTTGAAAATCGTTGCTTTGCTTTATTTTATTGAGACATATAGTAGTTTCCTTTCACCTGTTATTAATAGCATTAGCTTGAATATATCAATCATAACAGCAAATTGCTGACTTCCAAATGATATAATTATTTGCTTATCTTATATATATGTAAATAACAAAAGATGTAAATGAGTATAGCATTAATTTATTCTTTTCAGTCAAATTTTTCATTAACTGTTAGAAAATTAATTCTACATAATTTTCTAAAACATAATCAACATCCCATTACATTTTTTAAAGATTTCAAGTTTCTAAACTGAGTCAATTTTGCATGGAAAATAGATATGGCAAGAGTTTATTTATCAGCACTTAATATATGTCACTAGAAAGTACATTTTGGAAGTTTCAGAGAAGAGAATGGTGGCATAAGTAAAAGCTGCTGGAAAGATCTTAGTCTTCAGCCTTGGCAAGTCATCGATGAGTTAAGTCTTCCAGAGTTGTACTGCCCAATAAACCATTCCCCTGTGGTTTTAAATTTTAAATTAATTCTAATTAAATAAAATTTAAAAATTTAGTTACTCAGTTCCACTATCTATGTTTCAAATACTCAATTGCCATATCATCATTGAAAATTCTATTGGACAGTGTTGTTCTAGAAGGAAGAAATTCAGTCTAGATCCTGTAATTATACTTCTGCTATTGGATTCCAGATTCTATAACGAACAAAATAACGAAGGATCTTTCAACATGGTCTGAGTTTAGTTCAGTATTGTGTAGATAATATACTCTAGTTTCAAAAACAAACAAACAAAAAACATGGGGAGGAAACGAAACCCATAAGTTACAATGTCATCTAACCACCAAATGGATACTTTTAGGACTTTCAGTTTCTTCAGGATCTCTATAAAGAAACTATGCAGTGTGGTATCCTAAGGGATTACGATTCCGTCAGTCACCGAATTAACCTTATCTTGTTTGGTGAGAAAAGATCCCACTGGCCCGAAAGAAATTAGAGAACCAAAGAAGGAAAACTCAAATGTCGAAGTGTTACATACTCCTCATGTGCCCAGTCTGTGCATTAACCAGGGTTCAGGATACAGGAGAACTGTCCAAGACCTTGCCCTTATGAAGCTGACATTCTTTTTTTGGAGATAAAGCATACTCACTTGAAACTATTAAGAAATATGCTTTTCAGTATAGAATTAAGTGCTAAAAATATATGGCAGAGATTCTATGTTGTATAGGAACATAAATACAGATTGAAAATAGAATGTGAAAAATTGAATGAAAGCATTTTAAGGTTGAAGTGAACTTTAGAGGCCATCTAATACAGTGTAACAACAACACTAAAATACTTATCTCATTGGATTTTTGTGAGGATTAAATATAGTTAATGTATATAAAACTCTTGACACAGTATCTGGACATAGGAAGTATTGGCTATCAACATCATCATTATTATCATCATCTTTATAATTATTTTCTTCAGCTTTATTAATGTATAATTGACAAAATTGTAAGATATTTAAAGTGCACATTGTGGTGATTTGGTATACATATAGATTGTGAAAACATTCCCTCCATCTAGTTAATTAACATACATCAATATACATATATATGGAAACATTTAAGTTCTACTCTTTTAGCAAATTTCAGCTACAGTTGATAACTGTAGTCATCATGTTTTACATTAGATTCTTGGACTTTATTCATCTTGCAGCTACAAGTTTGTGCCATCTTACCAACCTATCCCTTTTGCCCCACCCCCAGCCCCTGGCAAACACATCCAAAATGAGACAGCAAAGTAGACTTGTAATGGGACTAGAACCCTGTTTTCGCTGTTAGAGTAGGCAAGGTATGCATTAACTGAAATACATGGAAGATTTGAAAAGGAGACATATAGACAATAGCATGAATTTGGGAGTAAGATATTTTCAAACAGGTTATACTTAATACAAAAAAGATTACTGGTGGGCTTTGAATGCTAATGAAAACTTATTAGTGAAAATTAAAGAAAGTTTTGATGTTGAGGAAATGAGCTCAGTTGGCACAGTTTAGACCTCTCAGATCTTTAGAGTGGCTCATATTTTTTTGAGTTCACAGTATATTAAGTAATGTAGAAATGTCAAAATATAATTTAAAAATCATTGGTTATATTTTACATGATTACACTTAAAATTAACTCTGTCAGCACCTTCCCCAATATGACACAATTGTTCTATTTTTATAATTATAAGAGCTTATAAGTATATTAATTTATAAACCATGTAGGTATTATGGTCTGGTAGTGGAACGAAAAATTTTATAACAGTTGTCTTCTTTGGTTGATTCTATCACTGTATCTCCTTGATGGTATGCCCAACTTTATTTGGAAGTAAGGAAAAAGACTAAGTCTGTGGCCAATTTTGAATGTAAAACTGAGGCCAAACGCCTTTCTCAACCTCAGAATTGAACATGAGATCCTAGAGTGATTGAGGACTATGGATGGAGAATGAAAGTAACTGAATTTGGAAAGCGTATACTAGAGTTTACTTTAGGAAGGAGATAAATGTTTCAAGAAAGCAAATTCACATAGAAACTACACAAGGTATGCAACGTATTCTTTAAATATTGCCTAAATCTGACTTGATCTTTCATATAAAGTATCACTCATTGTAGTGGGGGGAAAAGTAAAAACTAAATTTCATTCAGGCTAAATAAATTAACCAATTCTTTTAGATAATGCTCAGCCTTTGAGATAAAGAGGCTCAGATGCTCATATTTCTGCCTTTCTTCTTTGTTCCCTCCAAGAAGTCATCTGAGTTTATGCGGCAGAGACGGAGTTAAATCACAACTGGGGCTGTTCCACAAAGAGCTAGAGGGGTAGTTTTTAAGGAATGAATGACTAGATTCTTCTCAACTTCCATATGTATTTTTACTAAAATTATTCTGTCTGAGAATGTGACTACAGCGGAGGTGTATGTCATTTCTCCTTTCCCATCTTTTATTATCCTTAGGCAAAGTATACCTCTTTCTCATCCTGAATCTACTCTGGCACTCCACCTGGCAGTATAAAAATGTCCAGGGCATCAAACAAAGAGACGTTTTGAAAAATTGATGCCATAAACTTCTTGTGGGGCTCTAAATATTTCCTTGTTGTTACATATGTGTTTCTGTTAAGGAAGAAATGGAAGATAGAAATATGAAGTTGAGATTTTCTGATTGTTAAAGAAGAGCCTTTCCATATATTTTAAAAAACGGATGATAGTTGTTATAAAATTGTTCTGGTATTTAATCTCACTGGACAGATTTAAAAGAAAAATGATAGTTTTATTTATTAATGCCAATATTTATAATATACTAGAAAACACATTATTTGCATCTGTTTTTAAGCTAATACAAAATTTTAATGTCAGCTTAAATGTCAATATACAATTTTTAAGTGAGGGGTACATAGTTTTCTAAATTCTTTTGGATAGTATATGAGTAAAATATTTTGTAATTTTCATGGTGCCATGGAGGGAAAGTGGGTCCTTTGATCCATGTAGCCTCCAACTGCTGCAGTGGTCTTGTCTGTGGCCGAGGTTTGCAGCTGATGGAACTCCCAAACTGTTGGCTGCTCTCTGCTTGGTCAGGAATGCTCCCTGGAAGCTGTAGCTTCAGCAAGGCTCTCATTGAGTTTCTACCACATTTTCCATCTTGCCTATGACCTGAGCAGGTCACCCTACAACCTCTGCAGTGCAGTCACTGTGGCATTTCGGCCCTTTATATTTGTGGCCCTTCTGGCTTACAACTTTTCAACATTTTGGTTCCCTAGGGGCCATGTAACAATTTGCAGGACTTATCCACACCCTGACTGAAAACTACGCAAGAGCTAGATTATGGCCTTCTTTCTGCCCGCTGCATACTATTCCACTGCATTTACTTTGTGGCTCCACCCTGCTGCTTTCTGCTCAAGGTTGGTGCAAGAGGCAGCTTAACACTCCCAGAGTATCAAATGAATATTCAGATGGAAGCCATTTGTCCTTAGCCCTCTCCTCAATTTATCTAACACACCTGACCTTCTCTGGGCTGAAGCTGGAAGATAGTATACAATACCCTGTGTATCTCAGTTCTACCTTATCCCTCACTCTTCACATACTTTCCATCCTACCTCTTTTTTTACTTCTTTTCCTTATAATCCCTTAAGACCCAAAGGGATGAACTTTGAGCTTTAAGCCTCTTTTACATTGATGGCTTTCATACTTCTTTGGCTGAAATCCATAGTAAGAAGTATAGTTCCTATCATAATCCACTGTAAAAAAATACATTTTACATTGCAATTTAGTATTATATATATATAATGTGTGTGTGTGTGTGTGTGTATGTATGTGTATGTGTGTGTGTGTGTGTGTGTGTGTGTGTGTGTGTATCTCACTTTCACATATGAATATGAAACAAGAGTTAAACCTTACTAACAGTGAGGTACTGTTAAAACTCTGGCATGGATCCACTACATTTATTTTATAGCCCTCCGACGTATTGTTTTAAGGCTGTATTTTATCCTGTGCACCTAAATATATTTATATTTTTAAACATTCCCCCAATACCTATTATTAAATGCTCAAATATACAGAAATGTTGAAATAGTTTTACAGTGAATATCTATACACCTACGACATAGAATCCATTAACATTTTATTTTACTTAATTTATCAGATGGCTATTCACCTATCCATCTCTCTATCAAACCATTTTTTGATGCATTTCAAAGTAAGTTTCATATATCATCATACTCCCCCCTTTTTCTTCCCTCCCTTCCTCCCTTTTTTTCCTTTTTCCTTCCTTTCTTCTTTCCTTTCTTCCTTCCTTTCTTCCTTCCTTCATTCCAAGCTGGCATATGTTGTGATTGTTTTGTGTCTGGGATGTAATAGGTCATTAAATATCTTGAATATTACTATGAACCAGAGTTAGAGTAGAAACACAAAGCCATGACAGAACTAAAGCTATAGGCCTGCTGGGCTTCTGGTTGGAGTAATCTGTCTTGTCTTCTAAAGGATAGGGACTAAAAGACTCAATGTGAGATGAGGGATTGGGACCTGGTTCACTGTGAAGGCAGGACAGGGGTTCCCAATCTTCTTAACTTCAATCTTAGTCTAGCTGGGGAAGACAGGCCGAATTTTGCCTGAAGAAATTTGCAGGTGTACTGATAGGACCAATGGATTTATAGAAACCTCTGGGCCTATTGAGTGAGAGGGGAGCAAAAAGATAAAATTTTATTTCTCAGAACTGAGCCAGCCACCTACTGCTTCTATGACTGGATGCATACTATCCATTAAAGTGTCAGAGAATAGGAGAACCAAATTTTTGGGATTTGGTTCTGCACTGGAATCAGTGAAAACAATTGAAGCATCCCTGGATAGGGAGGGAGTAATACTCAAGAAGGATATTCAGGAAGGGTTAAACTTTACTAAAAAGAAAAGTAAACTCAGAAAGAAGGCAACAAATTCAAGAAACAATGGTGACCATATAAATTGATAAAATAGAAGTTTATCAATTTTATTGATATTTTCTAAGAAACAACTTCCCATTTGATTTTCTATTTTTTGGCTTGCTTTTACTTCATTCATTTTTTTTCTTTTTAATTTCTTTTGCTTATATAGGGTTAAGTTAATTATCATTTTCTAGTTCCATAAAATGGAAGCTTAGATTGTTTTTAGATCTTTCTACTTTTCTAATATAAGCATTTTAATACTATAAATTTCCCTCAAAGCACTGCTTTAGCTCTGTCTACTAAATTTCAATATGTTGTGTTTTTGTTTTTATTTCATTCAAAAGACTTAAAATTTCCTTGTGATTTCCTCATCTGTTATTTGGAAGTGTGTTTTAAAATTTCCAATAACTTGGGGCTTTCTATATAACTTTTTGTTATTGATTTCTAGTTTATTTCCATTGTGGCCAGAGAACATACTCTGTATAATTTTCTTTGAAAAATTTTGAGCTTGTTTCACAACTCAGAATATTGTCTAAATGAATGTGCCATGTATTTTCTGTTTCATTGGTTGGGAGTGTTCTATAAAATGTCAGTTTGCTGAAGCTGCTTAATAGTGTTCTTTAAATCTTTCATTATCTTTACTTTAATTGTGGATTTCTCCTTTCAGTTCTATAAGTGTTTTCTACATAATACTTTGAATCTCTGTTAGTGGAGTCATATATATTTAGGATTTTTATACATTTAGAAGTTTTATTTCTCTCATGAATTGACTTTTTAAAATCATCATGAAATATTTCTCTTTATTCCTGGTAATATTCTTTGTTCTGAAGTCTACTTTGTTTTATATTAATATAGCTACTCCAGTTTTCCTTTTACTAGTGTTATCATGAGATATTATTTTCTATTCTGTTTTAAACTATCTGTTTTTATATTTAAAGTGATTCTTGTAGAAGGATATATTTTGGTCTTGCTTTTTTCTCCAATCCGATAATTTCTTGCTCTTAATTGGAGTATTTAGACCTCTCCAATTTATATTTGATATGATTATTAAATTATTAGGTTTAATCTTGCTATTTGTCTCATTTGTTCTTTTTTCTTTTATCTTTTTTCTCTTAGCTCTTTTAAATTGTGTTCTTTTAATGATTTCATTTCATCTCTATCGTAGGCTTATTAGCTATATATATATTTTTTTGTTTTGTGCATATAAGTTTATGTGTAGTTGCATTAGGATTGTCAACATACATATTTGATTTCATATAGTCTGTCTTCAATAACATTTATTTATTATAATCAGAAATTATGTCAATGTTTTTCCATTTATCACTCCTGTTCTTGGTGCTACCACTGTCATATATTTTTGTCTTGAATATTTCATTGTTTTTAAATAAGGAGAAATAAGAAAAACATTTCCATTCCATAGAGGAGAATGGGAAACACAAAGCTAGAAAAGAGCATAGTATGACTATTGGACAGTGGCAAGATGACTTGACGTAGGAAGATATTCTAGTATTAAGGAATGAAAAGAAATAAAGTTGAACTGATAAGAGGGTCTTGATGATAGAAGACTTATGAAACCAGGCAGGAGAATATAACTGGAAAGATAGTGTTTATATTTAGAATATAATTTTCTCTTATATTTGAAATTCAGAAACTAAATGCCGTAATTTCAGGCAAACTGTTGTAGCTGCAGCTTTCTTTTCTAACAGCTTCTTCTGGAATTGGAGGTGATTTAGTCCCTAGTCAGCCTAATGGTTACCACAGAAACAATTCAAAATGAATAAAACAGAAGAAGAACTAGAAAAAGAAACGTGCAGAAAAAGAAGAGAGGAACAGAAAAAGTATTTTCATAAATAAAGACCAAAAATTTGATAAATATTAGAACCCAAGAGATTCAAGAAGCTCAACAAAGCTCCAACAGACAAATCTTCCCCTACCCCCAATAAGAATACAAGATGTACTTCATAATCAAATTGCAAAAAAGTGACAGATATAAAATCATAAAAAGCAATAGAAACCCCATAACATCAACTGAGATAAGAATGATATCCAGTGTCACATGAGAAACTTCTATAGCCAAAAGATAATAGAACACCACTTTAAAGTTTTAAAATAAAAACCACACCTTTTGACTTAGGATTCCATAGTTAGTGAAAATACCTATCAACAATGAAGGTAAAATTAAGACTTTTCAGACAAAAAAAGTTTTAACAAAGAAATGCTTAAGGAAGTTCTTCTGGAAGAAGGAAAATAATCTAAGTGGAGACTTAGATTTGTTGAGGAATGAAGAGTGTAAAAACCCATAAGAATGTAGGTAAATGAAATACAGTTTTTCACATTTTAAAATTTCTTTAAAGGATAAGTATCTAAGTAAAAAAAATAATAACAATATTTTCTTAGTTTAAATGGGCAGAAGATCTGAATAGATATTTTACTAAAGAATTTATACAGATGACCAGAAGTACATGAAAAAAATTCTCAGCATCACTCATTATCAGGGAGATGCAAATAAAAACCACAATAAAATATCATCTCACACCTTTTAGTATTATTACAGAGACAAAATAACAAGTGTCGTTGAGGATGTGAAGGTAAGGGAACCCTTGTGTACTGTTGATAAGAATGTAAATTAGTGTGCTGCTATGGAAAACAGTATGGAGGTTCCTCGAAAGATTAAAAATAAAACTATTATATGATCCAACAATTGAGCGCGCGCACACACACACACACACACACACACACAGTGGAATACTACTCAGCCATAAAAAAAGAAATATTGCCATTTGAGACAGCATGGATGGACCTTGAGGGTATAATGCTAAGTAAAATAAGTCAGACAAACACAAATAACGTATAATTTTTTTGTATGTGGAATCTAATAGAGCAAAACAAAATAAGCTCATGGATGTGAGAATAAATTGGTGTTTGTAAGAGGTTGGAGGTAGAAGTTGGGAGAAATGGATAAACAGGTTTTTTTTTAATTTTAAATAAATTGAATAAAAATTTTAAAATTTTACAATACAAAAAGTCATTTTTGTCAAATCTGAGGAAAAACTTAGTGTTAATATAGAAAATAGTTTCATCAAGAACATACTATGAGGCTAATAATTTTCACTAGGAACTAATTTCTAGATAAATATTCCCCATTATTTGTTTCAGAGAATCAAATGCTTCAGCAATTATAAAGAAGAAACCTTATTGAGTGTTTCATCTGTGGTATGAATTTTGTATGAACAGTGTGATTGATGTCAAGGAAATAAAGTCATTTTCACTTGTGATTTTGACATGGATTTCTTAGCGTATAGAAACATTGGTATCAAGTCCTTACTCTCTCTTTTCACTCAAAGTTTATGGTATATCCTGTGGGCAGTTCAGCATTCTTTAGCCAAGTTGGTATACTATCCTGCTTTAAGAACATGAGTGCTAGAGTCAGATGGCCTGGTTTCAGGTCCCAGCTATTCCGTTTAACTAGCCTTGGGCAAGTAAGTTAATCCCTGTTTTTCAGTTTTTATATCCCCTATAAAATGGGGATAATAGTAGAGTTGTGAGATAACACTTGTTGACACTTAAAAATGAGATAGTAGATAAAAATGGAATATATCTATATGTGCTTAAAACAGTGCCTGGCACATAGAAAACACCGAATAAGTATTAGCTTCTGTTGTTGTTGTTGTTGTTGTTGTTGTTGTTGTTGTTGTTATTATTATCTTATCAGCTCTCTTTTCTCATATTTAATCAATTGCCATCTTTATTGAGCATAGTGCCTTATTCTTTGTGGGAACTCAATATTTGATGATAAACCAAAATGAAAACTCTTATTCAAATTTTCTTTTAGAATAATCTGATTCTTTGACTAATTTTAACTCTTTGATCACCTTTCTTTCAATTATCTAATTGGATGCACTAAATATGCCTTCAACACTCTTTTGAGGTAAGTGGTTTCTAAGCCTGATAGTATCAGAATCACACAGATTCCACTTCTGCTCAATTCATAGTCAGACAAGGTTTGGGCCAGAACTAGGAGTGTAGTTTCTTAAGAACGCTCTTGAGATGATTCTGATACTCAGCTAGTTTGAAGTATCATGAGAGTCTTCTCTGCTTTCTTGAAAACTTTTTTCAGGTAAGTTAAAAAAAATCTTTTGACATAACTTTATCCCCTCTAGCATCTTTTAATAGGTTGTGTATTCTTTTGCAGATTTAATTTCACATACAAATGATTTTTTAATCTAAATTTATTCTACAATTTTAATCTAAAACTTCTTTCCCTTAGTTATTTATTTATTTTTGCTTTAAATCATTTAACATAGGCGGTGTGTGTGTGTGTGTGTGTGTGTGTTTCTTTAGCACCATCTCCGGCATGGGGGATGGGCAGCCTTTGGAGCACTGTTGCCCCAGGTTAAAGCTTGTTTAGACTTGTCCTTGCTGTGATCACTTCTTTCCTGCTTCTTCAAGCCGTGCATGAGAATCAGCCTTATTACTTTAAAGTGGCACCCCATATGCTCAGAAAACTCTGCTTTTCAATTTCAGCAAAATTAGCTATTTACCCACCAAATTCTACTGAAAATTAGGATCTTGCCATAGAATTGGTATGTTTTCCAGGTTTGATGTACAATCGAATATACCAGTGGATGGGAGTTGGGGAGGAGAGATGAAACTTTAAGTTAAAAGTCAAAACAGAAGTTTGAAGTACTAAAAATGTTATTCAAAGTTATACAAAATTTTTAACCTTTTCAACCTATCCTGTGTTTGACATTTAGTTGTTACATCTTATTGTGACTCTTTTTTTTTTTTATAAAAGTATATTTATGATGATATCATAAAGATAGAATTTAGTTCTTGAAGCCTTTTGCAAACGTCATTGGACACTGGACAGTAAATGTAACTAAAATAACCTGATGTCAGGAAAATATAAAAATCAAGGCAGAATTCTAATGGAAATAGATTTTTTAAAGTGATGCCTGTTTAAGGAAAACAGTCTTTTTTTAAACATATATTTAGTGACTGGAAATTAGAAATTTAGAAAATGGGACTTAAAAAGGAATCAGTGCTTTAAGCTTTTCTCTTTAAACAATTTGTTCTTAGATTATCAAGAGAAAAGCTTTTGGAGAGAGGAATAATAATAGTGATGATGATTATGATTATATTATCTTATATTTTTGTACAGATGTGTATATCGATTGCATTAATTTCCTGGTGTTTGGCTTTTGTGAAAACTTCATTACACATTTGAAAAGTTATCTCTTATTTCTCTTCCCATGTCCTCATTAATTAAAAAAACAATCTATAATCACAACTGTATATTTTCTGCTCTGGCAATACTTAGATTATTACTGATTTTTTCAAAGTAAAAGACTAAAAGACAAATGATGCATTATGAAAACTCCTTTTCATGGGAACATACTATAAAGAGGAGTTATTTCTGCATCTTGTAATGCTTATCTTTCTTTGAAGTCTGTCATATAGATTTTTAAATAAGGGCCAATTGATAAAAACAAGTTGAACATACAATCTGTTAGAAGGTATGGACAGAAATATAGAGTATACATTATAAAAAGAACTATTAGTTCAATTCTACTTACATATTATTTCTTTACTACAAAAATGACATGATTTTACTTTAGTGACTTTGTTTTTAAAGGTAGAGAAAGACCCATATAGCATATATAAGTTGGATGATTTTTAACCACATGTATTTATGACTTATTTTTAAAGTATCATGTCTTATAGTAATTTTCCTTTTAATCAAGTAGGTACTTGCCTTAAACAGAATAGTTTCAGTGTACAATCATTGGAATGACACATGTAGAAGTACATTATTTGTCTATGTATGACATAGTTTCTAGTGACAGCATGTGGATCTTCTTTTATAGAATTACTTCTGGTTTTCTATTATGTGTCTAATTTGCAGGTGAATTATATGGAAACTTTGTGCTATTCCTTTATATACATATATACTTTTCCCACTTGTGATTTTATTAACTAAGACAAGTTTTCAAAATTTAGTTGACTTATTTACAGCCTCCAGATAAGAAAATCTAAAAATTTAGTTTTTTCATAGTTTTAACTTAAAATCATTTTGGAGTTCATATATTTCGGCTTGCTTTACATATCGATCTACTCATTTTCAAATATACAGATCAGCACAGATCAGAAGTTAAGACACCTCACCTACTTCTTGCCATAATTTCTTTATCTTTGGGGAAATGAAAGCTGCTTGCTTGAGTGTGCTGCCCCGTCTTCCTTTCCTGTCTTGTCGCAAGCTCAGTGTAGTGGAGGGGTGAGTACGGTGTCCCAGCAGGAATGATTCTTTCTTATTGTCCTACTCACCCCATTTATAATGTTGTTTCTGAGGGGGATATATTATGAATCTTAGATGAATTAATAAACACATTCATTGAAACAAAATGCAGTTGTAGCATTAAATAAAAAAAACAATAAAGATTTAGATTCAAACACTGAAAGATAAGCAGAATTATTTTACTGCTGCACGTGATACAACTTATGCTTTAGAAGGACCACTCTGGCTGCTCTGAGCATGCAGGCAGGAAACCCAGTCAGCACAGAGTCTAGGCTTGCACGTGAAGTTTAGGGGAGGGAAAATGGACAGGTCTTTTAAAACCAAAGTCCACACGCCATCCCTGTCCGCTTGGCCCAGCCAAGTCTTGAGTGGCTGGGACTCTCTGGGTTTGTCTATGAGATAAGTGCTGCATGGCTAGAGGAAGCTTCGGCTGCATGAAGCATGAAACACCAGCCTTGGGGTTATGGCGTGAAGCTGCCTTAGCTGATCTGGCAGGATGATTTGGTTTTATGACATCAACTGTCATTTTAGCAAAAGTGAGGTCTGCAGTAGGCTAAGCGGCCAGGTGTTGTTCTTCAGTAGTTTGGACTCTTAGGGGTAGATCTGCCCCTTTTGCAAACAGATACCACTCACAACTGCAGCTGAGTAAGTCCGAATTCTTCTCAAGGGTGCAGAATAGTATCACAACTCATCCATGGATCCTGAAATCTGAGTTCAAGTATTATAGACTTTTACAGCATAAATTCACCTCAAGAATTTTGTATGCATGTATTATAAATTAATAATTGATTTCAAGCTTTTATAAGCATTAGGAAATTTATCTGTAGGGCTAATACTCTGTTAGTCATCTATTCATGTCTACTTTCTATGACCCCTGTCACAAGGGGAAAATAAAATTCATATTAATAGTTATAGTTTTTTTTTTTTTTCTGCCCAGATTGGTAAGAATTCCAGTCTTTCCTCTGGAATAGCCCCCTTCTGAAGTTTCTAGTGTCCTTTCCTATGAACACATCTCAATGTGGGAACAGCTGTACTAACAGCTCTAATGCTTCTAAAGGCAAGAGGTCAGAAACTCCACCATGCTCTCCCTAGTTGCTCCTTGATTCTACATAGAAGTATGGTAAGGGGAGCTTTGTCGAACTACAGATAAAATTGTGTGACATCCTTCTCAAAAACAGTTGCTGCCTATTTGCCTTATCTTTGTGAAACTACCAAGGACCACTCCAGAGCTTCTTTCCAGAATGAAAAAGTCCACTCTAAGGAGATTTGCTGCCTTCATTTGTAGATGGAGAAGTGGCTGACAAGCTTAAAATGGCAGCTAAAAAAGAGTAAAAACATTTTAGCTAATTGAGAATTTTGTGAGTACCTGTACACAACATACAAATATATGTTATGCGTATATATCACATCTGTACACACTCAAAACTTATAATCTCTAGACTACTAGTATTGAGCAAAAGTTTATATTTTAGTTGTTTGGACATGCTTGAAGTGACTTTAGATGATTTATTAATAATTTTTTTAAAAATGAATTTTTTAGAAATGGGAATTTCAACCTTATTTGGATGTGGATTCGATGAAAGAACTCACACATTCATGCATATATGTCAGTTAATATATAACTATTAAAATATCTTGCTTACCTTTATTTATATTACTTATGAATATTTTATAATATTAAATATATATTAATTTGCATCTTTGTATTTAATTGCATATGTTTACAGTAATTTATTTCTTATATTACTAAAAGTAAGAGGCATCTTACACTAAATTATCATATCTTTTAAATGTAGCTACATTATATAGCAAATAATCTCCTTTTCCTTCACAAAGAAATTTATATTAGAGAACCAAAATGATAAAAACACATTTCCATTATCTTATTTGTAGCCTGTAATTTCTCAAGACCAATTTAAGGTATATTGTCTCCTTAAATGACATTAAATTAGACCTCAGTCACCTGTTCCCTGTCACTTTCTATTATTTTGTACTTGTTCATCATTCCTTGGGGGAAATTAGAGCCTGTGTGGCTGTCTCTGATCTGCGTGATGCTCAGTGAGGGTGTGGTCACGAGACACCTCCCCTCTCTTCCTTTCCCATCCCCTCCCCTCCCCAACACCCCCCCCCACCCCTGTTCACAGACTGACACTCTTACCCACTGTCCTGCCCACTGTTAATACCACCTGGTCCTGGCCCTGTGAAGTAGAATGAATGAGACTCTTAAAAAATAGCTTAAAAGTAAACTATTTTATATGTTTAAATCTACTTTTACAAGATACATATTTAAATTTAGTCTTTTGTTGTTGTTCACTATTTTATGCTTTGTCACCAAAGTTTCTTACAGTTAAAATATTAACTGTTATTCCAGGGTTTTCACCTAGGAAAATTCAGGGACAATTGACCTTATTCTGTAATGGTCTAGGGGATTATGTATGCACACATTTCTAATTATAGAGACATAGTGTTTTCAACTGTGAAACAGAAAGAATCAAGACCCCCTGTGGTAACCTCTTTTCATGAAAACAGGTCGTCTTTTTCACAGTGAATTAATATTTTTCATCTGTTTTTTTTATGTAGTTGTCCCATAAATGAATAAATGGCATTCTATAATATTACAGAAATTTATAAAACATAAAAAGTCTCCTAACCAAAATTATCCCCTAGAGATAACTGCTGTTAATAACATTTCTAGACATATTCATATAAATACATACATATACTACATATACATACATAAAAAATGCAAATACTCTGTATTTTCTTTTTTTTATAATACTCTGTAATTTGTTTTATTATCTACTACATCAAGAACATTTTCCACGTCACTGCATAGAGAGAGACCAGCTTTCATGGCTGTATGTATTCCACCGTGTTAGGCTTTGGAGATCTAATAACTCTTTTAGCTGTTGGGAAATAGATAAGTAGATAGCATGATGCATAGACTCAAGAACCAGGCAGGAATTAAAATACAGTCTTCGCTTTACCATTAACAAGTGAGGGGATTAAAGAACTTCTGCTTTCCCTGGAGGACAGCAAAGCACTGCCCTGGCAGAGAAGCATGCCAGCAAAGAAGGGGAGAGGGTGAGGAAGAAAGAGGGAGAATGCGAGAGGGAAGTAGGGGACACTTCTGTTAGAAACACTGAGCGTGAACTTCTAGAATTAGAATTGTTGGAACAAATAATATCTACGTTTTGTTTTCCACAGATGTTGCCTAATAGCTCAATGAGAATCTCGAGCTCATTTACATTGTGTTCAAATACGAATGAGTGCACATTTCCCTGCATCTTTACTTTTCTTCACCTGTGCCAGCCTGATGTATTAAAACATCCTCATTTTAAAAAATCCATAGACTGTTAATGAAATTAGCTATATTTCTGTATGCTTATAATTCATTAATTCGTAGTTTTGCTCAATTAACTATGTTCATCTTCTCTTATTTAGTTGTGAATATCCTTTATAGGTTAAGTGTTTTTGCATTATCTGGCATATGAAAATGTAACATATTTCTTTCTAAATTTGTCACTTAAAAATTTTTTTCTAGTGTCCTTTGACATATAGTAATTAAATTTGTATTTAATAAGTTCTGTCACTTTTTAAAAAATAGCTTCTTGGTTTTGTATTGTGTTAAGCAAATTTTCACATTCTAAGAGTATAAGAATATTTTTCTCTAATTTTTATGTTTTTATTTTTAAATCTTTAATTCTTATAGAATTTAATTTTGTAATTATACTAGCAGTATAAAAGCCCATACTTTCCTATTATAAAAATTAATTTGTGTTGTAAAGTATTTATTAACAATGCTTAGCTGTTTATGTTAAGTTCATAAATGAATTACTCTGAAAGTTTCAGCGTCCCATAACACCTTATATTAATTTTAGCTATGACTGCTTGTAGACTCCTATATATGCATGTTGACTCCTCTTAGGAATGGGACCAGTTGGTCCTGGGTGCATGGTGTCTTCATTCATGTAAAAGGCTCTGCTATTGAATAACTACCTTACTTTGTTTGGGGAGGTACCAGCTTAGGGCTATTCAAGAAAAACTGAGAAAGCCAGGTAGTTCTGGCAGCCTGAGGAACTGGCATACCAAAATTTTCATATGCTTGAAGCGCGATTGATTTCTGGTGAGAAGAATATGAACGTGGGTGTGGGGAGAGACTAGATTTATTGAGCTCCACCTCTGTGTCAGACACTGGTCGACATTAATGTTTACTCATTGATTAATCATGAAAGTGAAAAGAGAAAGATATAGCTCTCGTCATTGCTAGGCTAGCCCCTATGTTTGTTTTCTCTGGTCCCATCCCATCATCTCTGGTGGGCTTTCCCTCTCCTCTTTCTTGCACTTTCCTGTATTGACTTCTTTTCCTTACATTTTTATTTCTTTTTCTTAGCAGAAATCCTTCCACAACTCCTCTATTCCCTTGACATACTTCCCTAGTGTTCCCCTCTAAATAATGCGGGAGGAATTTTTATTATCTGCCTTAAGTTTCTCACCACCATTGCTCAATCCCATAATTGACATTTTTTTTTTACAGACTCTATGAACTCTTGCCTTAATTAGCTCTGACTGAAACCTAATATGCAACAGTTGCCCCCCTGATATAAAGCAACTGTACATTGTGGATGTTCCAGGACTTGAGATTTAATTTAAGCTTATTACTTAATCTTTTAAACACCATTAATTTACTAAATGTTGGAAAGGGTAATAATGCCCCTTAGTTACAAAAATCACTGGCCTTTTCCTACCTCTATAATATTGCCACTATTTAATTACTTTGAAAAGCTATTTGCTCCCTGGCTTTTGTGAACTCATCTCATTTTCCTTCTTTTCTCAGGCCATTCACCTGTGTTCTCCTTTTAAAAAAATCTCTGTCTTCCCTACTCCCACCAAGTCTGTATGTTTCCTTAGAGAAAACAGTTTCTTAGAGAGAACAATATTGTTGACACTATCTCTATGCTGAGGGCTGCAAATTTTGTATTTGAAGTACTACTTGTTTACGTCCAAGCTCTGAATTTCCAAGTATCCATTGAACATGATGTTCCCGTAACACTTTAAATTCCACATTCAGTGGCACATTTATTTGAGTGTGTACTGTCTGCCAAGTACTTTAGGAATTGTGGAATTTAGAGGTATGCAAGAATTCAAGCCTTAAAGAGTTTAAAGAAAAGGAAGGCATAAAATAAAACATAAACAAACAAACAAGATAATTGTGGGTAAGAGCTTTCTAAGATGAAGCAAAAGCAAATGCAAAGGTCTTGAAGTAAGAAAGAATGGTACATTCGAGGGACAGAAGAAATAAGACCAACATGGCTTGAGTGTGATGATCGAAAGGGAGATCAGGAAATTGTTTTGTGGAGCATGGTCAGGAGTTTGCATTTATTCCTGGAAGATATTGGGAAACTTTAAGCATGCAAGTGAAAGACAATGCTAAACTCCTGTGTGGAGGAGGGACAGCAGGAGAATAAGAGTAGAGACAGAGAAATTACTTAAGAAGCTGCTGACGTTTCAGGCAGAAATTGATTTGCACGGACTATGTTGTGAAGTTGGAGATTATGAGAAATGATAAGATTCATGTTATATTTTGGAAATAGATCTAAAGAATATATACTGTTGAATTGGATTTTGGGGGTGAGCGAAAAATAGGAATGGAAGATGTGTCCCATTTGGCTTAAGCCCAAAGTGTTGTTTTATTTACTGAGGTAGGGAGGACTAGGGTGAGGGAAGAGGTATGTGTCACTAGATCGTTAAGCTGAGACATCGAGTAGGCAATTGGATGTACAAGAGAAGTGGTCTGGGTGAGAGATACAGGGTTGGTAACTATTAGTATATAGATAGTATTTGAAACTATGGTAATAGTTTAGATCACCAAGGATGAGAGGGTAGACAAAGAAAAGGCAAATGACAGACTTAGGATTCTCCAATGTCCAGAGAGATCTGCAAAGAAAGGTAGGATTGACTAAGGGAGCGAGAGGGAATAGATGATTGTTAAGGCACAGAGCTCTGAGAAGAAAATATTTAAGGAAGAGGGAATAATGAACATGTTAAATGCTGCTGAGGAATAAAATCGGAAGGCAATGGGAATTACCATTGGCCTTGACAAGATGTAAGTCATTGTGACCTTAATTTTTGGATAGTGTGGAGGAGATGAAAACCCAATTTGAGTGAGTTGAAGGAGGAAGGAAAAATGGAGACAGGAAGTATAAGACAACTTTTTTAGAGTGTTGAAGTAAGCAGAACAGAAAAATGGAAGGGGCTGAGCTGTTGAGGGGATGGCAAGAGTGTGTGTGTATTTCTCAAAGCGAATTATATTAAGGCAAGTTTACATGCTAATGGCATCAGATAAAAGTTGAGAAAATGATCATGCAAAAGACCAATTGTATAATTTCAGGAGAATAGAGCGTTTATCTAATGTAATAGGAAAAAGGATAGAGTTTCTGAGCACAGACGTAGGTGGGCTGATTGACTAGGAATAGTATAGCTCAACCAATAGCTTGTGGCACAATTTTCAGTTAGGATTAAAGCACTTATCAAAGAAGTGGCATGTGGCTCGATTTTTGCTTAGCTTGGTTTTATACCTTGTACTTTTTATAGTCAGAATTATCACATTTATAACATTTAGTTTTAGTAACCATAAATGCCTTAAACTGCTTATTATGTGCTAATTACAGATCTAAAAGCTTTTACATATGGTACGTTATCTCATTTAATTTTTACAACAACCCAATATACAGGTTCTATTATTACTCCACTGTGCAAATGAGGAAAGAGGCAAGGAGGGGTTAAGTCTTTCCCAAGTGCCGGAGCCAGCAGGCTAAAGTCAAACAGCACCTAAAAGAGGGGGGTGAAGCCTAAGGAAAAAAAGAAGACAGGAAAGGCTTCGGGAGGGCATACAGTCAATGCTGCAGCCTCCAGTTTATTTAGCTTAGCCCTTATATTTCTTTTCGAACACAATAGCAAGGCACAGAGTACATTTCCATAGGAATGCTGACATTTACATAAGTTCCTATACATCCTTCCTTCAGGGTACAAACATCCTAGCTATTTGTAAAACATTCCACTATCTTATAAGGATTACTTTAGGAGGCATACCTCTCCTTCAGGGTCAGTAATGTTTAACTCAAATCCCTGCTTCCTGGAACCATTATTTAAGCAGTCTCAGCAACTGCTTTATGGCTATAAGCTACTGTGACTTCTTCAGTGTCTCAAAATGGCTCCCGACGCCCAAGGTATGCTATACTGCCTTCCTTTGCAGTGTTATGTGTTACTAAGTCTTCTGAAATGTAGAGTTTTATCTATAACATTTTTAGTAACTGTAGACAGAATTCTACCTCCCATCCTTGATTCTATTTGAGAGCTGAATGCAAACAACATTTGTTTGTTTGTTTGTTTGTTTGTTTATGCATGTCTACAGCACCTGGTATTCTAATGTGGTCTCCCATCCAAGTACTAACCAGGCCCAACCCTGCTTAGCTTCTGAGATCAGATGAGATTGGGCATGTTCATGGTGGTATGGCCATAGACTAATAATATTTAGATATATATACTACTTCTATTTTATGAAAATGCCTGTGATTTCTCTTATTGACAAAAGTCCCAGGTATTGCTAACCCAACTGTAAACTGTTATCTACATTTATAATGGAAGGAAATGTTAAATTTTAATTAGAAGTTAGAGTAAATAAGCATTTCACCTTTTCCCAATCAAGGTCATGAACACCCTACATTCTATTCACAGACCCCTTAGAAATCCATGGACTCTAGATTCAGATTTCCTTATCTAATGGCTTGTATAGATTCAGGTTAAACATTTTTGGCAAGAATAATTCACAACTCAGGCTTTGTATTTCACTTTGCCCCTTATCAGGAGCCCCTTAATGTCTATTCATCCCATTCTTGGCAATGGACATTGAGAGAAAAATTTTAAAGTTATATTTTCCCCCTGTGACCATATGGATTAATACTTGAGCACCATGAAAATATATTTCTTATGAAAGTTGCACCGAATGGTACTAATATTCATTTATAATTCTTTATCAATTTGTCTTTAGGTTATAAATAAGCATATATTCTAAAAGTTTGGTTAAAATTGTCTAAAATTTATTTGTCCCAGGAATGTTTATGAGCAGTGAGGAGAGCATTAGATGGGTCAAGTTCAGCTTTTGCAATAGATGTAGGTTTGCCAAAAAAATTATAGGGCAGCCAGGTAAATTTGAATTTTAGATAAACAACAGATTTTTTAGTATAAGTGTGACCCAAATAGTACATGGGACACACTTATATTGAAACTATTGAGTATTTATCTGAAATTTAAATTTATTGAGCATCTTAAGTTTTTATTTGCAAATCTGGGAACTCTAGAACATTAAGACTAAGAGAAGTAAGGTAAATGTTGGTGATTAGAAATACTCAGGTGTAACCCTAGCAGGTTAGACTATAAATAGATTTTATTTATTTATTTGAATATCTTGTTATTTTTATCCTTGGTACTATATATTTTTTTGATGTTGCTATGAATGGGTTTTTAAAATTATTAGTACATTTTCCATTTTGTAATATTTTTGTCATCGTATACTTCTAAATATTTTATAGTGTCAATTGTGATGTTTCTTTTATCCCATAATTTATTTAGGAATGTATTTTTAAGTTTTCAAACATATACCTTTTTTTTCTCTCCTTAAATTATCTTTCAATTGCAGATTTTTAATTTAATTGCTTTTTTTTTTGGTCAGATAGCATTATCTATATCTTAGCTTTATTCCCGTGGAAACAAAGGATTTCTGTACTATTCTTTATTAGTAATTCTAGCAGCAGAAATAGTGGATATGAGGACACAGAGAAGAGTAAGAGCTCATACAAAAAATTGTTATTGCACTGGCAAACATTAAGTATGACTCAATACTCAAGTTGCTGAGCTACTTCCTGAACAGCCATATGAACTACTTCTCAAGACTATGAGTCCTGTAGGAGACAGAGGGAGGATTTATCCAATGGCTTTCTTTTCCCACTAGTCAAATGTTAGCATTGTGGAGCATCAACTTTCCCACACTCTGGATTATACGTTGGCGAGCACCCAACAGTTCCTGCAGCATCCTGTGCCTCAACATTAACAGAGTAGCTACTGGGTAGGGGTGAGAGGTCTATGGTTAAGACTGGAAGAAGTTCCTTCCAGGTCATGCCAAGAGATAGCAATAGATAACCTGAACTAGCTGTTATGTAGGTGCCTTAGTCTGTAACCAGTGGCTGCAAACTATTCCTGGGATGTCAGAAACAGAGCATACACATACACACACACACACACATACACATACTTACACACACATATGTATATATGTGAATATACATATATATGTATATATACATGTATATACATGTATATACATATGTGTGTATATATGAATATACATATATATGTATATATACACGTATATACATGTATATACATATATGTGTATATATACACATATATGTATATTCTTTCCTTTCCTTTCCTTTTCCATTTCTTTTTTCTCTTCCTTTTCTTTTTCCTTTTCCTTTTCCTTTCCTTTTTACCAAGTTGTATTTATCACAAAAGAAAACTATAGGTTTGTATGTTGATCCTTTCTATGTTGTTCTCTTTGATACTGACATGTTTGCTTATTTGGGATACATTTTGATATAAATTTTATATTTTATAGTTATGTGGAACTTATGTGTGCTATTATGAGAGTCTTAAGGCTAAGATTTATAGTACAGAGAAATCGGCACTTCTTTATTATCTTGAAAAAAGAGGTCCTCCACAATCTTCAGGACTGCATGTTCTCATACCCCTATGGAGCTGTCCCCTGGATATGGATCTGGGGTTGCCCAAGGTGGCTCTGACTCTTTAGCTCCGTCCTTATCCTTTGCCTAGCTCACTCTGGTCAGGGACTACACTTGGGCAGTCACCTTTAGGGTAATACCAAGAACATATTCATAATCTCTCAAACCCAGAATCAACATTTTAAAATTAAGACTATTGTGTTCAAAGAGTTCGAGGACATTTTCTATAAGTAGTATGTTAGATAATAGCTGTCTGAGAATGTAGCTAGACTTTTTAGATGAATTCTTATGAAAAAAAATAATTCCCGTTCTTGCTATAATTTGGAATTTTCCTGAAATATAATCCTGACATAAAATGATGCCACTCCATAAAAATTCCAAAGTAAAAACTAAATGAATTGGGGATTGTTTTTTTCTTTAGGATTATGAATGTCATTAATTCTCTCCATGTGTATTTATTTTTATTTTTGGGCAGTTTTAAATTCACAACAAAATTGAGCAAAAAGTAGAGATTTCCCATATACTTCCTGCTCCCAAACATGCATAAACTTGCCATTACCAATATCTCCTTCAGAATGGTAAATTTTCTACCATTGATGAACCTACACTGAGCTCACGGAGTCCATAGAATACACTAGGGCTCACTCTTGGTGTTGCACATTCTATGGCTTTGGACAAATGTATAATGACATGTATCCACTATTCTGGTATTATACAGAGTAGTTTCACAGCCCTAAAAATCTTCTGTGCTCTTCCTATTCATTCCTCCCTCCCCGCAAACTATGGCAACCTTTGATATTTTTACTATTCCATAGTTTTACCTTTTCCAAAATGTCATATAATTGGACTCATACAATGTGTAGACTTCTCAGGTTGGCTTCTTAGCAATATGTATTTACGTTTCCTCCGTGTCATTTTATGGCTTGATAGCTCATTTCTTTTTAGCGCTAAATAATACTCTATCGGACAAAAGTTTTCACTTATTTTGGGTATACACTAAGGAACCGAAGTAGTGGTTCATATGTTAAGACTATGTTTAGTTTTGTAAGAAACCACCAGACTGTCTTCTAAAGTGGCCGTACTGTTTTACATTCCCGTAAACCACGCATGGGAGATTCTATTGCTTGACCTCCTTGCCAGCATTTGGTGTGGTCAGTGTTCTGTATTTTGGCTATCCTAATAGTTATATAGCTGTATCTCCTGGTTGCCTTAATTTTCATTTCCCTATGACTTATGAAACAGAGCATCTTTTCACGTTGGTAAGGTGTCTGTTGTAAGGTCTTTGGCCCATTTTTTAATCAGGTTATTTGTGTTCTTATTGTTGAGTTTTACAAGTTCCTGGGGTATTTTGGAAAGCAGTCCTTTATCAGGTATGTCTTTTGCAAATGTTTTCTCCCGATCTGTGGCTTGTCTTTTCATTCTCTTGAGGCGTTATATTTTTTATTTTTCGCCTCTTGTAATTGATTCTTTTTAGTGTCCACTTGCTCTAGTTTCAGTTTTGCCCTTTTTCATATTTTGTTCTTTGTAAATAAGTTATTTCTTCATTTATCTCTTGCAGCAGCCTAGAATGCTTCTTTCGTCTAAACCGAATGCATAGTTCATTATTGAAAACTTTTGGCCGTTTTTCTTGGCGTTTGTTTTTTCATCTGGTTTAGCATTTTGATTTGCAGGCTCATTTAAGTGGAGTTTTGGGGGTTTGTGTCTCCCCTCCTTTCCTCTGTGCTCACTCTTCATTGTCAAGCAGTTTTATTATTATCAGTCTGGCCTTGTGGGGAGTCCCGAACCCAGTGTTTTATGCGTGTGGGTATTCCTGCCAACAAGATCATGTCTTTTTCCTTCCTTGATTTTCTTTATAGTATCCACTTGCTCTAGTTTCAGTTTTGCCTTTTTTCATATTTTGTTCTATATAAATAAATTATTTCTTCATTTACCTCGTGCAGCATCCTAGAATGTTTATTTCATCTAGACTGAACGCGTCTTTCATACTGAAAATATTTTGGCTGTTTTTCTTGGTGTTTTATTTTTCCACCCATCCCTTAGCTTCCTCTAAAATTATATATCCAAGCAGTGAGTAGGCTCTGATTTTTTTCCAGCCTCTTTTCAAGGGAAACATCCTCAGTGATCTCCTGGCTATGTGAGCACCTTTATTCCCGTTATCCCACAGGACTGACTCTCGACAGCTTCTGTGTACTTCCGCTCTTTGGAATCAGCAGGCTAAAAACATCATCCTTTCTTATTTTTGAAGTGGTGTATCTTGGTTTTGAGTGTGCCTGTGTTATTGGGATTTTCTTTTCTTTTTTTCCTTTTTTTAAGTTTTATCTATCATTGTTATAAATGTGAAGCAATGAAAAATTGTCCTGGTGTGATCAGCTTGGATTAAACTGCATAGCTTTAAAGTTTAGTCATTTAAAGGAAATTGAAGGAGAATGGACAATATGAGAGACCACAGTACCCAATATGCCAGACTTATGGCTGGAATGGAGATTTATAGGCTGGATACCTGCATGGGCCTGCGTGCCGTGTGTGTGTGTGTGTGTGTGTGTGTGTGTGTGTGTGTGTTTCATGGTTCAAACCACTTTTGAGATTTTTGGACACTGTCATATACTACAGAGGCAGATTCACAATTTACAGTCGCTATTTTCCTTGCCTGTATCAAACTAAAGCAAACTGGAAATCTAAAAATGATTTATTTAAAAACATATATCCTTTTATATTCTAAGGCACATAAGAAGAAGGAAAAAGCCCCAAGAGGCATAAAAAAAGAAATATGTGCTAACTCTGACACATGTTGTCTGATAAAGGAGAGCTTCAGCCTTTTAAGGATTTAAAATGAATGGCTTGTCTAATTTGTTCTCTTCGTTTTCATTTATTTCCTCCCAACTGTCTTATTTTTACCTCACATGTCATATATCATACTTTTAAATCCCTGCCTTACTTTGGCAAATTTCAATCTTATTTTTGTTAATGTGGCCAAACCCATTTTGATTTAATACTTCATCTTGCATTTCATTGTCTTTTTTCCCTCCCCCTTGTCGTCTTTCTTAGTTTGAGTATCACTTCATAATATATTTTTATTTAATGATTTATTATTTTAGGCAAGATAGGTGGGGGAAAGGTGTACTGGGTGAAAATGACACATGTCAAGAGACTTTAAGAAACTCTTCTGGGTGCAAGTGATAATTATGGATATTGTGACTCTTTTTCTAATCTGAATATCGCATTTTCTAAGCTTAGTATCTCTTTAAATACACTAGATGCTTTCTTAATAATCATGTTATAGGTGGCCATTAATATGACAGAGTTCAACTATTATAAAATGACCAGATCGAAAAAGTATATAGCGAATACCCATTTACTAATACTGTTAATATATTATTTAATTTTAAGAGCACATGAATTTTAATTTAATAATATTCATTGTATTATGAAATTTACATATGTATCTTATTTGAGAGGTATTTGAGTCAGTGTATAATAAAATGCAGACGCAAAGAAACATAGAAATAAAAACTAGTAGGAGTCACATTCATTCATTTTTTTCACTGGGCATTTATTAAGTACCCTCTCAATCCAGGGCTATAGTAATAAAGATGAAGGTCTGAGTTTATAATATAATGGGGTAACTGACAATCATCTGATTTTGTGAGTGTAGAAAGTGCTCTAATAAGGCATGTGTAGGGAGAGCCTGATTGAAGGAGATTTGGGGACCAGAAAGTCTCTCTGTTAAGAGCAAGTAGTGCTTAATTTGGTAATGATTATATAATTTCTAGAGTCTCAAGAGCTTGACATGTCATGAAAAGTAATATGCAAAAATTTGAACAATTAAATATTATTATAATAACAGAAAGCAACCAATTTAAGCTGGCTACTAGTAGCCAATGATAGCATGTTGTCAGTCATTTTTACTTATTTTAATGAATTTGTCACCTTTTTTCTTGAAATAACAGATGAGGTATAAGAAGTACTAAAGCAATATATCTAAATGAAATCATCAGAAATTCCTGGCTTTTTAAAAACAATGATGCTCTTTTTAATGTGAAAATTAGATATTTGCTTGAATAGATGAAAAATATCTAACCTTATTAATTTTTACCTTAATTACAGATAGATAGCTCTAACAATTAATTGACTTGTGTTTCTTTTTAACTTGATGAATTTCTTGTCATTATTACATAAAGGAGAATCTTTTTCTTACTCAAAAAATTATATTGTTGCCACTGTGGTACTTTTCCCTGGGTTTTCAAAATTCTTTTACTTTTTCATTTAAAATTACTAAATATGTTCTATAATGCTTGTCACACATTAATGCCAGTGACTCTAAGCTATGTTTAAGTTATCCACTGGCATCTAGTAATTATCCAGAACCATGAAATGCAAGACGGTATCTTCTGATGTGTAAAATTTCAATCCTGAAGAGAATTTCTTAATTTAAAACACCTCTTTAGATATTTTAATTTAAATTTTTTAATATATATTTTTAAATTACATACTTTCCTTACTTAAGGTTCTCCTTTTGATCAATAGTTTACTAAGGTCCTGTGTATGCAAACATAAGTTATTGGAGATATGGCATAAGTATTAACAGTGTCATTTCAGGTCATATTTTAAAGCTCTTAGATTTCTAAGGAAAAATTTCCATTGTATAAAGACACCATATTTCTTATAAAGGGCGATCAACTGTACGTGTTAAAAGTAGTCATTCAGAGCAAATGATCTCATATAGAATTTTTAATAGTATTTTGCAAAAACATGTATTCCTCCTACATATAAAAAGAACATTGAAATAACTATTATTTTGTCATTAGAACTTTTAAGGTAAATTTTATTTTCAGTCCTGTTTTGAGCTAGCACTAAAAGACCCAAACACCCAAACCTGAGAATTGTGTTGGGATCAGAGTATGTGAATTCTGATACCTTTTCATCACTTGTACACTAGGAATTCTATTTTTTAAATGATATCCTGCCAGCTTTTTCACAATCCATTAATTCCTGGATCAACATCAGAAGGAATGTCAGAGCAGAGTGAAATTCTTGTAAGACACAGATGTCAGGATCAAAAGTCAGAGACATTCTCGGAGCAGCAGGGAAGCAAGCTTGTTAGACTTTAATCGGAACAATTAGTATCTGCCATGTGACAGTCTCGATGCCCTGCCTTATATTTCTGTTAAGTTTCAGGCATGCTGAAAGACAAAGTCCTCTTCCAAGTTTGGTGGCAAATTTCATGAGCTTTCGTTCTGATTATTTTTGGCCAGGATTCTTGAGCTTTGTTGATTCTCTCCAAATTTCCTTAAATGGTAAATTATCGATACACTTAGACAAACTAGGGTTCATTTATTATAGAAACAAATTTTCATCTTTTCTAAGTACATGTAATACAAAATGACTTGCTTTATGGATGTTCGTGTTGTTAGTACTCAGGAGGTTTTTCCAGCTATTTTATAATATCTGAGTGAGAGCTTTTATGGTCAGGTCCCAGATTGCTCCAGGGGATGTTCAATAAATGTGAATCATTGATGAAGGAAAAAAGTAATTAAAATTGGATGTTGAGATTTTAGTTAAAATTTTCTTTGCAATCAGCTATTATATTTTGCTTGTGTTTTCATTAAACCAAAGTAACTAGCTTTGAAAAAAAGTTTTTTCACTATATTATCAATAAACTAATGTGATTTGTTTGTTTTTTATTAGTAATAAGTTGCTTTGAATTTTTTGCAGTTATCTCGTAAAAAATTTATAACAATTTATTCAGAGGTCAACTTTTGAGACAACTTAAAGCATCAAGAATTCTAAGTTAAAAAATATTTCTAGCAATTAGAAATGGCTTTAAGGCATAAGCAGTAATGAAAAATGATTGAGAAGACCCAGATACCAAAGTTATCCCTGTTGTGATAGGCTTGATCAATTCACTATTGGTAGAAAAGGGCCACTCTAATTGGCTGTAAAACCAAGCCAAAAACCATGGGAGAGAGTGTAAATTAAAGAATAGAGAAGAATAGAAAGGAGGCCAAGAGCATGACGGCATCAATAAGGGGAGGAATCTTAAGTAATGACAAGGCTGGCAAGTGGCGGGCACTTTAGTAGCAGAGACTTAGCCCCTTGCTGTCTCCATGAGTCTCCCAAATAATAAAGTCATATTTTGACGTGACCTGCTGATATTTTCTCAATATTATTCAAAATGTGAAAAAAGCATCTTTAGAGTTCATGTTGTTATTGTTCTACAATCTAAGTAAAAATATACATTTGCTAGCCAAAAATTACCTTCAAGAAAATCTCATGAATACCCCTTCCCATTAAAATTGTTACCTAGACAGTTTTATGTAACATTCTAGACCCACCATTGAGACCATCTTAGAGTTGAATGAAAGACACTAGCTAAAACTTTAATAGAGGGGTGCATGATGATAACTCCATGATAATTCTGACATATATTCTTTAGCAGTAGAGGCAGATAATTGCATAGTTTTGCCAGATAGGGAATAGTAACATATGCCTCTCAGGAATACTCAAGGGCCTTACTTATATTCATTTTGATGCTGATGATGACAGCAACATTCGTAGGACTGACAACCATATACTTCAAATACTTGCTCGTATATCGTACCAATTAGTTTTCATAGCAACAGTGAAGTAAGCATTATTCAACGTTAGAGTTGGTGAAATAGGCTCAAAGTAGCTTAGTAAAATGTTCAAGATCGTTTGATGGGTAAGTTCTGGGGCTCATCTTAACGACATACATACCCTGTCTGCTTATCATCACTCCTCAGATAGTCCAGGTGTGGCAGAAATGACAAAATAACAATCCAAGATTTGTAATCCATTAATAAAGGAAAGATTAAATAAATTATGGTACATGCATATAATGGAATTGTACAGTTATTAAAATAATGGTATGGAACTATTTTAATGATGCATACAATATAACATTAACTAAAAGTAAAGTTTCAGAACAATAAATATATGGTCAGTATATAAAAATATATATTTATGTGAAAAGGAAAACGTGTTTTTTTTTTAAGTTGTGGGATAATAGAAAACTAAATTTTTCTTATACTTTTCATTATTTTCTAAGTCATCTAAACCTGATGTATTATTGAATTGCACACTGACACTTATATAATTTTATTAACCAATGTCACATAAAATGAACAGGTGAGTAAACGAAAAACTTACCTTGTATAATAGTTATTTAAATAAGTTTATATTGGTTGAGTTGGTGTCATCAGGAATTCTGGTAGAGAACTTATGGGTAAATTCGGGGTGAATGATTCCCCTGCCAATTGTAAATGTATTTCCAACGTACCTCTGTGCCACAGCAAGAGACAGTATTGTCAACAGTGAATCAAAGGCAAGGGCTTGTGACAACCTGAAAAAAATTACCAGTCATGATATTATAGAACTTCTGTTTCTGAAGGCTTTCTGTAGCTAAATGACTGCAGTGGTGCTAGAGGTAAGGACATCCAATTTATTTATTTTCCTGCTCCTTTCATTGGTCATGTGAAATATAGAACTTGTAGAATTTCCCATTAATATTATGACCAAGAGCTAATTCAAGCAGGCCTCAATCTAAATTGTCCAGTTTAGTTCACTGTCTGTAGTCATTAACTTGCTACGTGTATCTTTAAGAATTGACATGAGGGTTTTCTCAAAAAAGATATATATTTTTGTCTTGGAATCATATATTTAGGCAAAACATTTGATCCAGAAGACTTGGATGGTATCAAGTAAATGATTCCTTCTAATGAGTCAGCATGGTCAACAGAGTAAGGTATATTGGTTGTGTTTCTCAAAGGCTGTGAATGGCTTTCAGTGTCTGGTGTGATGGCTCTCTCTGCAGGAGGCTGAGGCCATTAGCGGGCAATGGGGCATTTACCTGGTGGCCTGTGTGCCATCTATTGTTTTTCCAAGGTGAAGGAGTCAATCACTTTGTTTGCTAATTCTATTTATTGGGTGCTTGCTCACTGTGAACCTTGCACAAAACTATTCATAAGGAAATTTTTAAAATAGAAATCACGGACTGTACCCTAGAAAGGCTTAGAATCCAATTAGAGAATTGAGCCACATATTGATGTGAGAACATATATATTATAATATAGGAATGAATACAGATCGATATAGCACAAACTGCATTATTGTTGAGAGATCAGCTCAAAGGTATGGTTTACCTTTATCACACAAACTGTGAAAAAGATGATTCACTTGTATGTCTCCTGCACAGGAAAGGGACCTTTTGTATTTGCCTTTTTATCTTTAGTGTACTTCATCTAATGCTTACCATGTGGCAGGAACTCAACAAATATGGTGTTTAATGAATGACTTAATGTTTGACGCTTACTGTCTGACACTAATAAAAATTCGCAAGTCTTTTAAATCTGTATTAATCTACATGGTCTCCCTTCTCCCTTTCTTTTTTCCTCCTTTCAATTTATGTATTGAGCAACTTAGTTCATCTGACCTATAAGTTTGCTATAGTCTTGATTTTGCTAATTGCATTGTCAAGGTGTAGTTTAACCTATTTCTCAGTTCCCCGTATTTTCCATAAGTTGGTTATGGATCCAGTGGCTTTATCAAAGTCAGGTTCTAAGTTTTTGGCAAAATTATATGTGGCAGTGTTTTTTGTGTGTGTGAGATAGCGCATATGCCTCTCTTTGTGGATTAGCAGCTGTTGATGCTCAATGCTCAGATCCTTTAAGTCATTAGGTTTTCCAAAATGGGTGTAATTTACTTGTTATTTAATAATTAGTATGATAGTACATAAAGACACTTCCCCTTTTCTACTATTTGGTTACCTTGTGCTGAGGAAAGATGAATTCTCAATTCTTTCTCTTTATTTACCAATTTTTAATAATTTAGTTTCTATTATCTCCTAAAGATGACCAATTAGGTCTTTTTTATCATTGTAAACTTATTTATTTAAACATATTTGATGTGTTTCAATCCATTGCAGTTATTATCTATATGAAGAAAAATAGCACCATTTCCGGCCAATGGGATTTGTGAATGATTTGAGTGAGTTAGGATTAATTCAGGGAGTCTGATTTTAAAAGAAACTGTAGAAACTGTATAAGAAAAAGAATACAACCAATAAACATAAAACTTTTTACCAAATAGCTAAAGTATCATTCTAATATTTAATGCGAACACACATGACTTTGCATCACTGCAATGTGGGAAGTACATGTTTTGGGGAAGAGTCTTTATTTATTTACTAAAACATTATGAATTTCTATATCAAAATAATTTAATATTTTTTCATTTAAATTTTAAATTATTTTTTCTTCCTTTAAAAATTGAGTATATATGTGCCATATAGTAAAGGGCACATGTCATAAGTATATAGCTTTATGAAAATTTAAAGATGTAATTCACCCATATATAACCACAATCTAAACTAAGATATAGGATATTTCCAGCAGCCCAGAAAATTTCTTTATGCATTTGATTATTAATAGTCCCTGAGATAACCACTATTCTGACTTTCATCACCATTGATTATATTTTACCCGTTCTTGAACTTCATATAAATGGAATCATACATTATATACTCTTTGATGCCTGGTTCTTTTGTGCAGCATAGTGTAAATGAGGTTCATCCATGTAGTTGAGTATTTTAATTTATTCTTTTATATTTTGCGTAACATCCATTAGAAGCTATACTACGCTGTACAATTTATTCTCCTATTGATAGATATTTGGGTTCTTTCCAGTTAGTTTTTGACTATTATAAGTAATATTATGTGTTCTTATACATGTCTTTTGGTGGATGTTTGCTCATTCCTGCTGGTTATATACACCTCGGAGTGGAATTGCTAGGAAATAGGGTAGGCATATTTTTAACTTTAATGGATGCTGACAAGACATTTTCCAAAGTGGTTGAACCAATTTATACTCCTACCAGCAGTGCATAGGAGTTTCAGTCATTCTGTGTCTTCAACCAAACTTGGTATAGTCAGCCTTTTAAATTTTTCCCATTCTGATAAATGTGTAGTGGTATCTCATTATGGTTTTCTGATCATTGTTATTAGCTCCATATCAATGTGCTATAGTATTTTAGGTATTGCCTTACCGTTGAGTTTTGTGATTCATTTCCTTTAACAAATATTTATCAAGTGACTACATGTGTCAGGGACAGTTCTAGTTGTTGGAGATAGTAGTAAACAAAATTTATATTTAGTAGGAATATCTTTACACACTGTTTTATCTTTTGTATGTCCCAAAGAATGGCTCTTTTTAGACATTGCCAGATTTTTTGGAAGAAGTTTGGAAATTGACAGGAAGCATACTCTGGGTTTTCTCTTCTGGAATCTGACCTGAGAAAAGAGGAGACTAGTGTCTGCCACTGGTCACTCTTTGATCCCGGGCATGTCTCTTTGCTTTCAGACTCACTTTTTTTACATCTATAAATAAGGGGACTGAACAGGTGGAGCTGAGGTTTTTTCCAGCCAAGAACTTGCCTTGCTGATTTGTCAGAGTTCAGTGATGTGGGGTTGGACCTCTATAGTCTCTCTTGGGGCCTTAGAATCTTACAAGATAGGTGCTAAGAATTATTCTCTAGGGCAGCTTTCAATCTCACCCATGCTTGCAGTTTATTAAAGAATATTAATTAATGTGCTTGTTTAATTATGTTTTCTTTTAGGTATGTTGGCCAGGAATATTAAAATAATATATTAAGAGGATTTAGTGCACAAATAAGAACTGCATTCATCTGAGCAAAATATTTTTAAAAATAATAATGAGATAATTTTCTAACTTTCTATTAACCTTCAGATTTTATTTCTCTTTCTTAGGCCTAGAAAGCTATTCACTGACAAACAGACAAGTTCCCACCCTCAAGGGCTTATGGTCACTTTTTACTGAACCCTATCAATTTTTAGGAACCCTATCATTCTGGTCTTACAACCCAATATTTGAATAACACTTTATCAATATCACTTTCAAAATATATGGAGTCATGTCATACCACTTATTTGTGGCCCAAACACTTAGATAGAGCATGCCCTCACCTTGTTTAGTACTTTGATTCTACTCTGTGGAGCTGTGACCCTGAGATGTATTGAGTGGCTAGAAAATCTCACACCCCTTAACCTTGTCTATGGAATACTCAAAATAGCTTTCTGTTGTTAATGTTTTCCAGCCATTACAACTTCCCCACAAATACTTCTGAACCTCTGGCAAGGCTTTAAAATTACCCTTGCAAGCTCAGATATAGCACTTTATTGTCTAGTTTGAGGTGGAAATGAGTATGCCAGACTATGGCAGAGTTTTGGTGCAAACAGGATTATTCTCTTGTATTTTCTTTCTCATTGCTATAACTGGCCATGGCAACTAATAAACTGGCACAAAGTAAGAAGAGGAGTTCGCTTTCAGAATTCTACTGCCATATAATAGAAAGGTTGGTAGAAAGGTGAGGGAGTCATTCAACTGACTAATATTTATGCATTTATTGATTCAATAAACATTTACTGATACCTCAGTGGGTACCAGGTAGTCAGAGTGTTAGGAGTGAAATATACAAAAATAGAAGTTTTGGGTGCTGGCCTGAGAAGGTCATGGTTTAGTTGGGGAAGTGCTGTAAATCAATACATTCAATATGATGTAACAATTGCTATAATACAGAACCTGAAAGGTGCTATAATATCACAAAGTAGAAAGGGATGCATTTTGTGTGTGTGCATGAACATACATACATGTCGGGGGGCTTACTAGAAGATACAATGTTTAAGCTGAATTGCAAAATGTGA
Source organism: Eonycteris spelaea (assembly GCA_003508835.1). Classification (NCBI taxonomy): domain Eukaryota; kingdom Metazoa; phylum Chordata; class Mammalia; order Chiroptera; family Pteropodidae; genus Eonycteris; species Eonycteris spelaea. The sequence goes on along the minus strand of PUFA01000007.1, from coordinate 11,163,370 downwards.
CAAGGACTTAGGAAAGATGGGAGGACATTCTTGCCAGAGAAATAGCTTATGCCAAGGCATAATAGCCCAGTAAAGCAGTGGAGCATATGGGGACCTCTAAGTATAGAACTGGTATAGTTGAATTAATAGTTGAAACATAGTTCAGCGGAGAAAGATGGTAGATGAGACACATAGCTGGAAAGGCGAACAGTCACTGGACCAGTAAATCCTTGTGTGTCATTCAAAGTTTTCCCATAAATGGTTTTAATGAGGAAGCAAAAGGAATTAAAATCAAATATTTAGGAAAATTGTCAATACAGGAAGGGATAAATCAGAGTAGGCTAATTTTGGAAGTAAAAAGAATAGTCAAAAGGCTATTGCAATAATCTAGGTAGAAGTGATGAGGATCTGAATTAAGATAGTGAGAGTGAAGATATGAGACAGAGAAGGATCTGAAGGACTTTGGTGGGATTTTGTGATTGGCCGAATTAGGAAAAGGAAGATTTGGTTCCCGGGTCTCTCATTTGTGTGATCAAATTGTATCATGTACCTATTTAGAGAAGCCCGTCTACTTATAGAAGACCTATCATGTGCTGGTCATGCCAGGAGATACAATGAAGTTTAAAATATATCCCTGCTTAGGTACAATGTATGCTTATTTACAGTAGTGTATATTGTATAGCTGGAATGGAGCGAAAGGGGCATGTTAGATGAAAGAAAATGTATAGTCAAGCAAAGGCATATCGATGAGAATGAATATTGTGATTTCTCAATACCCTGAGAAGACATACTAGACTGGAGGAAACCGTTACCCTTTCTATCTTTCATGCCTTCACCTCTTTGCTGCAATTTAAACGTAACCCTCTACAGACATTACTCTTTTCCTCAAGACCTCCATTTGAGTTTCATCTACCCACACCCCCATGCTCACTATGGGAAGAGGGCTGATAAACACCATAGAGTTCACCCATTGACCTTGATCTTGTACCACCATCAATCAACATTTCCTTTTTAGAGTTCACAGTATCCACCTATACTATCATTTCCATACCTTTTGACATTGTCTGTGGACCTCTAGAACATTCTTTCTTCCTTGATAATATCTGATTGCAATAAAAAAACACAATAAAATTTATCATTAAAGTAAGAAAAAAATGAAAGCCAAATGACAGACTATAGACATGTAAATGGAAAGATGCAATATATATTCTTCGATGTCTTGCTTTTTCAACACACATGACAGAGGCCTAATTTCTGAATATGCCCTTTCAAGTCAATAGGAAATAGATGGACAGTAGAACAACAGGCCAAGGATATAACTAGTAAATTGACAGAAGAAAGAAATACAGATGGCCATGAAAATATTACATAATGCTAATTGAACTTACAGGTAACTTAAAAAATAAAAATCAAAACATAATATGAGTTTTTCACCTAACAGTATGATAATGATTGAAAAGTTAGCTCACATCTAGAGTTGGTGAGAATGTAAGTAAAATAGATATTTCCATATATTCTTAGTGGTAGTGTAAATCAGGGAAAAATTTTGGAGGGTAATTTGGCACTATGTATCAAAAATGGGGATTTATATTAATATTTGAAGCTGAATGTTCAATGTCATTCATTATAGCAATGTATGTAATTCCAGTTTGGAAACAACCTAAATGCTCATTAATTGGGAACTGCTTAAATTAGGGTATATAAATTGAGTTAAACATTATTCTGCCCCATTGGTTACACATATAAATTGATCGATTAGCATGATCTTGAATATTCACTGCTACCACTTTGCTTTTGCTATCAAGTTTTGTATGTTGAACACTTTCAATATTTTGTTCCTGATTATAGTCTTTGCTTGAAACATTGAGTGATGCTAAAAACACAGCGGATAAGAATGAGACAGATTACACTTTTGTTTGGTGGTGTTATAACTCCTATCATTCTTTTCTTCCCAGGAGTTCCCATAAGCCCACTCATTTAATATAATCAAATATCTTTGACCTCAAACAGAACACACAACTTATAAGGTAATTACCAGTATTTCCTGCTATGAAATAAAAAGAATTAGAGTTACTGCTGACATAGGTATCACGTTGATCTGTAGGTAAGACACTCACATTAGAATTAAAAAGCACAGGAGAGAAGGAAGAGGATTTTCAGTGTCACATTAGGGTTCAAATTCTTGCTCTGCCATTTAATAATTATGTGACATTGAACCTGAGCCTCAGTTTCTTTATCTATAAATAGAAATAACGTAACTAACCTTTTTGGTTGGAAGATTAGATAATATAATATGTTAATCACCTTGCATGGAAGGAACTAGCTCGTAATACAAGTCTTCGGGGAATGCTAACTCTTCTTAAAATGACATTCCTAGCTGACGCATGGGATAAAATATGTACTTCTTCACAAATTAGATAAGTGATCCACATGATATTCTTTATACTAACTTGGTAGGACATACTCTTAAAATAAGTGGTTCAGTATTTGCAACTATTTCGTTTTACTGCTCACCATATTTACAGGATTACCTAGGAGTAATGCCACCATCAAGAGCCCTTCATGATCACTGATTATTTTGGTCAGTTTTGGTAAATGCCTAATGGCTGAATAATGGCCTCTCAAACATGTTCACACCAAATCCCTGCAATCTGCGAATATGTAACCTTATGTGGCAAAAGAGATGTTACGGATGTGATTTATTTAAGGAGCTCGAGATGAGAGATTATCCTGTATTATCTGGGTGGCCTCAGTGTAATCACAAGAGTTTTTACAAGAGGGAGCAGGAGCTTCAGAGTCACAGACGAGGACGTGATGATGGAACCGTGGGGAGAGATTGTGTAACCGGCAGAAGCAGAGGTTAGAGTGATATGGCTGATTTTTTTTCAACTACCTCTGTGAAGGACAGTAATTGTGCATTTTGATTTCCCGATTAGCGTGGGACTTTAATTTTAATTCAAAAAAGTTACCTTTATTTTGTGGTTCTATATGAAATTCAGGGCCATTTATCCATTGTCTTTGATTTCTTTTTTGACCTTCTAATAAAGAATCTTTTGTCAGTGTATATTTTTAACCTATAGAATAATTTTCTTCATGAAGTTCTGATGAATTTTTTTTGCTTTTTTATTTTGCTACATATTTATGTGTACTTTCTTTGACCTGCTTTCAGAAGATTGTAACTAGGAGCTTCGAGAGATTCCTGTTCTTGCTAATAATTTCTAGTATTAATCTTGCGAGTGCTTTTCAATTCATTAATAAGTCAAACGTATTTTTCTGAGAGAAGCTGTGTTCCAGGACTGAGCTAGGCCTTCAGGACACAGCAGTCAGCAAGACACATATAGTCCCACTGAATCTCTGTTTCTACAGTTAGATTGGCACACAGCTGGCGTTAGATACTGTGCTGTTGTGCTTTTTTATCCATTCAACAAATATTTATTAAGCACCTATTATGTGTCAGACATTGTTCAAAGCTGTAGTGAACAGAACAGATATAATGTTTGTAGTCAAACAAGTTCCAAGCTTTCACATCCTAGGTATGTTGGAGTGAAGAGACCATGGCACAGGGAAGCTGGAGGTAGGGAATAGTCTTATAAACAAAGCGTTAACAAGAACGTATCAAGGAAGGAATTAAAATAGTGTTGCCGTTTTACCTTGAGCTCCTAAGAAAACAGAGCCTGAGATAAAAGTTTGCATGATGTTGCTTTATTGGGGGCACAATTCCAGGGAAGTAAGAAGGAGGGAAAGAGGGCAGACAGAGAAGGAGGGAGGGCCAATTCAAAGAAATGAAATACATAGGTTTGCAACAAACATAATTGGATACTTGTCTTGCAGGATGTTTCCAGAAAGACCACATGAAGTTTCTGCCCATCAGAGCAGCATTTAGAAGGGTAGGGGAGTAAGGCTGAATAATTGATCAACTACTTTCTTGCCACCTCCAGTCTCTGCTAACTCTGCTAACTGCCCTACAAATTCCTCTAGGCAGCCTTTTGGCAAAGCCAGATTCAGAATCTGGACTAGCCAGTAGGTGAATGTGGTTGTCTGTTTTTGTTAGTTGGCAGTGTTGGTGGGGCTTTTTGGCCTCTGAAGGCTACCGTGGTGGCAGTGGTCAGGAATTCACAACTAGAGGAACTAGTTATGATTGGTCACTATGGCCATTCTGACAGGGAAGTAAGGCTAGTAGCTGAAGAGCCAGGGTAGCAAGGGATAGAGACAAGTGAGCCTTGTGTGTCTGTGGTGGGACAGAAAAACAAGTTCAGTTATGTGTAATTAGGTGGCTGGTCAAGGAGGGCCTCTCTGAGGAGGTGACATTTCAGCCAAGATTTGAATGACAAATATAATCTAGCCACACTTCAGAAATAGAGAGCAGCAAAGCAAAAGACCCCAGGTAGAATGAATGTAGGGTGTTTGAGAGGGAACAAGAAATAAAGTATTACTGGGTGAGTAAGGGAGAGTGGAGGGGGCCGAGCTCTGAGAACAGGCAGGGGCCAGGCCTTATGAGGCTGGAGGAGTTGTGATTTTATGGTAAGTGGCATTAGTCTTTGGAGCACCTTAACCAGGGGAGCTAAGTGAGCAGATTTATATTTCAAGAACATCACTCTAGCTTCTCTGGGAAGAATGGATGCAGGAGCGGAAGCAGGGGAGCCAGTGAGGAGGTAAATGAGAGCATCATCCAAATGAGAAAGTGAAGGGCATTTTAGCACCAATATTCTATATCCATAGTTGTTGCGTGGCTTAAAATATTTGATATTATACTGAAATGAGCAATGATATTGATGCCTATCCCTTGAAGTTTCAGGTTCAGCATATTAACAACCTCAGATTACCTGCTAAATATTCCAAACTCCTTCAAGGTGATGCGTTTTTGAAGCAACTGGTCTTTGTGTGGCAACTCTGATCTCCATTTTATAAACCCAGCAGAGCTCCTATCCCTTTGACAACCAATAAAACTCAGTGTGGAACATAACTTTATGATTGGCATCCAATTCTTTAAGCAAGGCAGATAACCAGGTTTTGACATATTGTTATTTTATTTTCCACACAATTGACTGCCTTGACAATGAGTCTAAAATCTTCTTGCGATTGCTAAGCAGAGTTTTGGAAGCTAGTGCTTGCTTGGTGGTGAATGAGGCACAACATTTAAAAACTGGGAATTTCTTCACTGCTTCTTACTATACATCTTGAATGCAATTTCAGCACTTGTTTTTTGCTTCATAGACACTGCATTAATCAGGGTTCCTGATTATAGTACAAAAAAATCAATTGGCTACCTTACTCAAAATAAAACAGGAAAAGTATTGGAATGACAGAGAATCAACCAAAGATGGAGGCTTGGCAAATGGGCAGAAACCACTGGGGCAACAGAGGCTTTTTGTGTCTTTACGTCATTCACTCCAGATGGAATATCCGAGGTGCGGGGGCAGTATCTGAGAGACCAAATCACACTTATGTGTCTACAGCCTGTACTTCCAAGAAGTGTCCTGCTCCTTGGCTCCCAAAGGGAGAGACAGAGCACAACCCCCTTCCAACCAATACTATCTTCAGTGGGGAATGTGTCCTAAATTACCCCTAAATTGAAAGGGAACTTGGGTATTGGATACTTTCTCTTTAAAAAGAATTTTTAATTAAATTTTTTTTTATATAAAAAAGAAAAAGAAAGGGAAAAAAAAATTCACTACAGAGAGCATTGTGCTCCCAGCACATAGGTTAGTACTTGCATTTAATTGATAACCAATATTTCTTCAGGAAATGATTGAATTTTTTATAACCTGAAAGATAACTGCTATTGTGATTATCTTCCTGTCTTGATAAAATGGCCTAGTTTTTAGTGACAAAACACAAATCTAAGTGCAATTTCTTTTATCACATATATGAGCCCAAAAGAGCTATGTATGGTCTTTAATGATACTTAAAATTTGACAGCTTCAGCCATCAAATAGCTATCTTGAAACTTATTTTCTTATTTTCCTCTCCAAGTAGTTTTGGGAAACACTAATAGGTAAGAATCCTTGAGACTTTCTCCAGTGGTGGGAGTCATTTATATGCCTTGTGATTCAAAAGGCTATTTCACAGAAGAAGTTCTCAACTTTTGTGGCTATGTGAATTTCAGAGTTCTCTTAAATGGCATAATGCAAAAAAATTTTTACATTTTGGATAGTAAAAAAAATCTCAAATCTATTAAAAAAAATAACATCTATAAATTTGTGAATTATGTATTATTCAGATAAAGAAGGCCACATAATGCCATTTTAAAGCATATTTATATAGACATTAATGAGACTGAGTCTTCCTTTGAAGAATATGTATCTCTAACTTGATGAAAGCTTTTGTTGTTGTTGTTTGCTTTCACCTTCAGCTATTTAGAAAGGTGTGTGTAAGTGTGTGCGTAGATAAGCATGGGGAACTCTTGTAGGATTAATAATAGTAATTTCATATTTTAGACAAGGTTAATGGCAGTTGTCAAGAAGTGAAGCTATTCCAAGTACCAAATAAGTCTTTTCCTCAGTAAGCTAGATTCTTGTTTGTTTTTTGTACATCTACACTAGTGGCCTACTGTCTGCCAACTGAAATTGCATCTGAAGCCAGATTGGAAACCTTCTGATTTAATAAAATTTAGAGACAGAATAAACTTTAATTCATTAAAATGGAGGATGTCACAGAAATAAGTATTGGAGAGTTTGAAATTCTTTTTTATTTTTAGGAAGATTTGAAATTCTTTCTTGAATATTGTATTGCAGTAAGTAAAGAATCAGCTTTGATTTTATATACTTACCACAAAATGTGAAACTCTTATTTTTTCAAATGTAGTGTAAATAATACCCCTAATTGTACTGTACCTATCTGAATGGGCATCAGGTGATGCAATATCATACACTGAGTTAATTATGGGGCTCACTTCAAATTCTTCCTTACTTTATTATCTTCATATCTCCCTTAACAAAGTTAAGTTACTTTCTGTAGTTTTTATTGTAAAAACAAACAATTTTTTCCAAATTTAAAATTATATTATACTATCAATGTGATTTTGAAAGTAAATCAGCCTTTATCCTTCAGGCATTGATATATAATTTCCATGGTCACTTATTTTTTTTCTTTGAGAATTGAGTGGTATAGAAAGTTGGACTGACTTCTCAGGTCTCTTCCAGTTTTTAATAGTCTATGATGCTATTTATTTGCATCGTGTCTTTGGAATTTTCTAACTTGTTATTAGTATGTGTCAGTGGGTAAGCCTTTTTTTGTAACTACAAGTTTATGGACTTCTTTATATTAATATCAGTAGGTAGGCAATAATGTGGATGGAAAATTTATTTTCAATTTCATCTCATTAGTTTAACATAAATGGCATTTCCAGGAAATGTCTCTAGTTCTTTAAAAAATTAACATATCATGCCTAGTGTCTATCCTTACAATTAAAATAATCTTAGAATTCTTAGACTGAAGCTGATAATTACTTTTTTCAAAAGATAATAGGAAAAAATCTGGTTGATTTTAGAAGGTATCATCTTGTATCTGAAGTTTAGATGATAGGGAAAATATATAATTTTTAAAAATTATTATTAAGAAGCATGATAAGATCTATAATTATATATATCTAAGCTTTTTTGCACCTTTTACATAATGAAAATCTGTCACTCTGACCATCAGTTTTTTTATTCAATCATTTGTTTTCTCTTTTTTCAATTACTCTTTCTTAATGTATTATATAAAGTGAAATATGCCAAGTGAATTTCTCACAGAAGAATAAATCTTTTGAGAGATCATGAGTCTTTCAACTATGCCTATCCAGAATGATTATTAGATCAGTTGAAATGTCTATAAGTTTACCTTGATGGGCTACAATTTGTCAGTGCTATACACATGAAATTTGTTTGAATGAAAGGAAACTTTTCCTAAAAGTCTTTGATTTAAACTAGGTTCTGGCAGTCACAAAAGCTCCTTGCCAAACACTTCAGGCTCTCTACCTTTCATACATCATATGATTTTACTAGGAAGCCTCTGATGATTGAGTGAGCCATGTGACTAGTTCTGGCCAATAAGTTGTAAATGGAAATAATGATTGTCACTTCTAGGACAGAACATTTATTTCCTGTTGGGGAAACTCCAGAACTTTCTTCTCCTTTGCCACTGTGATGGGTGGATATAGTGGCTCCTCCATCATTTTGGGTACTGGAATGAAAAGGTATGATGTAACTAGTCAATCTGTAATGGACATGTAGGTTGAGAGGGAAACGAATCTTAGTTGTTATAAACTAAGGATTATCAGACTATAGCCCATGGGCAAATTGGGCCTGCAACCTGTTTTGTAAATAAAATTTTATAGAAACACAGCCATGTTCATTTGTTTATGTATTGTCTATGGTGGCTTTCACTTTACAACACCAGAATCTGGCTCTTTAAAGAAAAAGTTTACCTACCCCTGTTCCAGTGATGGATCCAGTGGTCTTTTCTCATGGATTGGTACTATAAAGATTCAGGTGTAGAACTGTCTATCAGGATGCTGATTTTTTTCACCTTGTCTTCTCTAAGCTCAACTATTGAGGCTTTGATTCCAATATGTCTAAATAGGTAGAAAGTAGGCAACAGAAATCTTTTGTTGTGAAGTGCATTTGCCTTTAGGGAATGTGATGCTGCTGTTCTATGGTTGAGGCAACTGGAACATCAGATTATAGGATATGAAATGTAAATTTGTTATTGTTATTGTCTCCAAGCGAATAGAACTTAAGGTGTTTTATTTGAAGAATATTATTATTCTTTTACAATAAGATATAGGTTTTGCCAGACAGGTTAGAAAATAGAAGGTCCAAATGCCTAACTAAATCTGGAAGAAATGACGACTTTGACCATTATTGCCTACTCCCTACCCTTGACCCCTACCTTGGGAGTCTTCAGCATCAACGTAATATGTTCCACATTTCCTTCTTTGGGCCTTAACTTCTGCCACTTCTGCTCAGGGAAGGAAAGAATGTTCCTTGACTCAAACCCCTCCAAGGCCCAGTTTGATTGCAACCCCTTGCCTAAAATCCTCCTTTATTTCTCCCTCCTCTAAACTTCTGCAATGATGTACATATGCATCTCTTAGGTCAAGTACAACTTTCTGCCTTGTGTTTTCTGCTTTGTTTACATACATGCTTTATCTCTCTTACTATACCACAAACTCATAAAAGCAAAAATCACTTTTTATAATTCAGTACCTAGTACAATATCTTGCAAATAATAATAAATATTTGTTGAATGAATGGATGAATGAACGAATGAATATTTGTCTGCCCTTTTCAGTGCAGGCAATAACGAAGAGGGAAAGTGGGACAAGGGAATGTGTGAGTCATTCTCTGGCCTGGTTCTCTGGCTGCCATATAGGCCACAGGGTCTGAGGTAAGGGTCGTCTTCTGAGTAGGTGCACAATTTTATTTGAACTGCCACTTTATATTAACTCACTTATTAAACTCGTCTGAATCTATACCTCCAGTCTCCTCAGTCATCAAAATGCTCATTTTATTCTTTGATTCTTCAATTATTTCATTGCCTTTATCTAATCAATAATTAACATTTACTAAATGCTTATTACATGCCAGATACTGTGTTATGAGTAGGTTCTGTTATTAATTCATTTTCACAAATGAGAAAACTGAGACATAGTGAGGTTAAGTAATTCCTTCAATAACTATTACTGCATAGTTGGTAAATGTAAGAGCTGGGCGAGTAACTCAGTTAGTCTGTCTCCAAAGCCCATTCTCCTAATTTATAGGAAACTGCTTCCTCAAAGGATTTGCCTTCACTCATCTCCATTTTTGATATTCCATCAAGTCTAGTTTAATATGTTAGTCAGTGTATGTTTAAACATCTAGCATTGTGCTGAGGGAGGAATATACCATGGACGTATAACACCATGTTCTTTTAAAGGAACTTTAAAGGTACTTTATTGAGAAAAAGAAAATATACAAATATCAAATAATTAGTGGGAAAGAGCATCTGCAATGAATGCTAAATTGGGCAGTACAGACAAATCATAAATTTGTAGATTGTTAGTGTCAAAGGAAATGGCTTTTGAGGTCAACTAGGCCATTGTGCTTATTTTACAGATGAACAGCTTGACAGCATATAGTGAGGTGCTAATTGTGTGTTATAGAAAAAATAACAACCAAAGGAGCTTAAAGAGATTGGGGGTGGTTGGCTACATCAAATGGAATTAGAGGAAGGGGAGATCAATGTTGATAGTTGTCATCAAAGAATGATTCACAAAGGAAGTGGAACTTGATTTCAAACTCAAAGGATGGGTAAGTCACATTTGGTGGGAGGTGTAAGTGTGTTTGCATATGTGTTTATATGAGAGCACATTACCCAGGGCATGGCTTAAATAAAGTCATGAAGTGACTTGAGCATAAGAATGATTCTATTTGTTTGTTCACTATTGTGTCTCCAGCAATCATTGGTGGTGGCAGGTGGGGATTTAAAAATATATGGTTTCCTGGACCTCACCCAGATTAAGTGAATTAGAATCTTTAGGAGTTTGCCTGGGACATTGGTATTTTTTTAAAAAAACTTTCCAGATGGTTCTAATGGGAAAACAAGATTGAGAACTATGGAAAAATATGGACATGGTGTCTTCTCATGATATTACCATTTAGTAGAAGCTAAAACATACAAGAAAAAAAGTAAGTGTGGTTAAGGGTGTATGGTCAGTGCTGTATAGGCAGAGAATGACATAATGACATGGAAGGCTATGAGACAATGAGATGAGATAGATGGATGAGAAGGGGGAGTTGGAAAGATCATTTAGAAAGCAATTATAGTAATTATGGATTAGAAGATTGAAGCCTAGCCTAGGGTGCTTTTTCTAGAAATAGAAAGGAAAGGTGTAATCTGAGAATTTTTACAAAGGCTTGCTGACTGGTCAAATCTAAAGGATGGGAAAAAAGAAAAGTCCAAGAAATTAAGTGGCAAATCCATGACAAATGAAAGGTTTCTCTATTAAACTTTTTAAGGGTGATGTTTGGAGTATTAAAATATATTTTCCAAAAAACTAACTTTTAACTTTCAACAAGTCAACATTTAAGACTAATGATTTTTTGGTGATTTTGAAATCTCACTGACTTATGATAAGAGTTATTTTATGCTGATTGTTTGCTTGGACATCCAATAATTTTTCCTAGACTTATGCCTCAAAAAATTTGTGTCTCCATTTTTAATCCTCCCCCACCTTTTTTTTTTTTTTTTTTTTTTTACCACTAATGGAATGAATATAGTAGTTTAAGAGTTCCACTTAAAAAAATTCATGACGTGCATTTCATGGACTGTATTAATTAGTATTAGATTTGACTGCAAAATTACAGACAACCTGCTTAACTGTGGCTTAAATCATTAGATGAGAAGTCTGGTGAGAGACAGATGCTGGCATTAGTTCATGAGCTCAAGGATGTCAGAGTTGAGTCCCAGATTCTCTAGCTTTCCTCTCAGTGGACCAAGGACAACTACTGAACCTCTAGTCAGCATGTTATTCTGAGAATCAAGAAGGAGAAAGTGTGGTAGGGAGTAAAGAGTTTTCTTGGAAGTCCCACAATTTGTATTTATATATCAATGGCCATGCCTATTTGCAAAGGAGGCTGGGAAATTCAGTGTTTGGACGGGCACAATGATCAGGGTTGTGTTAGTGAAAAAGTCACATAGGCTAACCATATTTCTGTGCCTTTCTCTCTCCCTCTCTCTCCATCCTCTTTATTTTATACTTTATTTGAAAAAAAAAACATGTATTAAGCACCTACTATGTATCAGGCATCTTTCACAGTGAACAGACAAACATAATTTCTACTCTTATGAGGCTTAGAGTCTGGCAGGGGAGTGAGACATGAGGCAAACAATAGCACACACATTTAGTTAGCTGAAGTTGTGATAAGTGATATAAAAGAAAAGTCATTTTCCTTATTTTTAATATTCTCTTTTAACTTATTCTTTCTTATTTTATATCAAACTTATATTCATTTTTATATATTAAATTATTTTAAAACAAAGCCATTGGAAGAAAAAATAAATATATTCAATCTACAAATAAAACCAATAAGTCCACTTCAATTTTATCTAGTTTTTAATATGATTTGAAATACCCCCAAATATATGAAAATTTGATGTTAAATTATGCTTCTTGTCCTTAAATGAAGTATCCCAACTCAATTAGCTTTGATCACTAATTAAATTCAAGGTTTAGAAACATTTTAAAAACCGAAAAATTATGGAAGGTCTTTTGATGAATCACATTGAAGTTTGTCAAGAACTGTGAAAGGTCTGATATTTCTACCATATTTGCAGACTAGCAAGTTAGACTGCTACAGCTTCATGGATGTTGGGCTAGAGACAGAGGACAACAAGAGTCATGAGCTTCATGTTCACACTGGTTCTCCTTGCTCTCGAGTCTGATGAGGGCACAGGCAGATACTGTCTAGGTAGTAAGCTTGCATCACAGTTGGGGAACCCTGAAATTAGAAAATCTCTAATCTTATAAGGTGTTTTGCTAGAAAACCTGCCCAACCTTTGTTGGGGTGTGGGGTCGGGGGAGGAGAAGGCTGTAGTGAGGAGTGGGGACAGGGGATAGATAGATTATCTTTATTATCCTGTTCAGGAAACAAATCTTTGCTTCATAGGGAGATACTACGTCTGTCTTTCAAGGCCGTTCACTGTACAACCATCCATGAAAAGATAGTCCAGAACAAAAGCTTTCAGTGTCTCTTCTCATAAGACATGCAGAAATGCTAGAGAAACCCATGGAAACTTGTTTCTCAACAAAGTCCTGACTATCAACATTGGCAAATACCAACTTTAGCAGAGATGTTGCTTTTTGACTAAAAAAATAAAAGCTACCACAAAATCTGACAGTTTGACAGCATTTTTGCAAATAATGCTTCAGTAGAAATATCAGAAAGTGTAATTGTGAAAAAAAAGTTGATCTTGCCTGTGATGTGGAGACAATGTTCGCCCTCTCTGACAGTTACTTATGAGAAAATGTTTCCTAAGGGAATCTGAGGCTTCTGCTACTTGCAGAGATCTTCAAAATACGCCAATGAGCAATCTGTGATAACTAGCTTACAATAAAAGCTGGAAACAGTCTATGATCTCAGTGGAGAGGCCTGCCATCAACTGGTGGCACATCGATTTAGTTTGCAACTGGAAAATCTGATAGTTCCCTCTCTCTGCCTTGTCCCTGCTGGTTTCTGCCCACAGAAAACATCAAAATGGGCATTCTGGCCATTTAGCCTCTCATCGCCTCCAATATGCTTTTCAGATGCTTACTGAGACCAAGTTGTCTCTAATTCCAGTAGAATTTCCTCATTGAAGATTGGGTGGAATTCTTCAGGGATGTTTAAGTATTCAGAAACAAGTCAGGGAGTATCTGAGGGGAAAACCAACTTTTTTGACTTGGAAAAAGGAGGGGGACATGGGGCTCTGAGTGGGAACTGACAGTAATCTGAGAACCTTTGGCAGACTAGGCTAGTTCTGGTGTCATACACTTTAGTTTTTGACAGAAATTGTCGCTAAAACTTAACCTGTGTGGTGTCTGTTATTCTAGCAATAGGTATAGTGACTTGGAATAAATTTATTTCCTATTTAATGAACATTCTTTTAGAACTCACTGTACTATATATTCTGTGATGCCCAGAACTGGAGATTCTTCTCAAGGATCTGTGAGTGATTCAGTAAAAAACAATACCTAACACTGATATGTTTCTGGCACTTGTGAGTTGAAGTGCCTAAAATAAGATGAATAACATGGCCTCAACACGACTTATTTCCTGTTGAGGCTGTGCTCCCCTAGCTTTACCACATGACGTTTTCCTCTTTACTCCACATGCCTCAGCTACACTGGCTAAACACCCCAAACTCCTCACTACCCCAGGATGGGACATTTTCTCTGCTGATCCCACCCTTGTTCCCTAGTTTTGGACATTACACAATAGCTTAAGTAAGTTCATTTCCTGACTATACTAAACTGAGGTGTTTGTTTGTTTGTTTTAACTTTTCTGGTTGAACTCATAGGAAGTAGTTAATTCAACTATGTAGCCATTCATTTGTGGATAATATTTCTTAATCTTTTTAAGAATTAGTTTTTTAGGTAAAAAAAAAAAAGTAATGCATACACTAGGTACGAAACAAGCAAATACTATAAAAAATGTACTGAGAAAAGAAATGAACCTTTTCTCACAACCCCCAAAAGCAACCACTTTTATTAGTTCCTCAGATGTCTTCCAGACATGTTTCACTGAAAAGCAAGCTTACAAGCGTATGTCACCTTTCTTCTTCTGTTCCTCCATTTCTCCTCCTCCTCCTCCTCTTACTTTTCTTTCTCCACTAATTGTAGAATGTTATTTACATTCAGTGGTACCTTTTTTTGGTTAATAATGTATTTTGAGAAACATTTTGTGCCGTACATATTTGCCTTGTAGTGTATGGATGTACTGTAATTTATTTAACAGTCCTCTAGGTTTAAAAAGTTGATTTATATCCAATTTTTGGTTATTATAAAAAAAAATGTTTGAATGAATATTCCCGAATGCACCTGTTGGGGCCTTCTGTCAGTATCATAAGTAGTATTACCAGAAGTAGAACTGCTAACTGAAAAAGAATCAAGTTGTTATAGATATTATCAAATTTCCTTCCCAAGACAACAGTATATGAGAGTGCCTGTTTCCCCTGACCACAGAGGTTATAGTGTTGTTTTTAGTTTTTATCAGTGTAAAGATAAGCAATGTCACTGAGTTTTATTTTGCATTTCTCTTATTATAAGTGATGTTGAACACACTTTTTATATCTTTAAAAGCCATTTTAAAATTTCACTTTTTGTACATATCCTTTGTACATTTCTATTAGGTTATTAATATTTTTTCTTATTAATATAGGTTATTAATATTTTTCTCTACATATTAAGGGAATTAGCCCTTTGCTTTTCATATGTACTTTTCCATATGTACTTTGCTTTTCATATTTGAATTTCTTTCAAATATGCCATTGATTAGAAGGTTGCAGTGCTAATGTGACCTTAAAAATAATTTGAGCTAAGCATGAAAAAAAAAAACTTATAAAATGCATTATCTTTTAGTATCCATGTATGCGCTCAGTTCAAAGCCAGGTAAATTTACATAGTAAAAGTGCTTTATCACAGTCCAAAATTAACTTAGTACTGTGTCACTTCAAACAACTTAATCTGTATAGTATGCTTATAGCAGTAATGAATGTAGTTCCTAAGTCTAACCTATTTATTTCTCATTTAACTAGAATTAATTTAATACCTACTATACTGTGTATAGCTATCAGCATGTAAGTTAGTTTCATTGCTTTTTGTGAGTTCTGAGTTTTTTGGGTCTAACGTTAATATTTATGATTAAAAATTAAAGCAGTGTTCCATATTATTAGTGATGCAACTTTGAAATAATTTTTAAAATTTTATTTCTTTTCAAAATGTTTGGATTTTTGTTGAAAAGTGTCCTGAAATTGCAGGAAAGCTATCTTAAAACTATTACTATTTGCAACTATTTTGTGTGTGAACCAGAGTCATTTCAGTGCTGTGAAACAAATTGAAATACAAAAATAAATTGGAGGCTAAATTTGATATAAGCATCCATAGAACTTTACAGCAAAAGGAGTACACCTTTATGTATGCAAATTTAAAAAAATTAGGAGGTTGAGGGATTCCAGGATATAACGCAGACTCTGACAAAAGAATCATCTGTATTACAAGCATGTGAACATCCTCACTGAAGTGGGGGAAGATAAGATGCAGATCTAAGTAACTGGAAGTGAGTGAAGTTGGTAAAACTAAATGCAAAGGGAATTGCATGTAGACACATTCTACTGATAAAGTTGTTTTTCACAGGGATCTGGAATAGCAATTCTGAAGACATTATATATACACACGCATATATAAAAATAATTTACATATATAAAATAATTCAACAATTAGGTAAATAAATGGCAGGTGGTAGGGATCAGATTTCTTACTATTGGAGTGAAGGTTACAGGCAGGCAAGGGAAGAAGACTGGAATGATCCATGTGGTGATGGATTAGAGTTTGGAGACATTAGTATATAAACTCATGTTCACCCTAATATAAATACAGATGTTTGCAAACAGAAATATTTATATATATAACATATATATATAATAATATATATAATTATATATATATATATTTCCTTGTTCTGTCAGCTGAGACAACCCAGAAGTAAAAATACTCCTTAGTGTTCAGATCTTGGTTTCTAATTACATTATTCAATAAAAGAAATCAGGGATCCTTGAATAAGTGGCAGATTCTAGGACTGAGATAAACCTGGAATATCTTATATTGCCCAACTGTAAGAAACTGCTCAAAAAACACACAATGGTGGCATGTCAAAGGGACAAAAAGCTAACTGAAGGAGCTCCCAGTAGCCAAAGCTGGAACAATTTGAGCAACAAAGTAGTTTTAGATTATAATCCAAAGTATAAAATAAATATTCATGAGTCTATACTGATATAAAAATAGTCAAATGAATAATTAAGGGATAATAAACAAATCTCCTATACAGAAAATTCTAAATAATTTATATAGAAACTTCCTCAACAACACGGGGCATAGCTCCCCGCTCATTTAGTGGGGCCGTGCTAGTGACTTCCTTTCAAAGAGTACAAGGAAAGGGAAAAGGAAAGAGTAAATTGACAGTGGAAAACCCTGATAAACACTACGTCAGCCGGTGATCAAAACTGATATCGATAATGATAAACCATGCTGATAGTATGTAGCCTTGATATAATGGGATAAGATTAGCACTTTACATCTGAGGTCTTCCTTCCCGAAACTAGTAACTCTGATCTAATCATGAGAGCAACTGAAGAACATGAATTCCATGAATGAACTCAACTGAGGGACATTCTACAAATATACATGACCAGTACCTTTTAAGATCATCAAAAACAAACAAACAAAATGTCTGAGAAACTGTCACAGCCAAAAGGAGCTCTCACTCTGTAATGACTATCCTTGATGGAATCCTGGATGGGAAAAGGACATTAGGTTAAAACTAAGGAAATCTGAATAAAGTATGGACTTTAGTTAATGATAATATACCAATACTTGTTTGATACTTTTAACAAACGTACCACACCAATATAAGATATAATTTAATAATAGAGGAAACTGAGTTTGGAGTATATGGGAATATCTTTGCAAGATTTCTGTAAAACTAAATCTAAAATAAAATTCTAAAATAAAATTGTTCTAAAAGAAATTATAAAATGAAAATGTTCATTTAAAAAATGGAAAATAAAAATCATAATTACAATATTTTTTCCATCACAAGATAATCAACACATATGTAGGTGTATGCTGCCCGACCACAAAGATTGAATTAATATATATTTACTAACTTGTGAACTTTTAAAAAGTAGCAAAGTTATTTATATCTTTTATGGTAAATAGTCCCAGGATTTGAGTTGTATAGAATTGCTAACTTTTGGGCTAAAATCTCAAATAATTGTCATATTTATAGGATTTGATGACAGGGTATTTACTTTTCCTCAAAATGTTTCTCTTTTTGTGGCATTCCATTCGCACATAACAATAGTGATCCACTATATTATTATTTCATGTAATTTATAGCTGAAAGCAAGACTAGATTAAAACAAAGCTGTCATTTAAAAACATATTTTTTAGTTGAAAGAAAAAGTAATTTTTATCTAAAATGAAAATTAAAGAATTTGTTGTTATAAAACAGTGGTACTCACAAATAGGAAAGCTGAAAACTCTTGGCATATAAGAACAATGCTTATTTTTATGACCATGGATGTTTGGTTATTTGAAGACTTAGGTTATTTTTTATATGCCTAAAAGTATCCACATGAAAATTCTAAGCATATTTCTTATAAAAATAACATCTTTCCTTAAAAAAAAATTAGATTAACAAATATTTTTAAAACATGTTTATTTGCACCTTCCGTTTCAGTGTGGGTCTTTTACATTTTACTATTTCAGGTTCTTCTTTAGCTTATTTTAATGTTACAAGGGACTTGTGAGCAAATTAAATATTTCATAATAAGTACATAGCTCTGCAGAAGCTAATTAAACATCTGTGAACATTATTTAAACAATACAGATTATACCTGAAAACTGTACAAACTCCTTTGGAATTAGCATTACGGTAGAATCAAAGGTTAGAACAAAATTAATGAATGGGAATAAAAAAAACAAAATCTGGCATTCTAACACATTTTTTTATATAAGACATTCCATTTTCTGTGCTTATAAATTCTCATTCATAAACACACATTGATTGGTACTCTAATAAGTAATTATTATATGTTGGAAATAATAAAATAAGAAATATTGCCTTTATTTTACATATTGAGATCCTGATAAAGTACTGTTTTAAAAAATTAT